>CM060307.1:41774356-41801856 GCA_030674185.1 Monoplex corrugatus | reverse complement strand
TCGCCTTAACACTCAGACTGCAGGAGTCTGGTTTGGCGTAGAGGTAAAGCACATCGCCTTAACACTCAGACTGCAGGAGACTGGTTTGGCGTAGAGATAAAGCACATCGCCTTACACTCAGACTACAGGAGACTGGTTTGGCGTAGAGATAGACACGTCGCCTTACACTCAGACTGCAGGAGTCTGGTTTGGCGTAGAGATAAAGCACATCGCCTTAACACTCAGACTGCAGGAGTCTGGTTTGGCGTAAAGGTAGAGCACGTCGCCTAACAATCAGACTGCAGGGTTGGAGCCCGACTCGAGGCGGAAAATGGACGCGGTCTCCTGCATCTGGTTAGGGAAGGTAAAGTAGAGGATAAAGTAGGGGTGGGTGGGAGATGAGATGGGCATAAACCTTATTATGTCTTTCCCCTTTAAGTATGCCGAATTGATTGATTGATTTGGTTCAGTTTTTGGCCGACGGGGATAACCATCCCAGGGAAATGGGGGAAGGGGTACTTATCTGATCCTATACTGACACTATCAGAACAACAGTGATAAGATGGGACAGTGAGAAGGCCAGTATTAATGTAGCGTATCCCGGGATTCGAACCCACAACCATTTGCATGTGAATCCGATGATCAGACCAACTGAGCTACTGGTGTGCCAGGTGCTCTTTCATTATAAGTAGTATCCCAAGCTTCTGGAATTGTTACAAAACTTTCTTCTTTTCTGTCACTCTCTTTGTTTCTGCCTCGCTCCTTTGCTTTCTGTCATTTCTTCCTATCACTTTCTGCCTTGCTGGCTTGTTCACCTAATACCCGTGTGTTCTCTAAAATCCTTGTATACCTACTATTAAGATTATTGACTGGCTCTTTGGCTTTAAGAAATGTGACGTGCCGATGCAATTTGTGCTAATTCAGGCCAGTTTTTGTATATTTTACTTACTATTTTATTGTACTTAATTATGTTTACACATTTATATTCCGTTTTGTTTTAAAAATTTTCTGTTGATTTAGTGGATGGAATGACCAGCGCCAGGAGCATAATGTTATCCTAGATTATGTGCGCAAATGCATTGATATGTGTATTTTTTTTGTTTTGTTTTACACACACACACGGCCAAACGAGTGTTATGTGTGTGGTTTGAGATGGTTATAGCTCTGATATGGCTCTGCGCAGTTTGGTTGAGCTTTAAATGATAATGATGATGATGATGGTAATAATAGAAATAAAGATAATGATGATGATGATAATAATAATAATGATAATATAATAACAATAATAATGATGATAAATAATAATAATAACAGTAATAATAATAACATAACAACAACAATAATAATAATAACAACAAATAACAGTAATGATTATAATGATGTCTGCGACCCCGAGAAAGATTGAGGTCTCTACCACCTGACGGTTATAGTGATAACCTTTACACAAACGTCTTCCCCCTTCCTTCCCCCCTTCCTTCCCCGTCTTCGTTGTTGCGCTCTCGTTTTTATTGATCGAAGGAAACGGAATCGATGAAATAGTGCTCATGGTTAAAAAGTTTAACCTTTGTTACACACATGTGTGTTAAGTGGAGTGTATGACCGTGGTTACAGCTACATGGTGACATCTTGCTTGTGTCTCCCTACCACTGTGTGTAAGGAGAAGGAGGTGGTGACCTGTTTGTGCAATCTGTTCAACTCTCCTCCCGATCTCAGTCAGCGATTTTTAAACTTGGCCTGTTTAACTGTTTTTCCCTCAAGAGACGTACGTACGTGCGATCACATACACACACACACATGCACGCGTATGCAGATACACACACCACACATACACACATACACACACACGCACACACACACATACACACACACACACACACACACACACACACACACACACACACACGCACATACACACACACACATACACACACACACATACGCACGCACATACACACACACACACATACACACACACATACGCACGCACATACACACACACACACATACACACACACACACAACACACAACTATATACACACGCACATACACACGACATCAATACATTCACAGAAACACAGACACAAAATACGCACGAGAGAGAAAGAGAGAAGGGGGGGGGGGGTCTTCCCACAAACGCACGTGAGCAGACACAGACAGAGGGACAGGCAAACAGTAAAACAAAATGTCTTTTAAAAAAAGTCTCAAAAAAAAAAAAATCCGGCCCCGTTTGAAGTGGTTTTCAAGTTGTTTGATATGGCCAAGAGAGCTGTTTGTAAGACCCTCGAATTCCATACATGTTCCGTTGTAGCGACCTGACGCATGCACAGCGTATGCAGTGCAGTACATAATGATATATATATATAATACGTACATACACAGACGACAGACAAGGTATACGTTGCATAATGGTATGCTATCTAAACCAGTGTAGTGTTTGAGAAGCATTGTGTAAGATATTGAGGCATCAAAATGGAATTGAATCTAGTATTGAAACGATCACATGGATCAAATAAAATACCCAAGCAAATAAACGCATAAGTAAGCGAATAAAATGAAAAACTTCGTATGAGTGCAATCTTATTAGCTGATATTGTAGAGAAAAGACGCGGTTTCTGTAAGTGGGAGCCTGCTAAAGTGCTATGTCACGTGTGTGTGTGTGTGTGTGTGTGTGTGTGTGTGTGTGTGTGTGTGTGTGTGTGTGTGTGTGTGTGTGTATGTTAGTGTGTGTGTGTGTGTCTCTCTCTCTCTCTCTGTTCTCTCTCTCTCTCTCTGTCTGTCTGTCTGTCTGTCCGTAGGTTAGTGTGTGTATGTCGACTGTGGTGGAGAGGGAAGGAAACTGATGAGAATAACACGGTGAATCAGTGCTGTGTAGTACATGTACTAGAAAACTGCCAGGGTGATGGGAACGAACGTCAGCGACGGGCTGATATATGGTGGATAGGGACGTTATCTTGTCGTCCCTACTCGTCTACCCCACCAATCCTCTCCCCTTTAACCCTTTGACTCCAGCACTGTGTCCACCAGCTGCAAACACTTAACCCTATGACTCCCTGACCCTGCCCATCAGCTTCCTGCAGGAAGCTGGTAGACAGGGTGAGGGAGAAAAAGGGATTAAGTTTCTGCTTCGATATCATTGATGGCGATGCAGGATGCTAGTCGATAAGTTGAGGAAGTCAAAGGGTTAATGAGGTAACCCACCCCCAGTCTGTCATTCCCACTCGTCCCTTTACTTCTTCCCCCCCCCCCTTCGTCCTTTCCTCTCAACCCCTTCCTCCATCCCCTCCCTGTCAAATTGAGACCACGAATCGGCGCAACGGTGGGAGATGACACATGCTGCGTCTTGTGTTGTTGTTGTTCCACCGGTTTCAGGTGACAGCGTTGTTGTCTTAGTTCATTTTAATTTGGTGTCGTTCCCACTACAGTTTGACTGTTTGAAGCTGTGCGTGCTTTACATTGGTTGCTGTAGAGCATAATCTTTCCGACCTGTCTGACTGTATGGGTCTGGAATAAAGCTACCAACAACTAACCATCAATCATCAACCACACACAACACACACACACACACACTCTCTCTCTCTCTCTCTCACACACACACACAGACACACACAGACACAGACATACACACACACACACACACAAAATAACTTGATTGTGTGGCCAAAATTTCAACCAATTTTGTTTAAAAACCAGAAACAGAAGAGAATGGAACGACAGCGCGTATTCAGTTAACGAAACAAGACAGGGGACAAACGTTTGGCTATGTGACCTTTGTCAAGCACATACAACAGATAACGTTACCACGAAACATAGAAGTTGGCTCATCTGTTGGTTTTGTCCTTAATCTAGGAATTTGTGTCTGTCTTTTGAGTTCATGCAGTCTGTACAGAATGATATTGCCTTTTTTTTTTGTAGTTGGTTTTAACATAGTTTTAGTATTGAATTGAATAGAAGAATAGGGATAACGTTAGTTTTGTAGCTGTAACCACGGTCATACACACAGTGGTAGGGAGACACAAGCAAGATGTCACCATGTAGCTGTAACCACGGTCATACACTCTGGTCGGGTTTATCTTGGCTTGTCTTGTTTTACGCTGCATTACATGACATGTATGTTGTGGTCTGTTTTGTTCTGTTTTGGTGTAATATGCTCTGGTTTTTGTTACTTATACTGTGCTTTTCTATTTTATCTGAAATGATTTTAGACTGAGTGTCCATTTTTTATAAACCCCGAATTATCAGACATATTGCGAGTTTTAATGACAGTAGTAAGCTGCTGATGTGTAATTTCTGCGTTGTGTAAACGGAATGAATTGTTAAACAGATGGGCTTCGTTTCATGGTGCGTTCACCTGGTTCAATCTTACACCTGATTAATTTCAGGCGTTACAAGTGTAAGGCACTCGAACACGTCGACACACAGAATAGTACTTCTTGCCAGAGAAAGTTTTACACCTGAAAAACCTTACACACGACTATGCGCAATGGCCACTCAAACTAACCACCACGAAAATGTAAGCAATCAAATTTTATGACCGCAGATCAAGTTTGACTGCCCCCCGAAACCAGCGGTGTCATACCTATATCACGATGAGGGCGATAAAAGCTGATTGTCGCGCGGTTAGCACGTGCGGCAGCTGTGACGCCAGCCAGTCGACACCTATTTTTGCATTTGCTTTGGTGTACAGTTCAACTTGTACCCACAGGCTAGTTTATATCCAGGGAGTCTGAGGTTAGGCTTTAGCGAAATTATGCCTTCAGGTTTAGAAATCAGAGTTATTTCATACCACAACCGGCTCCAATGTCCATAAGAACTGCAAGCTCAAACTGACGCCATCACTAGCCTGCCCCTATGGTCAAAAGGACCAAACAGCGGAATATATGTTGCAGTAATGTTGCTCCTATCAAGGGGAGCGACAGGAGACATGGCCAACCACAGCTCCTCTGTCCAAGCCCCGTGGTAGCCGGTAGAAACTGAGAAAAAATGAATACATTCATCGACAGATGTTGCCTGACCATGCAGACACCATCCGAAAGAAAATTTTATACCGCTCTGGGCCGATGTATAGTTTGACATACATTTCGTGAATACATCTTGTTATGCAAGTAACATGTCATTTTTGGTAAATTTGAGGGGAGGGAGAGGAGAGAGAGAGAGAGAGAGAGAGAGAGAGGAGAGAGAGTGTTGTGTGTGTGTGTGTGTGTGTGTGTGTGTGTGTGTGGCGCGCGCGCGCGTGCGTGCGTACGCTGACAACGTAATGGTGATCGCTCAGTGTTTCTTCAGTCGGTGCTGAAAGCATGCATTTTTTTTTTTAATCGATGGCAGTTTTGGTCCTTTGAACCCCATTTACCCCCTTCGTTAGCAAAAATCATCTACATACTCGAGGCACGCCTGGTGATGAATGTGATTGGTTTTGTGTTGTTTAGTTTTTTCAGGGCTTAAAATGTTCCGCGTCTGGGCGGAATTTCGCGATTTCGGTTTGTCAAAAAAAAAAAACAACCCAAAGAGCAAGGCATCCGTGATCGGCTTGCAAGCGTTCATAGCAACGGCGCGCAAGTTATGGCCCCTGATTTGCCCCCGGGCCCCCATAGTTCAGTGTTTTTTTCCTCCTCCTGTTTTAAGCCCTGTTTTGTTTTCGTACCGTTTTTATGTGTTTAAGTGTCCTTAGTTTTGTGTAAATTTGTATTCAGGTAGGCCTATGTTTTTTAAATCCTCTGTGCGATAAATTGGACAGAATGGTCATCGTCAGGGGCATCTCCTTAGATAATGTACACGAATGCATTGATATGTGTATTTAATTTTCTTTCTTTTTTTTTTCCCTTCGTTTTTTTCCCTGTTGAAGTATTGTGTACGTTTTGAACTGGTTATAACCCTGGCATGGTTCTACGCAGTCGGCTGGGCTTTAAACAATAATACATGTAACAATGTTTTCGCCCCGATTCCTACCATCCTATTGAAGCTCAGGACCCGGCGCCATCCCGTCCTAAGGAGACCCCGATAGGCGGACGCCATTCTCGTTTGATAGAGATGAATCGTGTAGACGTTAAGATTGCATAGTATCATTGTTTGTTAGAAGGCCTGGTATCTCTGACTTCAGTCCTATCAGCCTTTTGATCCTTCAGTTCTATATTTGTGATGGAGAAAAAAAAAGAAATAGTAAAAAGAAACGGGGGGTGGGGAGCTGTCAAATGACCCAGCGGGTTTTGAATAGACTTATCTTGTTTATACATCGGAATTTGACACAGCTTGGACTAGTCGTTATATTTTAGTGCCATCAGATAGCTGAGAATGCTTTCGTCTGGGGTGTATTCTGGCTTGGGACGTTTACGATCCGTGCTTTGGCTGCTTCAGCTTGCTCGTGCAGCTAATGAATAGTTTGATTAATTTAAGGTTTGACGAGCGGCCGTCTCCGTGAGAAAACTGACCTCAGCGTTATTGCTGCAGACATTATTATCATGGGTATTCTTCTTCTTCTTCTTATTGTTATTATGGTGGCGCGTTTGTAATAAAGGTATCTGTTGAAAGAGTGTGGAGCGTGTAATATTGGAAAGAGATTGAAGCAGAAAGAAAATGTCAAAAGGGAATGATAGGAAAGTGGAGAAAATAAAATGGAACACGCATATGAGAGAAGGAGAAAAAAGGGGAGTGGGTGTTGGGGGGTGGGGGAGGAGGAGGAGAGGGATGCAGGATACGAAGTGAAATGCAGTCACTTATTTAGTAATCAGGTTGCAGTTTTGAGAAAAATGAAGCGTGAGTAATGGTCGTAAGAAAGTGGGGGAGGAGGCGTCTGAAAGACCCCCAAAGTACTGCTTTGGCCAGATTCTCAATTGCATATACTTTGTACATGTAGAGTAAAATGCTCCATAGAGTCTCTGCACTTGATATGCTAACAATGGTTTGAAAGACTTCGGCAGTGCTGCTTTTTTGCCAGAATCTTTTACTTGACTATACTTTGTAGAATAAATTCAGTGAAGTTCTTACTGTCCCAGCAGATGGAAAGCAGGATTGTCATCTTTACATTGGTAAGGGGGTACAAGCCAGAAAGACGAACATGAGCAGACGAAATGAACCTGTCTGACTGGGGTGTGAAACAATACGGACAAAACAAAAACATTTGAGGAAAACAACGCTCTGTGTGTGTGTGAGAGGAGAGAGAGACAGAGAGAGACAGAGAGACAGAAACAGAGACAGACAGATACAGAGAAAAAGAGAGACAGACATAGAGAGAGACAGACAGACAGAGACATAGAGAGAGACAGACAGACAGAGAACGTGCTAATGATAGGGGCGAGCAAACCTAGGTGACCCTCCTAGAGCAGTCTATCAGTATCTAGGTTGTTCACAGGGAAGGAGGTCCTTGTGCCCCCAGGTGACGTATAGAAACTGTCGGACCTGGTGCCTGAGATAGCAAGAGGAGAGGGGCATTCATGGGTATCTATGTACAGAAAGTCACCCTGTTATACGGTTGTAGCACTCCACAAAACGTTGAGATGTTATGAACGCACGCACGCACGCAAACACACCACACACACACACACACCACGGGCACGCACGCACGCAAACACACACACACACACACACACACACCACACACCACACACACACACACACACACACACACAACACACAAACACACACACACACACAAACCACACACACACACACACACACACACACACACACACACACACACACACACACACACACACACACAACACACACACACACACACACACACGCTATCCACAGCTTGTGAACACATCGATGAAAAGTACCGTACCACCTCCACATTTTTACCGATGGGTCAGTCTTAGCAAATCAGAGCGCTGGAGCAGCGTTTTATGTTCCAAAATTTAACATTAAAAAGTCTTTTTCCATTGGGGCAAACGTATCTATATATACAGCAGAACTGGTCGCTGTTGTTCAAGCGTTGCATTATTTAATAAGCCTTCGGCCTGTGTCTTTCAAAGTAGTTCTCTTTGTTGATTCAAAATCTGTATTATATGCCTTACAGTTTTTTGATACAGACACAAGACCTGATTTAATAATTGACGCAAATCATCTGATACACTGTTTAAAGATAAATGGCTCGGAAATCAGTTTATGCTGGGTGCCTTCTCACGTTGGTCTTCACGGCAACAACGTAGTTGACAGAGCAGCTAAATCCGGTGCACTCAGTTCTGAAAATTCCATAGAATTACATGTTAACACCTCGATAAAAGAAGCTTACAACTCGCTAGAATTAGCATCATGGATTCGATTTCATGAACATTTAAATGAAAAATTTGTGTCCCAAAAAAAATCAAACTTTCAGTTCAAAATATCTGTAAAAAAAATGCAGTATTCTTCGTTATATCATTTGAGATCAATTGTTACCACATATTTTCGTATTCAAATGAACGCTTTGAAAACTAAATATTGTAAAAACGTTTTATGTATTTGCTATGAACAATTCACATTGTATCACTGTTTGTTTTACTGCAGAAAGCTTCGTTATTTCTTACCAAAGATGTTTACACAAGGAAACTATCTTGAAAAGCATTTTAAAGAAGTAATATCAGATCAAGTTCTGTTAGTTAAAATTTCAGAATCATTGGTTCACAGTCCTGTTAATGTGTTACTTTAAGTTATTATTTTAATTATTATTATTTTATTTTGTTTTGTTTTGTTTTTTATGACGATGTTTTCTTTTACATTTAATGTTAGCGTTGTTCTAGTTTCATTTCTCTGTTCATCCATATCCTTTTTCTAAAAACCTTGCCGATTCCTTTTAATTTTTTTTCCGTCTCTTACTCTGTTCCCCTCTGTCCCCTCCCCCTCCCCCCCCCAAAAAAAAATTCATCCTCCATGCCATTTTTACCAGTCTAATATCACTTATAGTGAAAAGACGTTAAATCAAGGAACGAACGAACACACACACACTCACGGTTGATACCAAAAGGCACAAGAAAGAGGAAGAGACGAAGACAATTAATAAAGCAAAGAATGAAATCCTGCATGTACACCGTCTTTAGGCCTGTGGCATAGTTACGTGTGTGTGGCGGAGTTGTGTGTGTATACACAAATGTGTGTGCGTGCGTGCACACGTACACACACAGTGCAAAACACACACACACACACACACACACATGCAGGCACGATCGCAAGCACGCACGCACGCACGCACATGAACAGTCATACATACACACTAGTGAGCAGTAATACGAAAGGTAAGGTTCATTTCGTTTCATGCGGCCCTCCGCCGATAGAACGATACATAACCATTAAAGTTTCATCCATTCCCAGATAGGTTTCACATAAGTCTGCTTATCGCATGTAGAAATGAAAATACTGTTAGAAATGTGTCAATTCATCATTACACAGCATTTAAGCTACGAGCCATTATAATTTTCATGTACGGACAGATTTTTCATTATCTCCAACGTATTGTCATGCATAATGTTGTGTACTTATATCCTTTTATAAAGGGCAATGGTCTTTACATGCTTAATCATCCTAATCCCAGTTTCATTGCGGCGTATACTAAGAGAATGACAGTGACATTTGTTTTTCAACGTAAAAGTTGGCGACTAAAAAGAAAAGCCATTTTCCAACTTGCTTTGCTAATCCACTACTCACGACAGGGAGAAAGAGAGGGGAAAAGGAAGACGGAGAGAGGAGAACGAGAAAGAAGGAAGACGAGAGATAAAGGAAGAAGGAAGACGAGAGATAAAGAAAGAAGGAAGACGAGAGATAAAGAAAGAAGGAAGACGAGAGATAAAGAAAGAAGGAAGACGAGAGATATAAAAAAGAAGGAAGACGAGAGATAAAGAAAGAAGGAAGACGAGAGATAAAAAAGAAGGAAGACGAGAGATAAAAAAGTAGGAAGACGAGAGATAAAGAAAGAAGAAACGAGAGAAAAAGGAAGACGAGAGATAAAGAAAGAAAGGAAGACGAGAGATAAAGAAAGAAGGAAGACGAAGATAAAGAAAGAAGGAAGACGAGAGATAAAGAAAGAAGAAGACGAGAGAAAAGGAAGGAATGAGAGATAAAGAAAGAAGGAAGACGAGAGATAAAGAAAGAAGGAAGACGAGAGATAAAGAAAGAAAGAAGACGAGAGAAAGGAAGGAAGATGAGAGATAAAGAAAGAAGGAAGACGAGAGATAAAGAAAGAAGGAAGACGAGAGATAAAGAAAGAAAGGAAGACGAGAGATAGAAAAGGGAAGACGAAGATAAGAAAGAAGAAGACAGAGAAAGAAAGAAGAAGCGAGAGAGAAAGGAAGGAAGATGAAGATAAAGAAAGAAGGAAGACAAGATAAAAAAGAAGGAAGACAAGAGATAAATAAAGAAGGAAGACAAAAGATAAATAAAGAAGGAAGACGAGAGATAAATAAAGAAGGAAGACGATAGATAAAAAAAGAAGGAAGACAAGAGATAAATGAAGTAGGAAGACGAGAGATAAAGAAAGGAAGACGAGAGATAAAAAATAGAAGGAAGATGAGAGATAAAGAAAGAAGGAAGACGAGAGATAAAGAAAGGAAGACGAGAGATAAAGAAAGAAGGAAGACAAGAGATAAATAAAGAAGGAAGACAAAAGATAAATAAAGAAGGAAGACGAGAGATAAAAAAAGAAGGAAGACAAGAGATAAATGAAGTAGGAAGACGAGAGATAAAGAAAGGAAGACAAGAGATAAAAAAAAATAGAAGGAAGATGAGAGATAAAGAAAGAAGGAAGACGAGAGATAAAGAAAGGAAGACGAGAGATAAAAAGAAGGAAGATGAGAGATGGAAAAAGAAGGAAGACGAGAGATAAATGAAAAAGGAAGACAAGAGATAAATAAAGAAGGAAGACGAGAGATAAAGAAAGAAGGAAGACGAGAGATAAAGAAAGAAGGAAGACGAGAGATAAAGAAAGAAGGAAGACGAGAGATAAAGAAAGAAGGAAGACGAGAGATAAAGAAACAAGAGGGGTGGGGGCAAGAAAGAAAGACAATGACACTTTCCTCGTCTCCAAAAATAGAAGTAAAAGAGTAACTAACAGCCATGGGTTTTTTTTTTCAAACTTGCCTTAGCTTGCATGCTGGCTGTTTTGGTGTTTCCATACACCAGCCACTGACATGACTTACAGAATCGTGAATGTGCATATTTGATATTCTGCATGCGTATACACACAAAGGGACTTTGGGCGCTGGCAGGTCTGTTTCAGGTTTTTTAATCCTTGTCCTGTTAGCTAAACAGTTTTGTCTGTGGCTGTAGTTACTGGATGTAGGCGTTTTGAAAATGTGCACAACACATGTCTCGCCCTTACGTTGGCCAGAACAATAGGGACGGAAAACAATAGAACGCACTAACGAAGAATGGAACGTTTGCACTGGTTTCTTTTTACAGATTACGTACGTCCCAGTTAAATGCTAAGCAGTATCACGTATAGCGCACGTGATGGTGTGTGTGTGTGTGTGTGTGTGTGTGTGTGTGTGTGTGTGTGTGTGTGTGTGTGTGTGTGTGTGTGTGTGTGTGTGTGTGTGTGAGTGAGCGAGACTGCGAGCGTGTTAGAGAGAGAGAGAGAGAGAACACACACACACACAGAGACAGACAGACCGACAGACAGAACTTGTACCCGTGTGTGCGCGCAAGCGCGTTTGTCCTTGTTCTGTCTGTCTGTCTTCTCTCTCTCTCTACCTCCACACACACACACACACACACCACACGACACACACACACACACACTCACACATCACTCACTCACTCTCTACACACCACACACACACACAAACACGCACACGCACACACACACACACACGCACACGCGCACACGCACACAGCACACGCACACACACACACACACACACACACACACACACACACACACCTCTCACTCACTCACTCACTCACTCTCTCTCTCTCTCTCATTTACACAGTCAGGGAGAGAGGGGGGGAGAGAGAGAGAGAGAGAGAGAAAGAAAGATACAGACAGACAGACAGACAGACCAATTGTACTCGTGTGCGCTCCAAGTTGGTTTGTCCTTGGTCTGTCTGTCTGTCTGTTCTGTCTGTCTCTGTCTCTCTTTTCTGTCTTCTCTGTCTCTCTCTTTTCTCTCTCTCTTTCACATACAAACGCGCACACACACACACACACACACACACACACACACACACACACACACACACACACACACACACTCTCTCTCTCTCTCTCTCTCTCTCACCACACAGTCAGAGAGAGAAGAGAGACAGACAGACAACAGACAGAGCGGAACATGTCAAGTCAGGTGTTTGTCATCAACAGAGATGAATCTGTGGTCGTTGGTAGTATAATAAGTCAAGTATTTTGACATCTCACACCGTTGCGCTCAGTACAAAGTCGTCTACAAACTTGGGGGAGAGAAGGTGAAAGACTGTATAAATTGCTAGCAAAAACATGGCTGAAAAGACAAGCAGCTTGTTCTGTCGCTAATGCTAGGATTGCCACTCTATGCCAGGAGCATACGATGCTGGATAAATTGCCATGTCCCACATATTTGGTATTCGATTTAATTCTTCTTCTTGGAAAAAGTATATATTTTGAATGGAATTTGAAAATACTCAGACAAATATAACCCCTTTTGCAAGGTATTTTGCCACAAAATACCACACGGTAGAATACAACGCAAAATGACCTTGAACTTGCACACCTTTCAAACGAAATGGTTGCCATATTTTATCATCACTAATAGCTGAAATTTGATACTCTTTATTCGTTTTATAATGCACATACCGTCAGTGTGTTGATATGATTGTGAATCTGACTTATTTGTGATCTTCCCATGTATACTGACATGCTTGGTTTTTTTTTTATAATTTTTTTTTATTTCATGTTATATTTTTTTATTTCATGTTATATTTTTTACTTTTCGTAGATATGTATAATTGTCTTTACGATCTGCTATTTCCCTCTGTACTTGTGTTAGTTTGTTTAAGATTATTTTGTAAGTTTGAAAAGAATTAAAAAGCTACCGTGTCATGCAGCTAGCTTCAGTTTAGCTCAGTTTTGTGGCACATTTCCGTTAATAGAAAATAAGAAAAGATAAGCAATGGATTTCAAAATTAGGCTACGCAGAGAAGTTTGCGATCAAAAACTTGCAAGATTGAAACAGAAAACGAAAGGATCGAGAGGAAAAAAAGCAGTCATCTCGATCAGTGACATATAAAACAAATAATTTATAGGAGCAATGTATGGCGACTAAAACATAATGTCATTGACCAAGTTATACATGTCAACTTGTATCAACATTGTTTCGAGCTACAAAGATAGTATTGATAGAACCAAACAAGTAGAAATCGATGCCAAGGTAGTCGAAGACAAGAAGTCCGTTAAGTTGCCAGTCCATGTTAATGTTTGTATCTATGTGTGTACTTGAGAGAGAGAGAGAGAGGGGGGGGGGGTGGGTGGGAAGAAAGGATTATATACGAGGAGAGTGTGAATTGCTGAGGATGAACAAAGACAAAAAAGACAACTTATCATTTCGCGCAAACAGTGGGATGAAGGGAGGGAGAGAGAGAGAGAGAGAGAGAGAGAGAGAGAGAGAGAGAGAGAGAGGAGAGAGAGAGAGAGAGAGAGAGAGAGAGAGGTGTGTGTGTGTGTGTGTGTGTGTGTGTGTGTGTGTGTGTGTAGGGGAGTCAAACCATACTGACAATCTCTCAGTTCCGGGATAAAAAATTACAAAAGAGCAGCAACAACGCTGCCGCCCAAGAAAATTTGAGATTCACTTTTCCCAAGATTACGTCGCTCGGGGGATTCCGTATGCACAAAATGCCACATATGCCATGCGCATAAAAGTTTGCCTAACAAGAAAAATACTAAATGGACAAACATAGTCGACTTCCTTTTTGCTCGTTGTGGTCAGTAGCCTATTCCCCACCCCACCCCAACTCTGTTTTGTTGCCTTGGAAATGAGTCACAGGCATTTATATTGCCGAGTTTTGCGTTTTCTTTTGGATGCATAATTATAGAATACATCTGACGTGAAAATGAATGAGTGAAAAAAAAGAAAGAAAAGAATAAATAACCCAAATAAAGCCCACCCTTTAAAAAAATCCAGAATTGTCGATTGGATTTTGTCTTTTAACAATTTGGGGCAGTGTGTCCCAAACTCCCAAACCGTGTCTGTTCAAACAAGCCATTACCCTTTGAAGAGCGAATTGTTAACTGTTATTGTTATTGTTAGTTTTGTTTAAAGTCCAGCCGACTGCGTAGAGTCATATCAGGATTATAACCGTTTTAAACCATGCGCAATACTTCAACAGGAAAAAAAAAAAAGAAAAGAAAATTATCAATGCATTCGTGCACATAATATAAGGAAATGTCCTTGTTAATTAAGCTAACATGCTAATCATCCATCCATAAATTAGTCGACAGATCTTGAATGACTCTTTGGATGTACACGGACATGCAAACTCGTGTACGTACGTACACACGCGCGCGCGCACGCATGCACGCACGCGTGCACACACACACACACACACACACACACACACACACACACACGCACGTACGTGCATGCGTGCGTAAAGAGTCGATATGAATCGGTGCCCCCCCCCCCTTTTTTTTTCTTCTTTTTTTTCAAACCATATCCAAGAAAGAGGGGCAAGGGACGACAGAAAAGAACAGTAGCAAAGGAAGAAAGGGGCATATATTGGCTGAAGAGTCGTATTCACGCCTGGCTTCTTACAAACCTATTATTGACCCACATGTTTTGTGAAAAGGGGGAAAAAATCACATTATAAAAGTTTTAAAAGCTGTCAGCATAATGACTTTCCATTCACTGGTATTCCTTCTGCTTCATGTACTGCAAGCAAAAGTTGAACCACACAAACACACGCGCGCGCGCACACACAACACACACACACACACACACACACACACACACACACACACAACACAAACACATACAGACACATACAGAGACATACACATACACAGAGACACGCACACACACAGAGACACACACACAGACACGCACGCACATACAGACACGCGCGCGCACGCACACACACACACACACACGCATACACAGACACACACACAGACACACACACAGACACACACACAAACACACAACACAACACACACAACACACACACACACACACACACACACACACACACACACACACACAAACACAGAGAGAGAGAGAGAGACGTAAACACACAAATACACACACACACAAACACACAAACAACACACACACACACACACACACACACTCACAGAGAGAGAGAGAGAGAGAGAGAGAGAGAGAGAGAGAGAGAGACGCAAACACACAAATACACACACACACACACACACACACATACACACACACAAACACACAAAACACACACACAACACACACACACACACACACACACACACACACACACACACCACACACTGTCGCACGTTTCAGGTGTAGCAGAAATACGTATAAACTGATTGAATAGGCCTACTCTCTGTGTGTATGTGTGTGTGTAGGGGGGAGGGGTACGGGTTTGCTCTATTCATTATTTCAGCGTTGCTTCATGCATGTATCAGAAACACTCCTCGTGTTCCCCAATACGCACTCCGACCTTACGTATTCACCGAGGGTTACGTGGTATGAAGTAGGTCTGGCAGACCGAGAACTTTCACTTTTTGTTGTTGTTGCTTTTTTATATGATGACACGTTGGAATGTGTGTGATTTCTATAGAGAGGATTATGATAGGGGAATGGGAGATGGTGGAGTTTGCCTAGTTGGGTGGGTATATGGGATGGGGGGGGGGGGGAGGGGGAGCGGGGTGTAGATAGGAAATCTTGTTTTGATGTCGCTTTTGAATCTGATCTGATACACATCTGTTCCCCCCTCTCCTCTCTCTTTCGCGCTCACATGCATACACACAAATATATAGAAACGCGTGCGCTCGCACGCACACACTCACGCACACACACCCATACAGAACTAAAACATTGAAGCTAAGTAGTTAAGCCACCCCATCTAACACACACGGACATACATACACACTTCGTGCCCTGAAACATACACAAATTAGCGCGCGCGCACAACACACACACACGCACACACACACACACGCACGCACGCACGCACGCACGCACGCACGCACACGCACACACACACACACACACACACACACACACAACACTACATACAACGAACCATTTACCCACAGCTGACGGTGAGTGCAGCAGCTGATAGTGACAGTGCAACATGTCTCGTAGTGTAACTACCCAGCCACCCACCCATCGTTTTATTATGTACACCCCACACACCACACGTGTATACCTGACAGTATAACGTCCTCCTGTCACAACAGCTGTCATTTTAGCTCTACTCCGTCGTAACGGGAAAACCGCAGAGAGTGAAGTTTCACTAATGAGCTATACTGGACTCAAAATGATCAGTTAGCAAGGAACCCTCTAACTGAACTATCCTGTCCTAGTTATGCGAGCGACAAGAGTCAGTAATTGTCTTATGATCGATAGCACTTACCACCGGGGAAAGAAGGGAACCTTACAGATAATTTACCAATACCTGATACTTTTCATTTCAGTAAGAATAGTAGAACCCTGATTACTAATTGCCTTGAACATGTAAAACCTTTTCCGCTGCTGCAAGGATGGATAATTATTATTCATTGTCCATGTACGATAACGTTTTCCACTGCTGCCAGAATGGAACCTAAGTATTAATCATTGCTTATGGCAGATAATATTCTATACTGTTGTAAGAATGGAGGCTAACCATTGCTTGTGGTTGATAATACTCTGTACTGCTGTGAGAATCATCGTCATGTGCTATGCCTCATGGTGTTGGCGATCATGGCCCTCCATACGAATCTATCTTTTGTCGCTTCAAGTATATCTCCAATCTTTTTGTCCCCACCCACTCTGCAAAATTGTCTGATATTTTCTCTTTGATATACCTGGTGCTCCTTTTTAAACGTTGCCTGTCTTTTCCATGTAAGAATAGACAGTTAAATCATTGATAACTGCCTATGTCTCGTAACACGCATAACTACCTATGTCTCGTAACACGCTTGATTGCTGTAGAATGGAATATTAATTATTAACTTGCCATGCCAATAATTTAACTTTCCACTTGCCTGAGAATTAAAGCTTGATCAGTTATAATTGGTAATGCATGATGAAACTTCGTAATGCAGTAAGAACAGAACCTGATAGAACCTGATTAGTAATGACTTGCATATAAAGAATGCAACTTAGTCGTACATAATCGACTGTAAACAATATGGTCTTAGTTATGATTAATTGCCTGTGTCCGATAACATTTTTCTTTAACCATAAGACTGGCGACGCGAATATTTACTGGCTGTGATCGATAAGTGCACGCTAGCCTCAGAACGCAGCTTGAATTTATGACCATGTCATAAACAGTGCACTTGATATATACACTTCATTACAGCGTTTAACTCTTTTCATCTCTGGAGGACGGCTTTCCGTGCTGCCGGTCATTGTCGATGTCCAATAATTCCATATGACTGAATTATACTCAGAATGGAAATTTCACTATGAGCAGTAAATATGCACCATAGTAAGAATGAAAATCTAAAATGTTTGTTATAACTGTTTTTTTTTAAGAAAATAAATTAGCGACCCGTCCACACGAAACAGACAAATCACCCCCCACACACACACACACACACACACACACACACACACACACACACACACACACACGCCTGCGGTCTCGCTATCTCTTTCTCTCTCCGTCTATGTCCTTCTCCCCCGTCTCTCTCTCTCTTTCTCTCGTCTGTCTGTCTGCCTCTCTGACCCCCTCTCTCTGTCTTTGTTTGTCTGTGTCTCTCTCTGTCTCTGTCAGTCTTCTCTGTCTCTCTCTCTCTGTCTCTCTCTCTCTCCCTCTCTCTCTCTCCTCCTCCCTCCTCTCTCCCCCCCCCCCCCCCCTCTCTCTCTCTCTTTTACTCACGCAATGGCAAACGACCAGGACACGGTGGATTAACAGCTCAGAACTCATACTGTCTCCTCTCTCTCTCCATTTGCTGCTTTTTATGAACTTGTCAGGAGTGTTGAAAACCCCAACACGATATATGGCAGGTCTTCGAGTCAGTAATATAAACAGAAGAGAAATGCACAGGCATGTCTGCCCCTATGTCAACTTTCATTTTGTGACATTCCAACACTTTTTCATTGTGATGAAGAAGTGCATTGTTTTCGCGTGACAAAGCCCACATTGTTTTAAATAAAGACTCAACACCAAGACCACATTCCTCTGTCAGACTGTATGTGCGTGTACACATGTGTATGTATGTATGTAACTCTGTATCTCTTTCGTCTGCCCTTTCCTTTCTCGTTGGGGAGAGAGAGAGAGAGAGAGAGAGAGAAAAGAGTGTGTGTGTGTGTGTGTTGTGTGTGTGTGTGTGTGTGTGTGTGGTGTGTGTGAACAAGACAAAAAGTCTTGATATGTAAGCTGCACATGCAAGAAAAGAAAGAAAGCAAGTAACGAGCAACAGCACAACGCAAACAAACACACACTCTCTCTCTGTTGTCCTGTTCGCACGCGCGCCACACACACACACACACACACACACTCACAACTACCCATCATCCTTCTCCACACCACACACACACACACACACACACACACACACACACACACACACACCCTCCCCTACTCTCTACCACCCAACGAGAAGAAACAAATTAAAATCTCAGTTTCGTATAGTAAACTGATCTATAGCTACACAGGGCCAGTGGCACCTGATACCATTATCTGTGAGTAATAAAATGTTTCAGATTGTGGTGAGGCCTGGGGCTATGATGTCCCTCTCACCGAAAGAAATGTGATCGCGTATACCAAAGCTATTCCTTTCCAGGTGTAGTGATTGCCGCGGGACCCCTGTCTAGCTTGCCAGCTCGCTTACATTCAACCCCTTACGCTTTATTTTGTTCGTAGCAACACCATCTGGTCGTATCCCAAATTCTCTCAGACTTCTGTCATTGCGGGACAGTGCTCCTGGCGGAAAAAAACGTAAAAGGGAGGAGGTCTATCGTCCTAAACATGCAGCGTACGTGGCCTATCGTGCATATATATATATATATAGAGAGGGGACACTAGCGCCCATGAATCAGCTCCCATGTATGGACAAAATACGAGAACTGGACGTCCCAGCTGTTCACCAGGCGGATGAAGATAAAATTCTCAACAGCTGGAAGACTGATGAGGACGGACAGACAAAGTTGGAACCCAAAGCCATGTGGGTAACTTCAGGAGAAGACAAAGGTAATAGATAAACTCTATACACATTTGAAATGGAGCCCTAAGGCGGTTGGATGACGTATCACGTCACTTCCGGCAGATCTTGCAGCCAAGCTGATAACGTGTATTGATACGTCATTCCTCTGGTGCACGTCGCACGGCTGACGAGGGATTCCTGATATCAATCAAGGCTGCCAAGAATCTCCATATTCATCGCCCAGGTTTGTGTCTCAGAGAAGTCACTCGTCGAAGTCTAAGGATAGCGATGCGTAGCCGAGCACTACCAGACCTTTGTACACACTGAGAACATTGTCACTGAATCAGCCCTTGTCAACATCCCCGCTCTGCCTGTCATCAATGAGCTGGACCACGGTGTTGATAATATACCACAAAGGCCGTGGCTGGACAGATCCTCAATAGGGGACGAACTCTGGAAGGCCATCGAGTCACTTGCGCACGAAAAGGCACAAGGTAAAGATGGCATTCCTGCTCAATGAGTCACTGCAGGAAACAGGAGTTACATGAATTGCCATGGATGGTTCCTTTGTTGCCGTGAGATCTTTTACGTGCACAAACTGCATGCTTTGCACGATGCCTCATTTACTGTCTTACCTGAAAGATTAGCAACATGACCACCATTCAAGGTGTAGAACAGAGAGAGAGAGAGAAGGGGGGGGGGGGCTGGGATGTGGAGGGGATTTCCCCATCCGACTTAAAATAGAACCTGGTACTTCTCTCATCCTAGGAGAGGATGCTGTCCATTCGGTCACCTCTCAGCGTGATATAAAAATTTGTTGTCGAACAGATTATCGCTCTGTTTTTTGTGTATGTGTGTGTGGGGGGGGGGGGGGTGAGTTGTGGGTGAGTGAGAGAGAGAGAGAGAGAGAGATTCTGTTTGTGTGTGTGAGTAGAATGACGAATTGGTTGCTTCGAAATGTCAAACTGAAAATGTCAAAAATCTATTTCGTTTTTTCTTTTTTCTTTTTTTTTTTTTTTTTTCTTCTTTAATCTGTCGGCTTGTATCATCGTGGTTGTGGCGGGCAGAAAGCGTGTACAGTCAGCATCAAGCTGGAAGGCTTGAAGAGGAGAAACGGCACGTGACGTAAAAGTGATCTTTACACCATTGATACGGGTCTTCTTTGCTTGTCTTTTGCTCTTAAGTCCATATACCTTTTGATAAATGTGTTACTTGAACGAACTGTTGAGGTTGAGCTCTGGTTAGATGACTAGACCACTTAATTCTCTGCTGATGAATATGATGGTGCACTTTCAGTTTCTCAAGACGATGTCTCCGCGCTGGGAACGAATTCCATATGCTCTGTTTCTGTGATCTGGGTGTTTCTGGTTATGTCAGGTGTGGTTTTGTTGACAATTCTTCTCAGGATCCAAAACAACATAAAAATAAAATCAGAACGAGTATTTAATATAACGCATTTTTGGAGCTCTTCTCAAACAACTCGTTTCACAGGTGTTACTTTTGTGGTCTAGGGATTTTAGTTAGGGTCCAGGTCTGGCACTGGTGTGTCAGGGGTGAGGATGGACCTGGAATCAGTGAGCTTGGGTTTTGTTTCAGCAGGAATGTTGAGGTCTTTCAGGAATGGGCCAAGTTATTAACGGACATTGTTTGCTTTTTGGACTGAATGAAATTTGTGTACTGGCAATGTTGTTCCTTTGACTGCATGTTAGCGCGTAGTTTTTGAAAGGCGTTGAACGGAATTGTTTTGGCTGTGTGCGTTTGTTTATGTAGGTAGCTTAAGTAGAGAAGATAATACCTTGATATTAACTGGTACATATATATACATATATATATATATACATATATATATATATATGTCTATATATATATATATATATATATATATATAATGTGTGTGTGTGTGTGTGTGTGTGTGTGTGTGTGTGTGTGTGTGTGTGTGTGTGTGTGTGTGTGTGTGTGTGTGATATTCTTTTATATGTATGTGTGTACGTGCATATGTATTTATGTACGTATGTGTGTGTATGTATATGTATGTACGAATCAGCATCGGGACACAGTTTCGTATGTACGGATGTGTGTGTTTATACGTGCATGCGTACATGCGTGAATGCATACTATTCAGATGACAATATTCCGTTGTTTTGGGGTTTACAGACAGAGAAAAGCAAATGTGTATTATATTCGCTTAGGACAGATAATCGTTTCACGCTTGTGTAGCATTAGACCCAAGTCCACGATGATAAACGGCTCCAGACCATGAAGGCCTCGCACAACACAATGCTGCCATTGTTCAAGGTCAGGCAGGTCAACGTGAAGAATGTCAAACACTTCCATTTTGCCGTCTCCTGCTTGAGCGACTTTCTTTTCTATCCTTTCTTCTGTTACACCCCCCCTTTACACCCCCCCCCCCCTGCTCCTCCCCTCACCCACACACATTACGCACTTTTTTTTCTTCTTGCTGTCCTTTCCGCCTTTCTTTCGGTGGTTTTGTGTACATTCGCACAGGTGACAGCTTGGGTCAGCAATTGATATTTCGACCGGATACAAAATGGTACTGCGAGTCAGCAGAAAATTATAGCTTTTTTTTCTTTCTTTTCTTCCGTTCGAGCATAGTTACACCTCAAATGGTCAGTCTATGGTTCGGATGTAGGATGCCATTTTCATCAACTCCGTTTTATTGTCCCAGAGCTGTTTGTCCACTTTTTTCATGTAGCCATTGTTCGGCTTGTTTTCATTATCATTAGTTTTGTTTTTAATTTTTTTGCTATGTTTGAGGACGTTGGTGTTTTGAAGATAATGCTTTTGTTGAAATGTTGATGTTTTGAATATATTGCTTTTCTTACGTTCCTTCGTCTATTACTTTATTACTTCTAGTATTGTTACTTTTTGCTTTTAGTGTAGCTGCGGCACAGAGGTATAACACGAACTGTCGGATCAGATATTTCACTTGTTCACACACTGTACGAGATGATTTCAAAACGTCAGATTATATACACGTATCATACTCAGGACATCAAAACGTCAGATTATATACACCAATAATACACAGGACATCAAAACGTCAGATTATACACACGTATCATACACAGGACATCAAAACGTCAGATTATATACACGTATCATACACAGGACATCAAAACGTCAGATTATACACACCAATCATACACAGGACATCAAAACGTCAGATTATACACACCAATCATACATAGGTCATCAAAACATCAGATTATACACACCAATCATACACAGGACATCAAAACGTCAGATTATACACACGTATCATACACAGGACATCAAAACGTCAGATTATACACACGTATCATACACAGGACATCAAAACGTCAGATTATACACAGTATCATACACAGGACATCAAAACGTCAGATTATATACACGTATCATACACAGGACATCAAAACGTCAGATTATATACACGTATCATACACAGGACATCAAAACGTCAGATTATACACAATCATACACAGGACATCAAAACGTCAGATTATACACACGAATCATACACAGGACATCAAAACGTCAGATTATACACACGTATCATACACAGGACATCAAAACGTCAGATTATACACACCAATCATACACAGGACATCAAAACGTCAGATTATACACACGTATCATACACAGGACATCAAAACGTCAGATTATACGCACGAATCATACACAGGACATCAAAACGTCAGATTATGCACACCAATCATACACAGGATATCAAAACGTCAGTTATACACACCAATCATACACAGGACATCAAAACGTCAGATTATACACACCAATCATACACAGGACATCAAAACGTCAGATTATCACACTAATCATACACAGGACATCAAAACGTCAGATTATACACACTAATCATACACAGGACATCAAAACGTCAGATTATACCAGTATCATACACAGGACATCAAAACGTCAGATTATAACACACCGAATCATACACAGGACATCAAAACGTCAGATTATACACGTATGATACACAGGACATCAAAACGTCAGATTATACACACGTAATCATACACAGGACATCAAAACGTCAGATTATACACACCAATCATACACAGGACATCAAAACGTCAGATTATACACACCATCATACACAGGGCTTCAAAACGTCAGATTATACACACGTATCATACACAGGACATCAAAACGTCAGATTATACACACATATCATACACAGACATCAAAACGTCAGATTATACACACGTATCATACACAGGACATCAAAACGTCAGATTATACACACCAATCATACACAGGACATCAAAACGTCAGATTATAACGCACGTATCATACACAGGACATCAAAACTTCAGATTATACACACGATCATACACAGGACATCAAAACGTCAGATTATACACACGTATGATACACAGGACATCAAAACGTCAGATTATACACACGTATCATACACAGGACATCAAAACGTCAGATTATACACACCAATCATACACAGGACATCAAAACGTCAGATTATACACCACCAATCATACACAGGACTTCAAAACGTCAGATTATACACACGTATCATACACAGGACATCAAAACGTCAGATTATACACACGAATCATACACAAGACATCAAAACGTCAGATTATACACACGAATCATACACAGGACATCAAAACATCAGATTATACACACCAATCATACACAAGACATCAAAACGTCAGATTATACACACGTATCATACACAGGACATCAAAACGTCAGATTATACACACGTATCATACACAGGACATCAAAACGTCAGATTATACACACGAATCATACACAGGACATCAAAACGTCAGATTATACACACGAATCATACACAAGACATCAAAACATCAGATTATACACACGTATCATACACAAGACATCAAAACATCAGATTATACACACGAATCATACACAAGACATCAAAACGTCAGATTATACACACGAATCATACACAAGACATCAAAACGTCAGATTATACACACGTATCATACACAGGACATCAAAACGTCAGATTATACACACGAATCATACACAAGACATCAAAACGTCAGATTATACACACGTATCATACACAAGACATCAAAACGTCAGATTATACACACGAATCATACATAAGACATCAAAACGTCAGATTATACACACCAATCATACACAAGACATGAAAACGTCAGATTATACACACCAATCATACACAAGACATCAAAACGTCAGATTATACACACCAATCATACACAGGACATCAAAACGTCAGATTATACACACGTATCATACACAGGACATGAAAACATCAGATTATACACACGTATCATGCGCAGGACATCAAAACGTCAGATTATACACACGAATCATACACAGGACATCAAAACGTCAGATTATACACACGAATCATACACAGGACATCAAAACGTCAGATTATACACACGAATCATACACAGGACATCAAAACGTCAGATTATACACACGAATCATACACAGGACATCAAAACGTCAGATTATACACACGAATCATACACAGGACATCAAAACGTCAGATTATACACACCAATCATACACAGGACATCAAAACGTCAGATTATACACACGAATCATACACAGGACATCAAAACGTCAAATTATACACACGTATCATGCGCAGGACATCAAAACGTCAGATTATACACACCAATCATACACAGGACATCAAAACGTCAGATTATACACACGTATCATACACAGGACATGAAAACGTCAGATTATACACACGTATCATGCGCAGGACATCAAAACGTCAGATTATACACACGAATCATACACAGGACATCAAAACGTCAGATTATACACACGAATCATACACAGGACATCAAAACGTCAGATTATACACACGAATCATACACAGGACATCAAAACGTCAGATTATACACACGAATCATACACAGGACATCAAAACGTCAGATTATACACACGAATCATACACAGGACATCAAAACGTCAGATTATACACACCAATCATACACAGGACATCAAAACGTCAGATTATACACACGAATCATACACAGGACATCAAAACGTCAAATTATACACACGTATCATGCGCAGGACATCAAAACGTCAGATTATACACACCAATCATACACAGGACATCAAAACGTCAGATTATACACACGTATCATACACAAGACATCAAAATGTCAGATTATACACACCAATCATACACAGGACATCAACATGAACAAGATTTTATTCACTCGATGCGAGAATTTAATTGCGTGATATCAAGCACTGATCGACAACACACAAGTTGAAAAGCACACAGATTAAAAGCTACGTCCCACAATATAACCAGCAAAAATACCGAGTTGAGCTTCTAATTGAACTGAATTGAAATGAACAGAATGTTGTCGAAGCTTTCAAGCATCCACAGCCCTGGGGCGATTTGGATTGAATCTGATTGTATCATTCGTTCGGTAGGCAACATTATCGTTCGTTATTTCTTTTAACGTCTATTCACTTATGTGCTTTTAGACGAAGGCAGCATTATAGATAGTGATGGTCGTAGTTGTAGTCATTGTCGTCATCGTTGTAGTGATAATAGAAGCAGCAGCAGATAGCAATAATTGTACTATAGCAGCAATAGCAGTAGTTGTAGTTGTACTATAGTAGCAGCAATATCGATGGTTGTAACTGTACTGTATTTGAAGCAATAGCAGTAATTGTAGTTGTACTATAGCAGTAGCAATAATAGTAGTTGTAGTAATACCACAGCAGTAGCAATAGCAGTAGTTGTAGTAATAATACAGCAGTAGCAATAACAGTAATTGTAGTAATACTACAGCTGTAGCAATAGCAGTAGTTGTAGTAATAATACAGCAGTAGCAATAACAGTAGTTGTAGTAATACTGTAGCTGTAGCAATAGTAGTTATAGTAGTACTGTAGCAGCAGCAACAGCAGTAATTGTAGTAGTAGTACAGTGGTAGCACTAGCAATGGTGTAGTAGTGCTATAGCAGCGGCAATAGCAGTAGTTGTACAGGTACTATAGCAGTAGTTGTACAGGTACTATAGCAGCAGTTGTACAGATATTATAGCAGTAGTTGTACAGGTACTATAGCTGTAGTTGTACAGGTACTATAGCAGTAGTTGTACAGGTACTATAGCAGTAGTTGTACAGGTACTATAGCAGTAGTTGTACAGGAACTATAGCTGTAGTTGTACAGGTACTATAGCTGTAGTTGTACAGGTACTATAGCAGTAGTTGTACAGGTACTATAGCAGTAGTTGTACAGGTACTATAGCTGTAGTTGTACAGGTACTATAGCAGTAGTTGTACAGGTACTATAGCAGTAGTTGTACAGGTACTATAGCAGTAGTTGTACAGGTACTATAGCAGTAGTTGTACAGGTACTATAGCAGTAGTTGTACAGGTACTATAGTAGTAGTTGTACAGGTACTATAGCAGTAATTGTAGTAGTACAGTGGTAGCTACTAGCAATGGTGTAGTAGTGCTATAGCAGCGGCAATAGCAGTAGTTGTACAGGTACTGTAGCTGTACAGGTACTATAGCAGTAGTTGTACAGATACTATAGCAGTAGTTGTACAGGTACTATAGCTGTAGTTGTACAGATACTATAGCAGTAGTTATACAGATACTATAGCAGTAGTTGTACAGATACTATAGCAGTAGTTGTACAGGTACTATAGCAGTAGTTGTACAGATACTATAGCAGTAGTTGTACAGGTACTACAGCAGTAGGTGTACAGGTAATATAGCAGTAGGTGTACAGGTACTATAGCAGTAGTTGTACAGGTACTATAGCAGTAGTTGTACAGGTACTATAGCAGTTGTACAGGTACTATAGCAGTAGTTGTACAGGTACTATAGTAGTAGTTGTATAGGTACTATAGCAGTAGCACTAACAATAGTTGTAGTAGTAGTAGTACAGCAATAGCAATAGCTATAACTGTAGTGGTACTGTGGCAGTAGCAACAGCAGTAGTTGCAGTAGTACTATGTAGCAGCAATAGCTGTATTTGTAATAGTACTATGGTAGCAGCAATAGCAGCGATAGCATTAGCAATAGACATACTGTAGCAGCAGCAGTATTCAGTAGAAGTAGTAATAGCAGTAGCTGCAATAGTATCAATAAAAAGTAGTAGTAGTCATATTAAATAGTAGTAATAGTACTCAGTAGTATATTTGTAGCACACAGTAAAAGTAATAGAACTCAGTTGTAGCAGCAGCAACAGTAGCAGGAGGGTATTTTCATACTTTCATGCCACTGTGCACTTAAACAACAACAACGAGAAGAAAAAGTAGTAACTCCAACAACAACAGTAGG
>CM060307.1:41764356-41769356 GCA_030674185.1 Monoplex corrugatus | reverse complement strand
CTTCGTCTTTTAGCTGTATTTTGTTTTGTATTTTATTTCGAGGGATGAAGATGATTGTTAAATATCGACCGGAAGGCGGCTATGTGTCTGTGTGTCTGTCAGTCGGTTCCTGTATAAAATGTCCCTGGTTTGTCTGTCTATGCATACATGAGGTGTGTGTTAAATTCATGACTAGGAGGACATAATGATAGTTGTCTGCCTCGTGAATAAACTCTTTGAGCAGGCGTTGATACTTAGCATAATAGTTGCTGTCAGTGTGTAACTTTAAATGAGGTCGACAAATGTTCATAGTCACAAACACGCCTCTGTGTACTTTACTGGGCATTACTATGTAAGTCAGTGGAGCGTTTTGCAGTAATGCTGCGTCGTCTTGTATTTTATCTTAACTGTAGTAAAATGTGAATAAAACGCAGAATCAAAATGAATCCTTTTCTTCTTCCTGCTTGTTTGAAAATGGACAGGTTGCTTTTTCTTTGGAACAAAATGAATCATCTATTGTACCGCTACACATTTAAACTTTATCTACTGCGGGTTTTATTATATGGCAGCTCCTCCCTCCCCTCCATCTCTTTTTTAAGAAAAAGGTAGCTATTTCATATTACTTGGTAGGATGTGTGTGTGTGTGTGTGTGTGTGTGTGTGTGTGTGTGTGTGTGTGTGTGTGTGTGTGTGTGTGTGTGTGTGTGTGTGTGTGTGTTGTGTCTTTTCTATACGTGTGTGCAAAAATTTGTTAGCAAGATTTTCTCAGCTATTTCTAGACAGATCGTTACTCTGTTTCGAAGCCATGGACTGTTCGGCAGTCGTGAATACATAAGTTTGGAAGACAGTTGTCAAGGTCACGGGGAGATAAAACACCGCCTAAAATCATGTTCCGTTTGTTTCACATAGCTAGTGAATTGTACCCCTTTACAACAGAGTTTGAAAAAATATTGCTCCAGTTACGATTTACATAAAGCCATTGATAATACGTTCTGGAAACACACCTTTAAGGCTTATTATCATTTTTTGTAGTCTTATAAAACCAATAATGCCAACTGATCTACTTTCAGAACCAGTCTTATATAGCAAAACATTACTAATGGAATGAAATTTTAAAATGTAGTAGATGGGTTCCAAAAGGGAGTCTTTTGTATTGCACACTTTTTGAATGATAATGGATTTTTTCTAACACATCATGAATTCAAAAGAAAATACAAAATGAAAGTAAATTTCCTCATCTTTAGGGGATGTAAGCAGTCTTTTAAGTCACATGCACAGGAGACAAAGCTGAACATACCAAATGAAAGTACACGTGACATTTCTACAGTACTGAAAACAATTTACTCTCTACTAAGAGGAGCACGGCTATATTATGAACTATTAACAGCAGATTAAACACTAAGTCTTGCTCTAAATGGAAAGATAAAATGGGAACGAAAAGTACTTATCAAAATTCATAAAATACAAGAAGTTAAACTGAAATGGTTGCAGATACATATATTCTACTTACAATTATCGGAACTTACGTCATATGAAAAGAACTGGGACTTGTAAATATTTCCTGCTGATTTTTGTTTTGAAATAGAAGACAGTATTGATCATACATTTTTGGAATTGTTTACGCACCAAACGATTCTGGGGAGGGATTGAGGAAATCTTAAAATCATACTATATCACCTGTACAAATATTAGATTGACTGAAAGTATGGTATTATTTGGTGTTGACGAAAAGCTGCGCACAGATCCGATATTTGATTTCATCATCCTTCTTGGAAAAATGTACATTTATAAATGCAAGTACCTAAAAACTACAAATGTAACGTCTTTTGAAAGGCACCTTGCTATAAATAACTACACAGAAGAATACAGTGCAAAAATGAATTGGAATCTGCACCTTATCAAAACAAAATGGCTGCCATATTTTCCTTTGATAACAACCGTGGTCCTCGGTGCTCGCCAAGTTTTATCTTGACTGAAGCTTCTCAGTTCAATGTCACAGTGATTCCGAGAAGTACAAAAATCTTGATTTTCTGGAGTTTTGTGTAAAAAGAGAGATTGTTAGCATGTCTTGACCATTTCGGTTTTCCTTGACAAGCCTGTTTGTTTTTTAGATTTTGTAGACCGACCGCTCACCGGTAATAATGTTTGCCACAGGATAGGAACTTGCTGTCCACTCCTGTGTGTAATTGTTCTCGAACTCAAAGGCTATGACTGAAGTTTATGAATGAAAGCATGTTTAAACCAAAACATGGGATTTTTAGTGTAGCTTGTTCATCTGATCTGTTTTGATCTTACGCCCCCCCCCCCCCCCCCCCCCCCGTGTGTGTGTGTGTTGTTTTTTTTTCTCTCTTCCTTCCTTTATTTTCTTTTGTTAATGTTTTCTCATCTCTTATCCCCATTTTCGTTATCATAATCATAGCATAACAGCGCCTCTTAGCTGGGCTCTGTCTGGGCCAGTCAACAGAATGATAAAGCTGCGCAGTAAAATTGTACGTAGTAAGTAGAAATCAATACCACAGGTCATATTACACACGATTGTTTGTTCTTGGGATTTTATTTCTGGGTTAACATGCATTTTGTCTTTTGATGTTGGAAGAAAGTTTGCGGAGGGAGGGAGGGAGAGCGAGCGAAAGAGAAAGGCAGGCAGAGAGAGCAGAGAGAAGAAGAGACAGACAGACAGACAGCGGAGGGGGAGGGAGGAAGAGAAAGATTACATAAGGGGAGGGAGAGAGGAAGAAAAATGTATGTATTTGGAGACGGAATTTGTTCGGAGTGGTGTCTATCATTTTGCTCATTTCGATTTTTTTTTTATATCACTGTGGTGTAATTTTCTGTAAAAGCCGCCAGTGTGTGTAACGATATTTACACACTTGCATGCACACGCACGCACAACACACACACACAAACACACAGAGAGAGAGAGAGAGAGAGAGAGAGAGAGAAAGAGGGGGGGGGAGGAAGAGAGAGAAACAGAGAGAGAGAGAGAAAGAGGGGGAGGGAGGAAGAGAGAGACAGAGAAAGAGAGAGAGAGAGAGAGACAGAGAAAGAGAGAGAGAGAGAGAGAGAAAGAGGGGGGAGGAGGAAGAGAGAGAAACAGAGGAGAGAGAGAAAGAGGGGGAGGGAGGAAGAGAGAGAGACAGAGAAAGAGAGAGAGAGAGAGAGAGAGACAGAGAATTATAGCCGATAGATGGCTGACAGTGCAGGTTTTTTTTTTAACTATATTTTTACAGGACATGTCTGTATATGCTCAGACACGGATTGTCGTCTCGAACCTCCGCAAGGGGGGAAAGAGGCCTTAGGTAAATCAAACCAGAGAACCCAGTGGTGTGTGTCTTTTGTGTATATCTATCTGTGTGTGCGTGCGTGTATACGTTTTGTATAATACGCAAGGGGGACATGCCTCATTACCAATTTGCTCAAGGATGCGTGGCCAAAAATCCACAGCCGAAGACTGTGTGTGCTAAGTTACCCACAAGACCTACAGGCCGGCCTGGCTTAGAGTTTGGAGAGAAAACTGCAGATTGTGTACAGAAAGGATCAGTCCAAGGAAAGAGTATATATGTAAGCTTTTAGGGATGTGTATAAGAGAGAGAGAGGGAGAGGGGTAAGAGAAGGGGGGGGGTGCTGTATAAGCTTTCAGCGGTATGTTTGAGAGGCAGTGGTGTGGTAAGCTGTTAGAGGTGTTTTCGAGAGAGCACGTAGTGTATAGAATTTTCTTTTTTCTTTTTTTTTCCTGGGGGGGGGGGGGGGTGAAGGGGGAATGCCGGATGGGTGGGGGATTGTCCGAAAGCGACGCAGTGCTTTGAAGGGGAAACCTGCTTTGTACCTGGGGACATGAACGATTGGAGATCTCTAGGAACACAGCACCCAACCATTCAGAAATCACTTTGACAGGAGGGGAAAGAGACCTGCTTACCTGTGCTGCCGGGTCAAGTCTTTGACAAAACATAGTCTGAATTGTATGACTACTTATCTACGTCAACAAGTGGATAGGAAGGAGAGAGAGAGAGAGAGAGAGAGAGAGAGAGAGAGAGAGAGAGAGAGAGAGAGAGAGAGAGAGGAGAATGAATTTCATCGAGACAAATAAAACAGGTCAGCAGTAGTCAAGGATGACGGCTGACCTTACGTATTGAAGATTGAAGAATATAAAATTCCGCTGGAGAGTACAGCATGTTTAGAGACCAATGATAGTGTTTTGAGGCAATTAAAAGTGTTAGATCTAATACTTTGCGTTACGTTTCGTATCCGGAAACCTTGTGTCGTCAGTGGGGCACCACCGTTGACTTTCTGACGAGTTACCTCCGTCTTTCCGGGCCTCTGCCACTGTCTGGGAACTGCTGAATAACAGAGCCAATGATAATTCAAATTCATGCAATCTTTTTTATTTTACTCCACCACCCCTACCCTCTAACGGGATGCCTGGGGAGGGGGGGGGGGGCTCTTTCAGTATAAATAGTATCCCCACCTTCTGGAAATTCTGTGCTAGAAATTTCCTCTTTCCTGTCATCTCTTTGTTTCTGCCTTGGTCTTTGCTTTCTGTCATTTCTTCCTATCAAGTTTTGCCGTGCTGGTCTATTACCTGTATGTGTTCGATAGTAATAAAGTTTTACATACTTTCTATTGGGATTGATAATTGGTTACATGTATTAAGTCCATTTTTGGCGCTAGGGAAGTGAGATACGCGGAAGCAATTTTAGTATATGTTTTAGTGTCCATAGTTATGTTTAAATTTGTATTCAGGTATGTCTTTTAAATCCCCTGTGCGATAAATTAAGCGGAGTGGTTTATCGTCAGGGGCATTTCGTCAGATTATGTGCGCAAAAGCATTGGTATGTGTACTTAATTTTCTTTTTTTTTCTTTCTGTTGTTGAAATATTGCGTATATTTTGACACGGTTATAGCCCTGATATGGCTCTACGCAGTCGGCTGGGCTTTAAACAAAAACAATTACAATAACAATAACCCCGAGTCTTTTGTGTGTGTTGTGTGTTGTGTGGTGTGTGTGTGTGTGTGTGTGTGTTG
>CM060307.1:41734356-41759356 GCA_030674185.1 Monoplex corrugatus | reverse complement strand
AGAGACAGAGAGGAAGCGCAAGTGCTACGAGCCGTACAAGGTGGGCGTGGACTGGAGGGGGGAGGCTAGGATGGTAGGGGAGATGAAAGATGGCCTTTGGACCTGGCCAAAGGTGTCAAGCAGGTATCGACCAGGTCTTTGTGCTGGGACCCCCTACCTTTTGAGCAAGTGACAGCCGCTACCAAGCAATCCCTTTGTTCTTCCTGCCACTGACTGGTTGGTTGGGCCGACTGGTGCCACTAGGCCTGCTCCACTGGTCTTCTCTCGGGTCGCCATAACGCTCTGGCCTGTGTGAGGGTTTTATGCTACTTATTATTTATTTGTCTTGTGGACATAAAAAGTCGTGGTAGAATTTTTATCTACAGCTTTATCTCGTTTATCAACCTTTCATCCCCCCCCCCCCCCCCCCCCAATCACTTCTGTTTACAGTTACACTTCTCGTTTATCTTTCTGCCTCTGGTTTCTTGATGTGGGGCTGTCTGGTGACACTGCTATTCACTTGTCTTCTATCTGGTAGGTCGTTTCTGAGCTGCCTCAGCCTTTGGGGCTTATGAAAGTTATTGGGATTGTCCTATCTGTTCGTCGTATGAAGCTGAAATGATAGTTAGGTTTTGTCCCCTGTGCTGACTAGTGGCGCCACTAAACTGTCGTCTTCTTGCAGATCGCTACAGATCTGCGGTCTCCTGACTTCTCTGCCTGGTAGTTTAAGGGTGGAGATTTTCCCGATCTCTGAGATCAACCACCTTGCGTATTTACGCATGCAGAATGTCAAATATGCTCGTTAAAGATCCTGTAAGTCATATAATATACATGTGATATCCAAATGGCTATCTTATGGAAACATAGAAAACACCCAGCATGTACGCGCACCGAAGACCGAGTATGCAGACTGCGCAACAACATATTACCTACGCTGTGCGGGCAAAAGCAAGGTGCATACAAGCATCTGGAAAATGTCGGAACGTTCAAAGAGAGAGAGCAGACAGACAGAGAAGAAGGGGGGGGGGGGGGGGATCTATTATGGTGTGATTTTAGTATGGTCACTATAGTTGTAGAATTTTTTATCCATGGGGAAGAGAGGGAGAGGGATCAGGTGATACGCTGGCGAACTTTAATCTTGAAATAGGAAGGTATTTTTGTGTACTTTATAGTCAGAGTATATAATGATACCGTTGTTGAACTTTTTTTATTCACTCACAAATGTGAGACTACTAAAGGGAGTGGGTTTCTTTTATATAAAGCTGAATGACGATAGTTGTCTTTTATGGGCATAATATCTAACAAACTGGCGATAGTCTTACTCAAAATATCTAACGAAAATCCAATGTGGTAGGACTGTGTACTCGAAATACAGAGCTGTTGGGATAGCGAACAGCGTTTAAAAATTCATTACGAAGCTGTCGTGGTGGACTTTCTCAGTCATAAACTAAACAAATGATTATAATTTTTACACAAGATATTTATCAATTAATTTTTTCTTTATTAGTCTAGCCCCCCCCCCCCCCCCTGTCTCTTTCTCTCATTCTCTCTCTCTCCTCTTCTTTCTTTCTTCTCTCTCTCTCTCTCTCTGATGGTCACGTTGACTGGATTTTGTTCTTGAAATATGAGTTCATTTAGCACAGGTTTTCACAATCATGATATTTAGCTATGACAGAGATACACACTTTATATACGTGTTCTCATCAGTGTTTTTCGCGAGGGAACGTTATACCCAAATAGCAGGCATGACAACATCATAATAATGATAATGGCTTTCTATACACATCATGGTTATGTTTTGATCTTACGTATGCACATACAATAAATAGACTTATTATAAGAGGACGTTGTTTCATATCGACAGGTTCTTTCTGTATATATTGTATCTACATCTACACCTATATCTACTAATCTAATATCTTACATCTATGTCTATACCTATATCTACATCTATATCTACATCTATGTCTATATCTACATCTATGTCATATACACTATATCTACATCTATGTATCTAATCATCTATGTCTATATATCTATAAACTATGTCTATATATCTTATATCTATATCTGTTTTTCTCGTCTTACTTTGCCCATCTCCCCCTTCCTGTCTTTTACTTTTTCCCCATTTGTCTTCCCCCCCCCCCCCCCACCCCCTCTCTTCCAGCTCCCGAAATGGTATACACATGTACATGTGTGTACGCACGTACACGCCTGCACACACACATACACTCATTTTTGAATTTTTTTTTTATTAGCAATTATCTCGCAAGAAAGGGGAAAGAACAAGCAAAAGCAGGAGGCTGTTCATGTGTGTATGTTGGTGTGGTGGTGTGGTGTGGTGTGTGTGTGCTGTGTGTGGTGTGCTGTGCTGTGTGTGTGTGTTGTAGTGTGTGTGTGTGTTTGTATGTGTGTGTGGTGTGTGTGTGTGTGTGTGTGTGGTGTGGGTGTTGTTTGTGTGTGTGTGTGTGTGTGTGTGGTGTGTGTTTGTTGTGTGTGTATGTGTGTATGTATGTGTGTGTAGTGTGTATGGTATGTGTGTGTTGTATGTGTGTGTGTATGTGTTATGTGTGTGTGTATGTGTATTGTGTGTGTATGTATGTGTGTGTGTATGTTGTGTGTGTGTTGTGTGTGTAGTATGTGTGTGTGTGTGTATGTATGTGTGTGTGTGTATGTGTGTGTGTTGTATGTATGTATGTTGTGTTGTTACGGACAGGGGAACGAGGAAGGAGACGTCCATCGATGCTGATCGATTGTGGTGGAGCGATAACGAGAGAATTACGTCAGAATCGCCTCTCGCCCCTCCCCCCCCCCCCTTCTCCTACCGACACGCATACCACCTCTGTCTCTGTCTGATTGTCTGTCTGCCTGTCTGTCTCTCTATCTCTATCTCTCTCTCTCTGTGTCTCTCTCTCTCCCCTCTCCCTCCTTCCGTCCTCCTACCCCGTCTCTCCCTCTATGAGCCTATTGTTTTTGCTCTCTGTGTGCATACCATTTTGTGTGTGTGTGTGTGTGTGTGTTGTGTGTGTGTGTGTGTGTGTGTGTGTGTGTGTGTGTGTGTGTGATGTGTGTGTGCATGTGTGTGTATTCGTAGCCCAGGCTAACTACATTAAAACACACACACACACACACACACACACACACACACACACACACACACATACACATACACATATACACACACACATACATACACACACATACAACACACACAACAACACACACACATACATACACACACACACACACACACACACACCACACACACACACACACACACACACACACACACAGGTTAGTTAGTGTAAACGCATGTCTTTCCATTCCCTTTTTAAACTCTTTCACTGCTTCTGAAAATAAGGCATATCCATTGGGTCGCGGCAGGTAATTGTCTATTACATTTGATTTGTTTGGCTGATAATAGCCATATTTTCTTTCAGTGAACAGGTGTTTGGATAATAACAGCTAATCATACGAACTGTTTAATTGATTTGGTTGTATGATACTGCGTCTTTAAAACGAAACTAAACCAAAACAAACAAAAAGACAAAATCGAAATTTTCCCTTAATTCTGACCGAGGTAGATAGTTATGTATTATTAACCCTTTGACTTCCGCATCCTGTCCACTAGCATCCTGCATTGTCAACCGTGCTAACAAAGCAAAAAAAGAAAATCCATCAATACCCTGTTGATAATGACGTGACATGACTCGCTATCTTAACGACAGAAACCTGAGAGAGAGAGAGGAGAGAGAGAGAGAGAGGGACAGACAGACAGACAGACAGACAGACAGACAGATTGATTTTGCCTGATAAGAGATCGTGACACTGGAAAGATAGTCTTTGGGGAGTGAGGTGGGGGAAAGGACTGGATTGTAAAGGTGTTGTGTGTGTGTGCACGTGTGCGTGTACGTATGTGTGTGTGTGTGTGTATATATTCTGCTGCGTGCGGTGCGTGTGTGTATGCGTGTGTGCGTGCGTGTATGTGTGTGTGTGTGTGTTGTTTGCATGCTGATTGTCCATTATAAAACATGATACTGGGTGTGATTGTGTGTTTGATTATGTGTATGAGAGGGTGGTGGGGGGAGGGGAGAGGAAAGTGGGTGAGGTATATTAGTTTGCACCTGTGTCTACGTATGTACAGTTTTTCGTGATGTTAGTCCATTTGGCTGTACAGTTGGCACAAATTACAAGTACGTGTAGATATTTTAGTTGGTACGGGTATCTTATATCCATAATTGCATGACAGTTGCTCTATTAATTAATCGATTAGCTTGTGGGTGGGTGCCTACAGCCGTTAAGTAGCAGATTACTATGAGTATACCCCCTTAGACAAACAACTGGCAGAAAATTCGAGAACGGTGGGTGGCTGCCGGCAGTACGGTAGGTTACTAATTCTGAAGTGGGTAACTGCAGTCGAGTCTCATCCACTTTACCTCTGCATCATTTCTTGATCAACACCGCAGATATGTGTCTCTCGGGCCTGGTTGACGCTGGGATATGTTATGAAAGTAAGCGTAGAATACAGCCTAGTCACGCAATTTTAGTCTGAAATGGAATTACATAGTATCATCACTCGTTCTTACCATCATGGCATTGTGGTAAAAATGTCCCAAATTCTGTGGCTCTTCCTGTCCTGTTATACTGACTCAGTTTCGGCGGATTTTGAGATGTGCTGGAAAGTCGAAATGAGCGGCGTGACATCGTGATATAGAAGCTGTGCAAAAGATGGGACAGCGACGATAGAATAATAATGATAATGACAATAGAATTTAAAGGTCACAGTCATACAGATGTTTGTTTTGTGCTGATTTGTCCACGTTTGTCTATAGTGTTCTCGGCATGTCGAAAGACAAAAGGTGGAAAAAATCATCACGTAGTATTTCATGGTATCAAGTTTTATTTTTCGTACAATCATTTCAAGCTGGATATGTATTGTCACCACCCCAAATATCCTAAGAATGTGTTAAAGGTGGGGTGGTGACTGTACATACCCAGTTTGAAATGATGGTAAGAAAAACAAAATCGATACAATTAAACAAATGCTACGCGATGAATTTCCGCCTTTTGGCCTTGGACAGGCCAAGAAAAACATAAACGAAGACGGTTCTTTTTTTCTTTTCCATTTTTTTCCCTGACCAGATATTGTGTGCATGTGGGTTTTGACATGATTATAATCCTGATAAGGCCCTGTGCAGGCGGCTGGGCTTTAAAACATCAAGAACAAGAATAAGGTACCAGTGAAGGGCGGGTTTCTGATACCGCCTATTCTTTGTGTGTGTGTGTGTGTGTGTGTGTGTGTGTGTGTTTTGTGTGTGTGTGTGTGTGTGTGTGTGTGTGTGTGTGTGTGTGTGTGTGTGTGTTGTGTGTGTGTGTGTGTTGTGTGTGTGTTGTGTGTGTGTGTTGTGTGTGTGTGTGTGTGTGTGTGTGTGTGTGTGTGTGAGTGTGTTCTTGTTGTTGTTTCTTTCTTTTTTTTGTTTTGTTTTGTTTGGGGGCGGTTTTTTTCTAATTTTTTTTGTTTTGTTTTGTTTTTTGTGGTCACTTAAGATGTACCACGTGAAATTCGGGCTGTCTTGCGGGTAAAGTGTGTCCTATTTGGAGTCCGTTCCATTCCCCCCCCCCCCCCCCCCCCCCTTTTATTCAGCATGAAAGTATTGCTGTTTATCTAGATCTATGGAAACGGATTTTTCTGCAAAATTTTGCAAGCTACAACTCCCTTTATTGTCGTGAAATCTTAAACGTGCGTTAAATGTGTGCTACACACTAGGGCCTCGGTTTATCGTCTCATCTGAAGGATAGCACCTGGACCACAACTCTAGTAGAAAGGGGTGGTGGTGGTAGAGAGAAAAGTGAGATTCCTGTACAGTGATTGGAGCCCGGCTTTTTTGCGTCCTAGGCATGTGCTTAATTAACCCTTCGACTCCCGCACCCTGTCCACTAGCATCCTGCATTGTCAACCATGCTAGCAAAACAAAAACTTAACCCTTTGACTCCCTGCAGGAAGCTGGTGGATAGGGTGATGTAGTCAAAGGGTTAAGTTTTTGCTGTTGGTGGATGTGGTGCCGGAGTCAAAGGGTTAAACCACCAGGCCACACACACACTCCACTGGATTGATAATACATGTTACAATGCGCGTGATACAACTTAACTTCAGAAGTGCACTGGCAGTGTTCATTGATATACCTGATTGGTATATGTTCATGTATGTAAGTAGAGTTTAGCGTGATAATGCCCCCTCCCTCCCACTGTACAAATCTTGGCAAGTGTTCCTCAGCGAGTGTTGCGGTGTTCATACGGTAAAACAACAGTATATTCATAGATGACTTTGAAAGGTGTGTGTATACATGTACCTGTTAGCGTGATGATAATCATTATTTCTCGTTTATGCCCCACCGCACATTGCCTACCTCTCCCCTGTGTGCGTGCGCGCGCGCGTGTGTATGTATGTTTGTTTGTGGTGTGCGTGCGTGTGTGTGTGTGTGTGGGGGGGGGGGTTGTTATCTGTGTGTGTGTGTGTGTGTGATGAGTGGTGTTCGTGTGTGTGTGTGTGTGTGTGTGTGTGTGTGTGTGTGTGTGTGTGTGTGTGTGTGTGTGTGTGTGTGTGTGTGTGTGTGTGTGTAATCATTATGATCTCAGGAGGGCCGGGGTCATCTTTCGAGACAGGCACCGCTGCATCCATTGTTTTGGTTCGGGAGATATTGTGCAGGTGTCCCGTTTGATATATTCTTTTTTACATGGCAGCTTGCTTTTTTGTGTGTGTGTGTGTGTGTGTGTGTGTGTGTGTGTGTGTGTGTGTGTGTGTGTGTGTGTGTGTGTGTATGCGCGTTTATGCCGATGTGTGTGTGTGTGTGAGTGAGATTAATGGTATTAATGTGTGGGTGCGAGTCTGCTTACTTTTTTTGGTCTCTTTCTTACTCTGTTCTTTTTTTTTTAAGCAAAGTTGCACAATAGGTATAAGTGTAGTGTAGTGTAGTGTAGTGTAGTGTAGTGTAGTGTAGTGTAGTGAGTTTAAGTGTAGTGTGTGGGGTGGGGTGGGGGCGGGTGTGCGTTTATGCCGATGTGTGTGTGTGTGTGTGTGTGTGTGTGTGTGTGTGTGTGTGTGTGTGTATGCGCGTTTATGCCGATGTGTGTGTGTGTGTGTGGGGGGGGGGGGTGTCTGCGTGTGTGTCTTAGCTTACTTTGATCTGTGACTGTGTATTGTTCTTTTGTTAAGAGAATCCCGAGCATTAGGAGGAGTTAAGGAAGGCAGTAAATATGGTTTGTGTGTGTGTGTGGCTGTGTGTGTATATCTGTGTTTCTGTGTGTGTGTACAATAGACGGGTTCGAGCGTATGTGTGTTTGTATATGTTTTGCGCGAGAGGTGATAATGTGTGTAAATGTGAGACGGAGAGAGGTGTGTGTCTGTGGTGGTGGTGATGGTGGTGGTGGCGGTTGTTTTGTGTGTGCGTGTGCATGTTTGTGTGTGTGAGAGAGAGAGAGGAGGGGGAGAGAAGGGCGGAGATAACGTGTGTATATGTATGTATGTGCATGCGTTTGTCAGCGTGTCTGTACTAGTGTATCTACTATACTTGTTCCTGCTTACACAGCAGAACCAAAGAGATTGTAATTACAGCAGCCGACCGTCAGAACTTCCCAAGGACATACATACTGACACAGCATAGACGCCTGAGCACAGTACCATGTACAGCCGGCCCTCTGCTTTTTGTAATATTAATGTTTGCTTTGTTTTCCGCTCTTGGTTCAACTGTTGTAGTCCTACAGCACAGTATGTTTGGTATGGCGTTTAATTACCCGTAACGGAACGATGGAGACAAAGGAGAAAGAGCGATGAACCTTGCAGTGCTCACATAGGTTACGCGTACGCGTGCGCGCGCACGTTAAGACCTACGCACTTACATTTTTGCACCCATAATAATGATGATAACGCTACTAATGATGATGACGATAGTAGCGGTAGTAATAGTAGTAGTAATAATAGTGGTAGTAGTAGTAGTAATGATAATAATAATGATGATGATGATGAAAAGAAGAAGAAAAACAATGATAATAACATATATACAACAAGAACGAGATGATGATGATGATGATGATAGTAATAAATACTTATAATGTAGTGCTTCATCTCACAGTAGTCCTAACGCGCCGCACACAAGCATGAGCGACAAAGGCAGACACACATAAAGCAAACACATGTCAACCCCACCGCCGTGATGAAAACGGACGAATTTAGAAACATACAATTTTAAACAAGCAATAGAAGCGAATTATTATAAAATCCGAACTATCAGATGTCAGTCGGTCTTGCAGCTTATACATTATGGATACGCACGTTCCCTGTCCGTCTCAATGCTCCAGCCATTCTGGTGGTGTCAGCGTATCATAAGTCCCGACCCCCTCCTTCCCATTTTGAGACCTTGCACAGTGGACAGGGTTTGCGCAGGCTCAAGAGGTCTGTCAGATAACTGCTGGCAGATCTGGGTGGAGCACGTATGGAATTATCCTTGTACAATGACTTTTTATTGCACAAACTCCATACTCCATAACCGGACATCCCCCTTGTTGGTTGTGAGCGCCGTCTTTTCCTGTGCAACCTGTTCATCTGTCGAGTCTGGATGGCGATGGTTGTAATGAAAACATTAAAAACTACTGTTGACCCTTTCATTTTGGACTGCCATTTAACTCATCCGAACCTCCTCGCTCGCTGACTCGCTCTGTCCATGAAACATTAAAACACATGTTGACCCTTTGCTTTTGGACCGCCACTTACTCATTAGAGCCTTTTCGCCTGCTTACTCTGTCCACCAGCTTTTCGCTGAAAGCTAATGAACAGGATGAGGAAGTGAGGGGTTGTCCTGTAGCAGTCCTAAAAAAAGGGCTTCGAGGTCTGTAGTGTTTATGAGCAACACGAAATGCAATCTTCTTTTTTTCCATTCTGTTAGAACCGGTGTTCTTAATTTAAAGTAGAATCGACAATTGCCTCTTTGATTGGGGACGTCTCGTGCTCATAGGCTACCTTTTACCCCACCCCACCCCCTCCCCACCATTCTACTTGTAGTGATATTCATGAAATGCGGAAACGGCAGATAGCTGTTCCATGCTCACGCCAAAACGTCTTTCGTTTATGTCCATCGTCTGTATCCATTCTTTTCCTGGTTGGTAAAAATAATTAATGAATAAAACAGCATGGTCAAGCCATACTAACAATCCCCATCTTTTTAAAAATAGGTATAAACAGAAACCAGGTAGTCATTTATAACACATGCTATTCTCAATGCAAAATCTGAATCATTTGGAATCTCTGCCAGCACAGTTATTGAAAAAATAACAACAGTACGATGCTTTTATTAAACCAATAGTATTGTGTTTTTCTTTAATACCTACTTTGATAACAACGAGTAGAATTGTATAAAAAAAAAATTTTTATAAAGTAAAAATGAAAAAATATAAAACAATATAAAAAAATTGATACAAAAAATCCAGATTTTGTACTTGTCAAAGTCACTGTGACCTTGAAGCATCAGATAAAATAGTACTTGACATTTAGCGAGGGCAGTGGTAGACTATCACTGCAGGGAAAACAGAATGATTTTCCTGAAAAAGTGTTTTCACACTTTCCTCATAAAGTGCTGATGTCAGGCACTTCGTGTGTGTGTGCGTGCGTGCGTCTGTCTGTCTGTCTCCCCATGTGACCTTGACCTTGGCGCCATGGCTGCCAAAGCATAGCCTACATTCGCGACTCTTCGTCGGTCCACAACTTTGACACTGATTTGGTAAAGATTCACACACACACACACACACACACACACACACACACACACACACACACACACACACACACACACACAACACACACACACACAACACACACACACACACACACACACACACACACACACACACACGTACACACGCGTACACACACACACACGTACACACCCACACACACACACACACACCTCTCTCTCTCTCTCTCTCTCTCTCTACCACACACACACACACACACACACACACACACACACACACACACACACACACACACACCTGGTTAATATGAAACAATCTCCTTTTTCTTGAGGAAAAAAAAACAAGCTGCAAACTAACTTTCTGATTCAGGACGTTCCCTTGCTTATCTCTTTTCTTTCCGCCCACATCCGTACTTCGTCCCCCCCCCTCCTTCACCCCTCCCCCACCTTGACCCCCCTCTCTCTCCCTCTCCGTGATTTGATACTTCCTCTTGTCCGTTGGATTCTATAGTTATAATTAGTACAGATAATAAAGCCAAAGGAGGATTTGGCACTGGTATCGCCAGCAAAGCGCTCCAATCATGACAGTCACGCGCTATGCGTGCGTGTATGCCGCCATAGGATATTGTCACGTCATTTTCTGATGCGTCAGTGCACGTCATTAACCATTACGTCAGAATGAGTTATCCTCTCTTGCCTGGGCGTGTTCTTTGTATTGCGGATCTAGTCTAGCCATGGTGTGACGAGAGGAGCCTAGTCAATGTTTTGCTTGCTTGCTCCTGAGTATGTATACTGCCTATTATGTGCATTACGCATGTAGGCCAACAACGAAAGTTTTCCACTACATCTTTGTACTGGAGCAGCCTCTGTAAAGTATTCCAGTGGGGTTCAGGCTTTAATCGTTTGACTCCTGCACCCTGTCCACCAGCATCCTGCACTGTCAACCATTCTAGCAAAACAAAAACAACTGTTTGACTTTCTCGCCTTATCCGCCAGTTTCCTTGCAGGAAGCCGGTGGATAGGGTGATGGAGTCAAACGGTTAAGTTTTTGCAGTTGGTGGATAGGGTGTGGGAGTCAAAGGGTTAATGTATCCTCAATATTTCGTTTTCCTTCTGGTGTCCAGTGAAGGGCAGTCTTCGTGACGTTGTCCTGCAGTCTTCGGATCATCATCATCATCATCATCATCATCATCATGATGTGTCCTGCCGCATGGCGTTGGCGATCATGGTCTATCAATTCAAGGCGCGCATTCCCATCATTCACCGAAGCAGTCACCAACAATGACCACATCTCCAGGGCACAAGGCACACACAAACTGGGAGGGGGAAGACAGGAGGAAAGCAGGGTGTATGACACCCCGACCTGAGTCGTCATCCTCCCTCTGTCTCACTCTCTCTCCACCACACACACACACACACACACACACACACGCACGCACACGCACACACACACACGCACACACACACACACGCACATACACACACACACACACATTCACACGCGGGCGCGCGCGCACACACACACACAACACACACACAGAGGATGCTGAGCTAGGAAACACTCAAACCTGTCTGACGAATGACACTTGACCCAAGTTGTCATCTCATCTGTCACACAGACATATTATGTTCACTTTTTTTTTTCTCTTTATCGTTTTCTTTCGTTATTTCTTTTTTCTCTTCTTCTTTTATTTTTCTTTCCTTTTCGTTTGTTTGGTTGGTTGGTTGTTTTGTTGTTGTTGTTGTTTGTTTGTTGGCTAATTAGGCCTTGAGGGGAGGGACCTGGGAAATGAACCTATCTCTCCAATAGTTTATTTTATTTTATTTAATTAGTTAGTTAGTTATCCGTTCATTTATTCATTCATTTTCTTGCCAGGGCAGCCGGACAAATGCCCTGGTCTTCACGATTTTTAACTGCCTTGGAATCTTTAACATGTGCAGGCCATAACGTACATGGTCCGACCGTTTTTCGTCCCCTTCCGAATGCTTAGATGCTGAAAAGCGTTTAGATGGAAAATGCTTAGATGCATGAAGTGTTTAAAAAGTTGATGTTAGATGCTAAAAAGCATATAGAATGGGAATGGTTGGAAGCAAAAACAAAACGAAACAAAAACATTTTGAAAAGAGGAAACTGGAATTGCACGAGGAAGACTATCATACGTTAAAAGGTCTCCCATTCTTTTGAAGTCGGTAAATCACCCTAACTTGATTGTAGAATAATTCTGTTAGGGCCATAATCAGACAAGACGGTTTCATGACGATAACATTACAGCGAAGTGGGGGTGTAGGGGAGCGGAGAGGGGGGGGGGGGGGGGGGGAGAGAGAGAGAGAGAGAGAGAGAGAGAGAGAGCATCATGAATATAGTGTGTGTAAACTGTGTGTACGTGTGTGTTGTGTGCCTGCCAGCAGCAGCAGCAGCAGCAGCCACCACCTTGATCCCATAGCACGTTCCGCCTCGCTGACCACCGCCTGGCGTTGCTTAGCAACAGGTTTGTAGCAGCACGCGGGATGCGCGAGATGAGTCATCTCATGGTCGGACATGCGAGGTCTGTCTGTATTTGATAGGGGTTTAGACAGAGGGGATTGGGGTAAAGGGAGAGGGAGGGTTTGGGTGATGATATTTTGTGATAATCTGTTCGATGAATGTATACAGATCAGTTTGACCAATGATTGGTTTTGGTCTCTTTTTGACTGATTGATTTGAATTTATATAATTGTCAAGTGGCTCTTTGAATTTTGAATTGGAAAACATTGCCAGGTGGTCTGAATATCCGTTATTCGACAGTTTGGCCAAAAAATTGTTAAAGCGGCTTATAAACGGGTACAGATTGTCCCTTGTCCCCTAGGTCGTAGAGAAGTCAGATGGTAGAGACTTCAATTTTTATTCCAGGACCATCAGTATGAATGAAGGCTGTGTCCATTCTCTTCTGATAACTGATGGCTTCGTCTATCGGATCAGACAAGGAGTGAACTTGGTTGAAGATTCGGTTGGATGTGGAACAGCGTCGGTTGTGGCTTAATTAACAAGCTGTTTCTTCTGTGGCAGTCCTTGACAAAGTCGTCGTCCATGAAGGCTGCTGGTTATGGCCGGGTGGTCACAGCCGCAGTTTTCAGTCTGCCTCATTTTTCTGACCCCAGTGGAGTTGGTGTCTCCCTCTGCAGTGGCTGAACTGTGTCAACCCTTTGACTCCCGCACCCTGTCCACCAGCATCCTGCATTGTCAGCCAGGCTAGCAAGCGAAAACTTAACCCTTTGATTCCCTCATCCTATCCACCAGTTTCCTGCAGGAATCAAAGGGTTACGTTTTTGCTGTTGGTGGGTGCAGGAGTGGATGCAGGAGTCAATGGATTAAAATTGACAAAAATTGCTGGTTAGACAGTGTCGAGGCGTTTACATTTCGCGATTAAGTTGAGCAGTTTTGAAAATTTAAATTGCGAAAAGGGTTAAAAAAAAAAGAAAAAAGAAAAGATTGTAACTGATATGCACAGCTGTTGTTCATATGAACGATGTTACTGCTTGCATTGTCATTCAGTTTTTGTTCATATGAACGATGTTACGGCTTGCTTTGTCACAGGTTCTTTTTTCTGGAATTGTGAGAAAATGTCCCATAAAAGAGAGGAATACTATATATTAGATCGCTACATAGTCGTGACTGCTGCTTCTTATGTAGGAGGATAACCACGCATCAAATCGGTTGGTTGTTCGGCGTTGTAGGATAAAAGATGTGGTTTTCGTACAACCACCCATTCTGCTTCCTCACAGATTTGTTCTTTCAGAAATGCCCAGTTAGACCACCGCTTGATTCTTTCACCGTTCATTACTCTAGAGCGGGTCTTGACAAGAAGTTTCCGTGGTCCTTTGAAAGCAAGAACCTGACCGGCAAAGGGTAAGGAGAGCTTTCAGAAAGAACTGAACATTGCTATTTGTTAAGAAGTGGACATTCACAGCTTATCGATCTCCTCTTGTATTATTGATTTATTAATGAAGAGCTTTTTTTAGGATTTTTAGCGCTAGTCTAGGCAAGCGACGAGTTTGAACAATGGCGTTTCGCTAATAGCTTCTACCTGTGGCACCTTCTTTGTCACTGTCATTGTCTCCTGTGAAAAGTGAAACAAGGTGACTAATAAACAAACAAAAAATCGAACAATATGAAAATACCATGATATTATAAAGACATGGCTAATATAATAATTACAATATTAGTCTTTAAACATACCGGTACATTACTTCTATAAATTTTCCTTGCATTTCCTCACAACAGTTAAAAAATATCAGCTCAGCTTTGTGCGTTTTTATCTACGAAAAGTTTCTGAAAGTGATATTTAAGAAACCAATTATTATTACCTAATCGGCCATCTGTTGCAATATCTTCACCGTAAATTATTTCTAGGCATGACTTTATTATTCTGTACGTTTTCATGTTTAGTATGAAAAAATAATTAACACTCATTCCTAATTAACAAGCAGTTCGTTTATGGACAGAATCAATGGCCTGACGACATATTATATTACTTGTGCTTATTTTGGGAAATGATTGATTGTCTCAGATATGGGAGAAAATATTAAAAATACCTTAAATCTGTGGATATTCAAACATCGATTAACTGAATGACTAAACAGTATTTGTGGGCTCTTCTCTCTCCCCTCTCTCTCACTCACACATACACAACACACACACACACACACACACACACACACACACACAACACACACACACACACACACACACACACACACACACACACACACACACACACACACACACACACACACACACACACACACACATCTTCCGCGCACCGCATTTACGAACTATATCCAGAAAAAGAAAAATAGAAAAAAAGCGGCGCTATGCTAACAAAACCTTCCACACTCCTACTCCCTCCCCCCTTCTCTCCCCCTTCTCTCCCACCCCACTCTCTCTCTCTTTCTCTCTCTCTCTCTCCTGTTGTGTAAAGCCTGTTCCTTGTTATCAGAAACGGTCATCGATCGAGCCAGCTGGCCACTGGGCCATTGTGGCCGGAGTAAGAGGTAGTGGGAGAGTTGATGGAGGAGGGGGTGGAGGGGGGGGGGACTGTTGCACATCTCCCAACCCCCATGATTGTTCATTTGCCGTGCCATAGTCGGGGCGGAGTTGGCTCCGAATCCTCCAGTGGCTTACCACTTCCCTCTGATTGATTTTGCTCTCTAGAACTCTGTTCTCTCCTTCCCACCTCCATCCCCCACCCCCTGCCAGTACCTTGTTCCCAGTACTGGCACCGTGTCCTCCACCATCAGTCACTTTTCTCTGCCTTACCCCCGAGTACTCGTTCCCTTCCCCTCCCCCACCTTTCCTTTGCCCCCCCCCCCCCCTCTTCCTCAGGGAAGGGGCTGTGCATGTCTAGGACCCATTCTTACAAACATCCGAGTCCTGTGCTGCCTTCCAACCTCCCTGACCCCAATGTTGTATTTTAGTCTTCTGTTGACACATAGCTGGTTGTTGTTGTGTGAAGGGATGTCTGTGTGTTTAGGTTTGGACATTATTAAACTTCAAGCAGCCCGGCGCAGTAGTAAAGTGGATAAACGTCATGTATTATCAACCTCAAAGTCCTGGGTTCGATCCGCCAAGACACCTCCACCTGGTGGGTTAAAACTAAAGGGTGGAGATTTTTCCGAGTTCCCAAGAGCGTGTAGTGCTTAAACTATCGTCGTGTGTATATGCATGCAGAATGTCAAATACGTGCGTCAAAGATTGTTGTAGTCATTAATTGTTTTGTTTTTTTTTAAATGGGAAAACGCTTGGCATGCACGCCCACAGAATAACGAAGTATGCAGATTGCGCATCGACAATCCGCCTGCGTATTGTGGGCGAAACAACTGCGGTTCAGACATCCGTGACAAATCGAAACGCTGAAAACGAAAGAAAGAGAGGGGGGAAAAAAAACAAATTTGAGCTGTTCTGCTGGTGTGGGCCTTTGGGGGCTTGTTCACCGTAATTGGATGTCTCCATTAATCGCTAATCACTCCCCTCATCCTTTCTCTTTGCACCGGTTTCGAATTCTCTCGAAGGGGATGTTTGTCAATGGCAGTTGTCTGATGCGGGAAAAGGGTTCTCTCTCTGTCTCTGTCTCTCTGTCTGTCTGTCTGTCTGTCTGTCTGTCTGTCTGTCTGTCTCTCTGTCTGTCTGTCTGTCTCTGTCTCTCTCTCTCTCTCTTGGCTTTGTCTCTTTGTCTCGCTCGCTCGCTCTCTATCTCTCATGTCATTCTCTGCACTCATCTCTCTCTCTCTCTCTCTCTCTCCCCTCTCTCTCTCTCTCTCTCTCTCTCTCTCTCTCTCTCTTCTCTCTCTCTCTCTCTCAAATCACGGCGTGGAAATCAAGTGGGTAAATATCAGACATCCAAATGAAACTCCTGAGGTCGATTCACCACGTTACTCCTAGGCTTATATGGTGGGTAATAGTTGGCGATTTTTCCGATCTCCTAGGTAAACATGTGTGCAGAAACTGCAAGTGTCTCTTCGTGCGTATACACACACAGAATATCAAACATATACGCTGAAGATCCTTTTGATTCATACCCGTGACTGGCTTACGAAAACATGAAAGCAGCCAACATGCAAACAGTGGCACGTTTGAAAAATGGTTCGCGTGTCATTGTCATCATTCTCTCCCTCCCTCCCTCCCTCCCTCCCTCCCTGTCTGTCTGTCTGTCTCTCTCTCTCTCTCTCTCTCTCTCTCTCTCTCTCCCTTATCTCCTCCTTTCTACACACGTCTTTCCTTCTTGTCTTCCCCCAATTCTTCTCTTTGTTCTCTATCCTCAGATCATCATAGTTATACTTTCCAGATATGGGATGTTATTGTCTGTCTCTTTTTCTGTGTGTTTTCCAACTTACCTACCTGTCTGTCTGTCCACCTGCTTGCTTGTCTGTCTACGTGTCTTGTCACTCCCCATCCCCTCCAATCTTGCTTTTCTTCTTCCAACCTCTCTGTCTGTTTGTCTGCCTGTCTGTCTTGCCTACTTGCCTGTCTGTCTTGCCTACTTGCCTGTCTGTCTGTCTGTCTGTCTCTTTCCCTCTCCCTCCTTCCTTTGGACTAGGAGCTGGGAAATGTTTACGACAATCAAGGATGAAGATTCAGCGGGAGGGCTTCATCCGCTTTGCCTTTTTGTCAAGCTCATTGCGTCACAGGTTAACGTCATAAAAGACTGACGTCATGCTGTTGTGACAAGGGGAGGTCATGCTGTTTTGTTGGCTTGAACAGGTGGCAGCTTGTCGTTCCTGGATATGAAAGTGGATTTTGCTATTTCAAGTTGGTTTTTTGTTTGTTTGTTTGTTTTTGTTTTTCCCAGTATTTATTAAGAGGGCAGTAATACAGAAGTAAAAATCATTGAAAGGAAAACGGCAGACAGACTGACCGAAAAATAGATAGGCTGGAAGAAAAGGGGCATAGTTCAGAATGACGTGACATACTATATTAAAATAAATACCTAAAACTGCCTTGATCGTCTGTCTGTCTGTCTGTCTGTCTGTCTGGGGACGGGTTAGAAATCACCGAGTCAGAGTAAAGGGGATGCAGAAGAGGAAGGAGAGTTGGAGAAAGAAAAGGGAGATAGAGAGAGAGAGAGAGAGGTGGGATGGAGGCAAAGAAATGGAGCAAGAGAGAGAAAGAGAGTGAGGTGCGACGAGAGATACAGAGACAGCTACAGATAGAAAATAACGTGAAGAAGAACAAACCTCTCACAGTATCATAGACTGAGCCTAACATAAATTGTAATAATGTACAGTTGCAGTGTGTTATAATTTTAGTTTATTTGTGAAATGTAACGGATGGTCTCTCTTCAAGGTTGCTGATGGGATATTAGATAAGATGGAGGAATGTTCCAAACTGAGGTAGGCTACCAGAGTACCACAGACTTGATTTATACGGGTAGTTTATGGGGATGTCGAGGGTTTCTGTGGGATTTTGATTGGATCGTTTGTGGGACAGATCCCAGTACAACGTTTTTTGCACAATATTCCTTTTTTTAATAACAAACATGACTTTTAATTAGAGCACAATTTAGTGTATATGAATTGTTTGTTGCGGACTGGATGATTTTAAAAGTACAGCTTTCAGTGCACTATTGTAGACGCCATCTAAGGGTTTCATAGTATTGGCACTGGCAGAGTCTAAAAGCGTAGAGTCATAATTGATGGAGGATAATGTAACCAGCGTACAAAAATAGTTTCTGGTAAGGTTGTTTAGAAGAGGAGTTTGGTTATACATAGCTGGTGTACTTTCCGAAACAGACAGAGAACGATGATGCTTTGTTTTTCAAAAGTGAAAGTTATCGGTCGAAACGGGCAGACATAGGTGGAGGTGAGGGAACGGGAGGCGAGGAGAGACAGACAAAAAAAGAAACTTAAGAGGAGACAGACAGAAAGGAGGAAGGGAAGAAGAAGAAGAAGCAGAAGAATAAGAAGAGAGGGAGACAAAGGGAGAGAGACAGACAGACAGAAACAGAGAGAGAGAGGAAGAGGCAGCGAGAGAAGGGAGAGAGAGAGAGAGTACAGGAATAAGCGCGCACGGGAGGGCGGAACGGGGGGAGGAGGTGGGTGGTTTGGAGATTTTCCAGTGTCCGGATGATCGGCTTTGAGAATTGCTTCATCTGTCACGGGTAGTCCTGTATGTCAGAGATGTCAGGGGACAAGCCACAAGCACTGTCATGCATTTCTGGTTGATGCCTCCCCCTCCCCCAGCTCCCCACAATTCTATCGAACGCACGCACGCAACCACGTATACACGCATGTATGAATGCGCTTACACTCGCAGTGTGTTATGTTTTTAGGTATTTGTGAAACGTAACGGATGGCGTGCGCGTGTGTGAGCACACACTTGCATACACTTGCATACACATACATGCACTCTTACACATGAACGTGTGCGTGCTCGCGCTCAGATACGAAAACACGCTCGAACACGCACACTCCCAGACACTAACCCACGCACGGACACACACGCACACACGAACATACGCACACACAGACACACACACACACACACACACACACAACAGACACACACACACACACGCGCACACACACACACACACACACACACACACACTCTCTCTCTCTCTCTCTCTCGCTCTGTCTGACACGCACACACTGACATGTATTTAAGCGTGCCCGCTTGTGCACACGCAACCTTCTCTCCCTACACATACACACGCGCACACACAACAAACACACACACACACACACACACACACACACACACACACACACACACACACACACACACACACACACACAGTAATAATTTTCATAAGATTATAGTCAACGCTTAAGGATGAAATAAATAAATAAATAACGTTGCAGATTCTTACATTCCCCACACTCCTTCGGAAGGAAAGTGGAAGCAAGATTGGTTTTTCTTTTATTATCATTTTTGTTGTTGTTGAATACTCACCCACCCTTCTGACCTATATCCTAGAGATACGCCGAAGAGGAGGAAGAAGAGGAGAGGAGGAGGAGGATGGGGAAAAGAGGATTTGTTGAACTGCAAGATAAGCAGCTCATGGGCGTGAAGTTGGGAAGAAGCGTTGTGCACCTCGACCTCAACTACATGTTGTGTATGTGTGTGCCTGTTACTTACGATGATGACTTCGGCTCTCTTCATCACCACACGCCATGTACCCTGCAGCGGCACTCTGTGACTTTTTTCTGCCGGTGGTTGGATGGGGTGGTGGTGGGAGGGGGGGGGGGGAAACAACAGGATGATCAAGCCATTCTGACAATTCCACTTTCTATGCGCTGCACATATGATTTCAGAAAGTCCTGATTTCGTACTTCTCAAAGTCACTGTGAACTTTAAGAAGCATCAGATAGAGTATATATATGTAGACTTGACGGACATGCGCATGTACACATACATACACACACACGTGCGCACACGCACGCACGGACACACACACACACACACACACACACACACACACACACACACACACACACACACACACACACGACACACACACACACACAGACACACACACAAACACACACACGTGGAGTTGGACACACATCATCTGAACCATGGCAACATACGTTCTGCGTGTTCAGTGCACACGGATCTTTCTCACTTACTCAGCATTGCATAATGACGTGAGGCACACAAACGAAATTTCTTTGTATGGTTGAAAATAAACGAGGGCCTACTCCGTTTTAACTATTGTGATGGGAACCAGAAAAAACACGAAAAAACAATAAGAACGTGTATTTAATACAACAAAACAAGACAGGCGCAAATTTTCGACCAACTGGCCTTTGTCAAGCGTGAGATCACAAACAAACACCACATACAAAAATTAGGAGAAAAAGACTGAAACTTCCCTGCTGCTCCGTCCAATGTAAGAAAAGGAAAATTTGCGCCTGTCTTGTCTTGTTGTATTAAATACGCGTTCTTATTCTTTTTTCGTGTTTTTTTCTTCTTCTGGTTCCTGTTTGCTTGAACGCGGGCAGTCACACTTATTTTGGATTCTATTTAAGAGAATTGAAAAGATGTGATGATGCGAGTTATGTCCAAAAGTGGGATGGTGACCTTCTCATTTGAACGAGAGGAATCAGTGAAGAGCGATCGACTATTTTGTATCTCTAGACGAAGACAGCAGACAAAAAGAAGTAGAAGAAGAGGACGAAGAAGATAGAACGTGACAGGCACAAAACTGTTCCTAAGTACAGTGACAAGGCATGCGTTTATTTGCCGGGGCCTTTCGGTCAGATACCTAACACGCTGCACTTTGCGGCAGGGCACGTGATGATGACGATGATAATGAAAGTAGTATGTTGTATCGTACCTATGTCTGGTCATTGTGGAACTTCAAGATAGTGACCAATACATATTTTGTCGGTTAAGAGGACGAAGAGAAGAAAACACGGTTCACGTGCCAGTGGTTGTGAGTTTGAATCTGGGATGCACCACGTTAATCTAGCCATCTTACTGCCCATCTTCACATACTCATGATACTGTTTTATCTGATTGTGTCCAAGTAGAATAATATAGACGCCGACTCCTTCCTACCATCCCCACCCCCCCCCCCCCCCCCCGCCTTCCTCCGTTCACTTTTTCAGAGATAATTATCCTCATTGAAATAAATAATTAATTAATCACTCAATCGAAAATGTGTGTTACCAGTATACCCATGAATATTCTCTGTCTCTTTCTCTGTCTGTCTCTCTTTTTCACTCTGTCTCTGTCTGTCTCTGTCTTTCTCTCTCAGTCTGTGCCTCTCTGTCTCTGTCCGTCTGTCTGTCTGTCTCTGTGTGTGTGTGTGTCTCTCTCTCTCTCTCTCTTGTCTGCCTTTCTCTCTGTCTCTGTCTCTCTTTCACACACGCACACACAGACTGACACACACACGCACGCACGCACACACACGCACACACACACACACACACACACACACACGCACAAACACACACACACACACACACACACGCGCGCGCGCGCGCGCGCCCGCACACTCACACAAACACTCTCTCTCTTTTCTCTCTCTCTCTCTCTCTCTAGCTCTCTCGCAATCTGAAAGTGTGTAATGTTAACTCCACTGAGTAGCATCAGAGATCAGACCTAAACAACGACGTGTCCTCTTTCTGCACTGTAAGTGGGACATCATTCAATTAGCCACGTTCCTGACACACCTCGCCCCTCCTCCACACATCTTCACTCTGTCTCTCTCCTGCTAGTCTTACATGCCCAAAATGGGAATTTGTTTTTGCGCACACTCTGCAGGCGGTACGGTTGCTGCGCAGTCTGCATACTCCGTCTTTGTTCGGCGTGTATGATGGATGTTTTAAAGTTTCCATAAGGCACTGGACATTGACTGACATGACTTACAGGATCTTAAACGTGCGTATTTCACGTTCTGAGTGCGCACACGAAAGGGGTTGTGGCACTAAGCAGGCCTACACATTGTGCTGACTAGGAATTTTAAAATGTCTAGTAATTAACACAACACTCTGTATTTGCTTTCCTCGTCACCCTCCTCCTCCTCTCTCTGTGTGTCTGTCTGTCTCTCTGTCTGCCTCTCTCTCTCTGCCTCTCTCTCTCTGCCTCTCTCTCTCTCTCTCTCTCTCTGTCTCTCGCTCTCTCTCTCGCTCTCTGTATCAGTTTGCCTGTCTGTGTCAGTGTTTGCCTATCTGTCTGTGCAGCTGTTTGTCTCTGTCTCGTTCTTTCCTCCATTCTACACGACTGTCTTTCCTTCTTGCCTCCTTCTGCTCACTCCCCTTCTCCCGATTCTTCTTTTAGTTTTCTGTCTTCAGATTTTCGTATTTATATTTTCCAGATATGGGATGTTATTGTCTTATTGTCTCTTGTCTTTCTTTGTGTTTTTCAGCTTAACTGTCTGTCTGTCTGTCTGTCTGCCTGCCTGCCTGCCTGCCTGCCTGCCTGCCTGCATGTCTATCTGTCTGGCTATCTGTCAATCTATCTGTATGTCTATCTGTCTGCTTGCGTGTCTGTCTACGTATCTTGTCTCTCCCCATCCCCTGTAATCTTCCTTTTCTTCTTCCACCTCTCTCTCTCTCTCTCTCTCTCTCTCTCTCTCTCTCTCTCTCTCTCTCTCTCTCTCTCCCTTCCACCTCTCTCTCCCTTCCACCTCTCTCTCCTCTCTCTCTCTCCTCTCTCTCTGTGGATCGCGTGGCGACAGAGATTACGTGACTAGCAACCTGCAACCTGGGATTGGCTTACTACTGATGCACAGGCAGTCAGGCGAGCCTACCATCAATAAAATGAACAATGATTGCATCCCCCAAACCCCCATCGTTCTATGTGTTGCGAGCAAGCTAGCAAAATGAGTGAAGCGGGATGTTGAGGCTGTAATACAAAAAGACAAGAGTTTGGGAGGGAGGGAGAGAGAGAGAGAGAGAGAGAGAGAGAGAGAGAGAGAGAGAGAGATCAGTATAGCACACCACCACACGCATGCGCACGGGCACACTCACACGTATGTATGTACACACATGCCTGAATATATCTAATAATTATGTACATATCTAAACAGATAACCACCATTACAAAGCAGAAAAATAATTCTCAACAAATGAAAGTTTTGTTTGTTTTTGTGTTTTCGTTTTGTTTTTGTTTGCTTTTTTGTTGTTTGTTGTTTGGTTTTTTGGTTTTTATTTTGTTTGTTTTTGTTTTTAGTGTTCCGACACTTTTGAACGCGTATATGCACGTTGTTTTCACAACACTGTGCAGGCGGTACGTTGCTGCACAGACTGCATAGTCTGTCTTTGTAGGTGTGTATGCTGGATGTTTTCATAAGCCACCAGACAGTGACATGACTTACAAGATCTTTAACGTGCATACTTGATGTTCTGCGTGTGTATAGACACACGAAGACCGTTTAGACACTTGCAAGTCTGCACACTCGGTGTCATGTGGGATCTAAAAATTCCACCCTTTACCCACCAGGTGGGAGGTAACCAGGTACGATTAAACCCACATCTTTTGAGTGTCAGTGTGACATGTTACACATTTGACTGTCTTGCCCATCGTGATAAGAGAGCAAAGCTCGTTCCATGCAAACAGTGTGGGTATCAACTTCAGACACTAACCACCCCAAAGAAAGGATAAGACCCCATAGAGAATACTGATTTTTTTTTAAACCCATTGACTCCCATCCTATCCACAAAGAGTGAAAACATACAACCCCCTTTCACTTCCTCACTTCATCCACCAGCTTCCTGTACAGAAAACTGGCAGATAAGGTGATGAGGGAGTGGGTGGAGTTTTTTGCTTTCCTATCCTGACTGACAGAGCAGTAAGCTGATGAAATGGCGATGAAGTGAAAGGGTTAAATTTTTGCTTTCCTATCCTGACTGACAAAAGCAGGAAGCTGATGGAAGGGTGAGGATGTGAAAGGGTTAAGTTTTTGCTTTCTCTTTCATGGCTGATGAACGCAGGAAGCTGGTGGACAGGGTTAATTAAATCAGCTTACCGTGTAATAACTGAAAGAGCTGAAGACCCTAACAAGGCAACACCAACTACCTCTACTACAATACTAGCGCCGTCCAAGTAAGTACAAGACAAAGAGAGAGAACGGTGATTAGCTGAACTTATTAGCACAATTGTTCTTCGGAGAGAGGATTAATTAACTGAGCTAACTAACTAACGCCCCTAATGACTTGTTTGAGCTTAAGGTGCACCTCGGTAAGCGGATACGCAGTTAGGGAAAAGTCAAGGTTGGAGAGGAAGGGGGGGGGGGGTCGACGGCATAAAGTCAAAAGCATTTTGACCTGTGTTTGGTTTGGTGGTGGTGGGTGGTGTGCGCATTGTTAGTGTCACTAGAGGTAAGAGGCCTGTTCATAAGTGGAAATGAGCTTGTGAGTTCGTCTGTCTGTAGTGTGAGTGGGTTGGGTGGGTCTTTGTCTGTTTCTGTTTGCTTGTCTGTCAGGGGATCGAGTAAGTCGGCAAGTCTGTCCAATTGTTTTCATCATTGTTGTCGTTTTGTTTGGTTAGTTGGCCATCTCGTCTGTTAGTTAATCAGCTGGTTACATCTTGCTCTATAGAACTGAGTTTTTACACATATACACCCACGCGCGTGCACGCACGCAGACACGCACACGTGAGCGCATTCACTCACACACACACACACACACACACACACACACACACACACACCACACACACTCTCTCTCTCTCTCTCTCTCTCTGTCTCTCTGTCTCTGTCTCTGTCTCTGTCTCTCTCTCTGTCTCTGTCTCTCTCTCTCTCTCTCTCTCCAGACAACATCCTAATTCTAAAGCGAAACAAAACAAATTAAAACAAACTCCACCTGTACCCCAAGGAGAAGAAGACGAACAAAAGAAAGTACGAAAAACTGATTCACTCAAGCTGTATAGGTTAGGTAATCAGTCTCTTAAACCGCAAACCACCTGGCCCATCTTGTAAAAATTAAAAACGACTAAAGATGCCAACAAGGAGGCTGCTAGCTACTGTACAATAATACATAGAGCTGGGGACTTAAAGATCTTGTATCCCGATTTCAATCTTAGCCTCCAACATTAAATACTGGCCTGTTAGCTGCCCATCTTAATGTTTCCATCATTCTAGTCGTGAAGGCTTAACGTTTCATTGTTCCTTCTCCTTCATCCTCATTTCAATACTTTGCCGGCCCATGGGGACTTGCGGAGGCTCAGGGAGTCTGCCAGATAATTGATCACAACTTTGTGCTGAGCGCGTATGGAATTGTCCGAGTGGGATGATTCTCTTGCACGAAACTCCAAACACCTACTCTTGCATAAGTACCTACATCAATAAAATCAC
>CM060307.1:41721856-41729356 GCA_030674185.1 Monoplex corrugatus | reverse complement strand
ATAGTTGGAGATACATCTATCAACATAGCAGCATAGTTCATCAGATATAACAATATAATTATAACATACCATGAAATTAGAAATAAAGGGTAGTGACACTATTCCACAAAAATACATGAGGAACACACACACACACACACACACACACACACACACACACACACACACACCACACACACACACACACACACACTCACACCTCTCTCTCTCTCTCTGTCTCTCTCTCTCTCTCTCTCTCTCTCTCTCTCGCTCGCTCTTTCTCTCTCTCTCTCTCACACATTCTCTGTCTGTCCATCTATCTATCTATCTATCTATCTATCTATCTATCTATCTATATCTATCTATCTATCTGTCTATCTATTTATCTATCTATATATCTCTACCACACACACACACACACACACACACACAAACACACACACACACACACACACACACACACACACACACACCACACATTCATACACACACTCTCTCTCTCTGTCTCTCTCTCTCGCTCGCTCTTTCTCTCTCTCTCACACACACACATTCTCTGTCTATCTATCTATCATCTATCTATCTATCTATCTATCTATCTATCTATCTATTTATCTTACTCTACCAACACACAACACACACACCACACCCACACACACACACACACACACACACACACACACACCACACACACTAACACGAATAAGCTTCCTATATTCTTTCCCTCGCTGCTTTACCTTCTGCTCAGCGAAACATCAGGACAATGTTGCTTTGTTCTCCTAAACTGTATGTATGTAGTTGCTCTGTGTTGTCTTTTGTGTACGTGTGGTAAAGATCATTTGGCCGAAAACTTGCGTCTGTCTTCTTGTGTTATATTGAATGCGCGTTTTTATTCGATTTGTGTTTTCTGGTTCCCATTCACTTGAACGCTGGCATTCACTTTGGTTTGGAGTTGCTTTGTCTTCGTTAACCCTACGATGTGCTTTCGAGCACAGAGTACTGGCTAGAACTCGTGAGTTCGAATCCCCATAGTAAAAAAAAAATCGTCATCATCACGTGCCCTGCCGTAAGCGTTGGCTATCATTGCCCTCCATACAAATCTATCCCTTGTCGCTGCAAGTACATCTTCCACCCTCTCTGTCTTTTTCTTGTCTTTTTTTATTAATGTTCTTCTTATGTCTGTCCCCTTCAAGACTCGTTTTTCTTTGCTGTCCGTGGAACTCTCAATATTCTTCTTAGAAACCACATAAAAGTAGATAGTAAAAAAAATATGCATGTATATATTCTGGGATTTTTCTTCCCTCACCGGCATCTACCCAGAGTTGAGCGTGCTATGGGCCCGTTGGGAAGAATGAGATCATACAATCGGAACTCCTTCCCTTTACGGATGCGTCATTGAGGATGTTGCTCAAATTTCTCTGACGAACTCCACATGTTGCTCAAATTTCCTGACCCCAGCACCGCAAGTGTCTGTATCTGTCGGGCCTGATTGACATCAGAATACATTATTAAAGCAAGCGTAGAGAACAACCCTGTTACGCTGTCTCGATTTGAAATGGAAATCCACAGCAGCAGCATTATCATCCCCATTCTCAGCATCACAGCACTGAGAGAACAAAAATCCCAAGCGCTGTGGTCCATCATGCCCTGATCTCATGATGACGTTAGGTTTGGCGGATCTGGAGATGTGTTGGAGGCCGAAATGGGCGGCGTTGGGGTAAAAAGACATAAAACACAGGAGCCGTTCAGAAGATGGAGCAGGAAGAAAATTACCCATTCACTCAGAATTGGGTGTGCTGGAGACTGTACACACGTACATGTTTTGTTTGGTTTTGTTTGTGTTGTTGGCTTTTATCTGTTTGCTTTGTCTGCTTGCTTTGTTTGTTTGTTTTGGGGGTTGGTTCGGTTTTGTTTCATTTGGGGGTTGGTTTGTCGTTGTTTTTTCAGACCTTCACATCTGCTGTCCCCTGTTGCCTTTCTTCTGTAACTTTGAGAATCAGGTTTGTGTTGTTGGCTTTTGTCTGTTTGCTTCGTCTATTTGTTTGGGTGGTGGTGGTTTGGGTCTTTTTTTTAAGTTAGACATGCAACATATGATGTACAGACCCTCCCATCGCCTCTCCTTTGCTGCCTTATCTTTTCTAAGTTTGAATAGAGTCAGGTACCAATACACACACATACACATGCGGACTGGGGATCCCGTACACATACAGATCTTTTTTCTTTTTCTGGAGCCAGACAAAATAATACACAGTAGTATATAATGTCCGAGCTGTAAAGCCTGCCTATCTCCTCTCCCTCGCTGCTTTGCCTTCCACCAAACTGAACAGAAGTACGTACGTATTCGTTCACGTGCAGCTGGAACACTGGAGGCTGCAGACACGAAGTATGTATTTTAGTGTGGAACCAGAGCCAGACTGGCAGCCTAGACAGCCTGTAATGTGGGAGCTGTACGGACCAGACCTGTATGTCCCGGTGACTGTGGCTCTGTGTCCTCATTGATTTCCCGGACAAAGCAATTTTGAGCCCGTCAAGTCCAACTTGATAGCTTGGCTCATCTGTCTTTCCGCGGCCGGCCTCTGTGTGTGTGTGTGTGTGCGCGCGCGCGCGCATGGGTGCGTATGAGAGAGAAAGAGTATGTGTGTGTGCGTGAGAGAGAGAGAGAGAGAGTGTGTGTGAGTGTGTGTGAGTGTGTGTGTGTGTGTGTGTGTGTGTGTGTGTGTGTGTGTGTGTGTGTGTGTGTGTGTGTGTGGTGTGTGTGTGTGTTTGAAGGGTTGGGTTGAGGATGAGAATGAATCTAGGTTGGGAAGTGAAGGAGCTGTAGAGGGTTGGTTGAGATGATGGAGAAGACATGATGATAGGGAAGCACACACGCACACACACACACACACAACACACACACACACACACACACACAACACACACACACACACACACACACACACACACACACACACACACACACACACACACACACACAACACACACACACACACACACACACACACATAAACACACACACACACACACACACACACACACACACACACACACACACACACACACTCTCTCTCTCTCATTCACTCGCTCACTCAAATATGCATGGAAACACACACTCATGTACTATAAATTTAATGTCCAAGCTGTTCTAACAAAACCTAACCACAGACACAAAGCAGTTTTAAACCAGTCAAGTCCAAATTGAAACCTGAGATCATCTGTTTTCCAGGCTTACTGTCTGGATATCAAGCGGTCGATGATGAGGGGTGGTACAGTAGGGGTCTGGAGTTTGTAGACTCTGTAATGCTGTTATCCATGAGGTGTGTTTTGTGTTTGAGCTCGTTTCTTTGCTACGCATCCTTCAAGCATTGCCCGACTGCCTTGGTATAAAACATTGAGAGATAGGTTGATTTCCCACGTCCCACCACTTCAAGACCAATTAGCCTTCTTGCCTTTCTGAAGTCATGGTAAAAAATGTGAATATGAATATGAAGCGAAGGAGAGGGGATGGGCGCTGCCCTCGAAATGCTGGCCCCCTGAAAAGTTGAGTTCTCTCTCACCTCGCTACCCTACAACCTCAGGCTTATGGAACTATGTAGGAAGGACCTTAGGGTTTCTGTGCAGGCTTAAGGCGTGTGCCGTGATCATTCTGGATTTTCTTCATCACATGGCACCTGTGACGATAGTGCATATGGAATTCATTTCAAGTGCGGAGACGTCATCTTGAGAAATTGAAACGGAAACTGAAACCTTCAAGTACGTGACATCCGCCCCTTCCTCCTTTCCCCCTTCCTCTTTCCCCCTTCCTCTTTCCCCATGGAAGGCGGTGGCATCCCAAAGATGTTCTACCGAGAGCTGAAGCAAAGCAAGTATACGCTGAAGGACAACCTCATCAGCTGTTGCATCAACACGATCGACGAGGAAGACATTGCCCTCTACAGAGTAAGCTGGCCCTTTTTATCCACTGGACGAAGCAGCAGGGAAGTTTTTAGTCCTGTTTTTATTATCCATTGTTTGGCATTTGTGGTAAGTTTGTGACCGTGCGTTCGCGCTTGACAAAGGCCGGTTGTCCGAAAATTTGCGCTTGTTTTGTCTTGTTTTGTCAGATACGCGCTTACATTGGTTTTCTTGTTCTTCTGGTTCCTGGCGACAGCAATGTCGACATAGGGCACAGTCTGATTAAACCCTTTGACTCCCGCACCCTGTCTACCAGCATCCTGCATTAACCATACTACCAAAGCAAAAACTTAACCCTCTGATTCCCTCAGGCTATCCACCAGCTACGTGTAGGAAGCTGGTGGACAGGGTGAGGGAGTCAAAGGGTGTAAGGTTTTGCGGTTGGTGGATAGGGTGCGAGAGTCAAAATGTTAAAACGGCCCCGAACAGCTGCCAGCAAAAGAAGAGCAACCGGCGCATGCAGTACCGAAAGCTGTGTCTCCAGGATCTGCCTTGTATCTCCATGAAGACCCACACCAGGCGGTAAGGACCAGTACGCCTGCTCATCAGTCAGGTGGACGTAAGAGTTCGTCATTGACGTAGTGATATAAAGGGTTGGCGTAGCTGTGCTTATAGAGCACGCACATTTCACTCTCACAACACGGATTTGAGTCTGGCTCGTCCTAAAACAGGTACATAAATGTCCACGCCATAAGGCTAACAGTCTGCTGAACACATTCTGCATTTTTGTCCACTGTTCATAAAAGAAGGAATCAAGCGGTAGCTTGATGGGGCATCCCCAGAGTGGTGGTCTGATGGGGCATCCCCGGAGTGGTGGTCTGATGGGGCATCCCCGGAGCGGTGGTCTGATGGGGCATCCCCGGAGCGGTGGTCTGATGGGGCATCCCTAGAGTGATGGTCTAATGGGGCATGCCCGGAGTGGTGGTGTAATGGGGCACGCCCGGAGTGGTGGTGTAATGGGGCATCCCGGAGCGGTGATCTGATGGGGCATCCCAGAATAGTGGTCTGATGGGGCATCCCCAGAGTGGTGGTCTGATGGGGCATCTCCAGAGTGGTGGTCTGATGGGGCATCTCCAGTGTGGTGGTCTGATGGGCATCTCCAGTGTGGTGGTCTGATGGGGCATCTCCAGTGTGGTGGTCTGATGGGGCATCTCCAGTGTGGTGGTCTGATGGGGCATCCCTAGTGTGATGGTCTGATGGGGCATCCCTAGTGTGATGGTCTGATGGGGCATCCCTAGTGTGGTGGTCTGATGGGCATCCCTAGTGTGATGGTATGATGGGGCATCCCTAGTGTGGTGGTCTGATGGGGCATCCTTAGTGTGGTGGTCTGATGGGGCATCCCTAGTTTGGTGGTCTGATGGGGCATCCCTAGTGTGATGGTCTGATGGGGCATCCTTAGTGTGGTGGTCTGATGGGGCATCCCCAGTGTGGTGGTCTGATGGGGCATCCCTAGTGTGTGGTCTGATGGGGCATCCCTAGTGTGATGGTCTGATGGGCATCCCCAGTGTGGTGGTCTGATGGGCATCCCCAGTGTGATGGTCTGATACAGATGATGGGGCATCCCCAGTGTGATGGTCTGATGGGGCATCCCCAGTTTTGGTGGTCTGATACAGATGATGGGGCATCCCCAGTGTGGTGTGGTCTGATACAGATGATGGGGCATTCCCAGAGTGGTGGTCTGATACAGATGATGGGACATCCCCAGTGTGGTGGTCTGATACAGATGATGGGGCATCCCCAGAGTGGTGGTCTGATACAGATGATGGGGCATCCCCAGTGTGGTGGTCTGATACAGATGATGGGGCATCCCCAGTGTGATGGTCTGATACAGATGATGGGGCATCCCCAGAGTGGTGGTCTGATGGGGCATCCCCAGTGTGGTGGTCTGATACAGATGATGGGGCATCCCCAGTGTGGTGGTCTGATACAGATGATGGGGCATCCCCAGTGTGGTGGTCTGATACAGATGATGGGGCATTCCCAGTGTGGTGGTCTGATACAGATGATGGGGCATCCCCAATGTGATGGTCTGATGGGGCATCCCCAGTATGGTGGTCTGATACAGATGATGGGGCATCCCCAGAGTGGTGGTCTGATGGGGCATCCCGAGAGTGGTGGTCTGATGGGGCATCCCAGAGTGGTGGTCTGATACAGATGATGGGGCATCCCCAGAGTGGTGGCCTGATACAGATGATGGGGCATCCCCAGTGTGGTGATCTGATGGGGCATCCCCAGAGTGGTGTCTGATGGGGCATCCCAGAGTGGTGGCCTGATACAGATGATGGGGCATCCCCAGAGTGGTGGTCTGATGGGGCATCCCCAGAGTGGTGGCCTGATACAGATGATGGGGCATCCCCAGAGTGGTGGCCTGATACAGATGATGGGGCATCCCCAGAGTGGTGGCCTGATACAGATGGGGCATCCCCAGAGTGGTGGCCTGATGGGGCATCTCCAGAGTGGTGGCCTGATACAGATGATGGGGCATCCCCAGAGTGGTGGCCTGATACAGATGATGGGGCATCCCCAGAGTGGTGGCCTGATGGGGCATCTCCAGAGTGGTGGCCTGATACAGATGATGGGGCATCCCCAGAGTGGTGGCCTGATACAGATGATGGGGCATCCCAGAGTGGTGGCCTGATGGGGCATCTCCAGAGTGGTGGCCTGATACAGATGATGGGGCATCCCCAGAGTGGTGGCCTGATACAGATGATGGGGCATCCCCAGAGTGGTGGTCTGATACAGATGATGGGGCATCCCCAGTGTGGTGGTCTGATACAGATGATGGGGCATCCCCAGTGTGGTGGTCTGATACAGATGATGGGGCATCCCCAGAGTGGTGGTCTGATGGGGCATCCCCAGAGTGGTGGCCTGATACAGATGATGGGGCATCCCCAGAGTGGTGGTCTGATGGGGCATCCCCAGAGTGGTGGCCTGATACAGATGATGGGGCATCCCCAGAGTGGTGGCCTGATACAGATGATGGGGCATCCCCAGAGTGGTGGCCTGATACAGATGATGGGGCATCCCCAGAGTGGTGGCCTGATGGGGCATCCCCAGAGTGGTGGTCTGATGGGGCATCCCCAGAGTGGTGGTCTGATGGGGCATCCCCAGAGTGGTGGCCTGATACAGATGATGGGGCATCCCCAGAGTGGTGGCCTGATACAGATGATGGGGCATCCCCAGAGTGGTGGTCTGATGGGGCATCCCCAGAGTGGTGGTCTGATGGAGCATCCCCAGAGTGGTGGCCTGATACAGATGATGGGGCATCCCCAGAGTGGTGGTCTGATGGGGCATCCCCAGAGTGGTGGTCTGATGGGGCATCCCCAGAGTGGTGGTCTGATAGGGCATCCCCAGAGTGGTGGCCTGATACAGATGATGTGGCAATCCCAGAGTGGTGGCCTGATATAGATGATGGGGCATCCCCAAAGTGGTGGCCTGATACAGATGATGGGGCATCCCCAGAATGGTGGCCTGATACAGATGATGGGGCATCCCACAACAAACTATATTTTGAAGACATCTCTCGTCCAGATTACCAGATTTTTAGGCATGACATTGCTTGAACGCGGA
>CM060307.1:41714356-41716856 GCA_030674185.1 Monoplex corrugatus | reverse complement strand
GAAAATGGGGAGTAGAAAAGCACGTGGAAAACATTGACACCACCAGAATGATTGGCATATTGATGGGATTGGCATATTGATGGGATAAACAACATTCGATACGCAGATGACACCGTGCTAATTGCAGAAAATGAAAGGGACCTACAAAACCTTGTGAATATACTAGAATTAGAAAGCAAAGGTCAGGGGTTGGAACTAAACAGCAAGAAGACTGAAGTCATGGTGATCAGTAAAAAACATGAAATCCCCTCATGCAAAATAACAACAAACGACACAACCTTGAGACAGGTTGATAAGTTTATATACCTGGGAACAATCATTTCATCAGACGGTAGATGCACATCAGAAATAGCCAGCAGAATCGGCCAACCAAAACAGCATTCGAGAAGATGAAAAGCATTCTTACCAACAAATGCCTATCAATTAACATCAGGAAGAGAGTTCTTGAATGTTATATAGAACCGATAATGTTATACGGTTGTGAGGCTTGGACAGTCATCAAGCAAAGCCAGAACAAGATTGAGGCAGCCGAGATGTGGTTTCTATGAAGAATGTTGAGAGTTCCATGGACAACAAAGAAAACAAACGAGACAGTCTGGATGGAGGCAGACACAAGAAGATCATTCATAAGGAAGATCAGGAAAAGACAGGCAACGTTTATAGGCCATTTTATGAGGAAAGGGGATTTGGAGCACCTGGTCACAACAGGAAAGCTGGAGGGAAAGAGAGCATCAGGTAGACCAGGGAGAAGACATTGGACGGACTTACAGAGTGGCTGAAGATGAGGAGGGTGGAAGAGGTGCTTGAGGCAACAAGAGATAGAATCAGATGGAAGTCCATAATCGCCAACACCATGTGGCAAGGCGCTTGATGATGATAATGATTGATGGGAATAGCAAACAAGCCAACTCTGATGTTGCGGGGTAGGATTCAACACGAGGCATGAGATTTTGATTACACAGCTCTGTCTAAAGAACCAATCAGCCTGTGAAAATTTACGTGGCCCCCGTGAGGATCGAACCCACGAACTCGGTGTTTCCAAGGAAATAAGCCTAATGGCCACTGCAGCAGATGGTACACAACACGAGCAGTCTGTAGATAACCTATATTACAGCGCTGTATGAAAGAAAAAGAAAAGCATTTGGGAAATTAATCATGATTATTGAATGTTCATTTCGGTTCAGTTCAGGTTAGAACTTTTTAGCTGTCCCAGTGGGGAGATTTGGGAACGGTTAAGTATGATGATAGTAATGATGAAATTGAGAAATGACTGTCGATTGGCGTCGGAAGCTTGGGAGGTGAGTGTCCCGAGAGTGGCGAGGCATTGGTGCTCCGGGTCCCATCCGCACCCTGGTGGTGTTTCTTAACTTGCATAGTGCAAACATTCCATGTCAGCGTTATACCCATTGCAGTAAACAGGGATAAAACATCAAGCATGCCGTAGTCCCGAGTGTCTCTGAGAAAGGGAGAGGAGGTGCGGGGAGGGGGTTCCTGAGTATCTCGTCAAGCTTATTAAAAGATTCAGTGGCTCATTGAGTGGACTGTTCAGTCAGTTTCACAGTCATTGTTTGGGCTCTCAAACTAGTTTTATTTTTCCCCCGAGGGAAAGCTGGAAACCGCAGCACTATTTGTGTTGTCACCATATCCTGGGGCACTCGGGGAACTACTTTTCTTCGACACAGTCGGACAGAAGAACGAGAAGTCTCCAGGGAAGTGACCCTAGAGTCCCCCTCCCCCCCTACCCCAACCACTAGCTTCCATCAGCTATGTACACTTTGTAGCTGATAGGGTGAGGGAAGGAAAGGGTTAATACAGGGATGGTGGTGGTGGTGGTACAGCTGTCGATAGCGTACATTGTCTGTTGTGTAACGTGTGTGTTGCCTTTTTTGGGGTTTGTGGTATCGCTTCCCTTTTCTGGTTTTCATCTCCCTGAACGGCGCGGTCTAAAAAGATTCCATTGATCTTTTCGTCACATCTCTTATCTTGGGGAAACTGATAACACTAGAACTCTGTTTGCTATGCTTTTATTGACGTCGTTTTGTGTGACTCCCATAGGATGCTGGGAAAAAAAAAAAAAAAATAAAAAACTCACATACTTCCCTTATGAGATGCCATACAGAGCCAAGGCTGAACAACAAAATATTGTGATCCACAATTCTTTTAAAAAGTATATCATTACATCCTGGTCAGTTTGAATAGGGATATGTGTGGAATTTATATGTGGTTTTAAGTCAGTTCAGTTCGTTCAGTTTTACTTTTCTGTTCTTGTCGGGAAATGAATGTGTAGCTCGTGAAATATAAAATGTAGCCTGTGCAGTGTTGTCGTGTCTGGTTTAGAATACCAGGAACACTAGGGCCTAACTGTACTAAAATGATTAAACTTATACTAGTGTATGTCATCGTTTCGGACATATATAGAAGTGTTTGATGCATTAAACTGATGCTAGTATATGTCATCACTTCAGACATATATAGAAGTATTTGGTGCTTTAATTGTTAA
>CM060307.1:41704356-41706856 GCA_030674185.1 Monoplex corrugatus | reverse complement strand
GTTCAGCTGGCTGTCGCTGTCCCTCTCTGTATGTCTGTGTTCAGCTGGCTGTCGCTGTCACTCTCTGTATGTCTGTGTTCAGCTGGCTGTCGCTGTCACTCTCTGTATGTCTGTGTTCAGCTGGCTGTCGCTGTCACTCTCTGTATGTCTGTGTTCAGCTGGCTGTCGCTGTCACTCTCTGTATGTCTGTTCAGCTGGCTGTCGCTGTCCCTCTCTGTATGTCTGTGTTCAGCTGGCTGTCGCTGTCACTCTGTATGTCTGTGTTCAGCTGGCTGTCGCTGTCACTCTCTGTATGTCTGTGTTCAGCTGGCTGTCGCTGTCACTCTCTGTATGTCTGTGTTCAGCTGGCTGTCGCTGTCCCTCTCTGTATGTCTGTGTTCAGCTGGCTGTCGCTGTCACTCTCTGTATGTCTGTGTTCAGCTGGCTGTCGCTGTCACTCTCTGTATGTCTGTGTTCAGCTGGCTGTCGCTGTCACTCTCTGTATGTCTGTGTTCAGCTGGCTGTCGCTGTCACTCTCTGTATGTCTGTGTTCAGCTGGCTGTCGCTGTCACTCTCTGTATGTCTGTGTTCAGCTGGCTGTCGCTGTCACTCTGTATGTCTTGTGTTCAGCTGGCTGTCGCTGTCACTCTCTGTATGTCTGTGTTCAGCTGGCTGTCGCTGTCACTCTCTGTATGTCTGTGTTCAGCTGGCTGTCGCTGTCCCTCTCTGTATGTCTGTGTTCAGCTGGCTGTCGCTGTCCCTCTCTGTATGTCTGTGTTCAGCTGGCTGTCGCTGTCACTCTGTATGTCTGTGTTGTTCCAGTCTGCCGGCTTGTCTGTCTGTTTTGTCTGTTGTATTTATTGTCTGAGTTTAACTGTCTGGATGTGTGGTTAACTGTTGTATCAGTCTGTCTGTCGGTTGGTCCCTTTGTCTGGGGAGGCTTTCTGTGTTTGGCGGCTGGCTGCTGCTAGTTTGTGTTTGTTATAAAGCGCGCTGTTCTTGGGACTCATTTGGATTCACTGTACATTACACATAATCAGGGGAACACAGAGCTGTTGGTCGAGCAGACCACATTCATCATGTTATTGCACAGTTTGTGTGTTTTAAGGACGTGCATGCTAGATGTTAACAAGTTTCCATAAGCCACAGCCACTGACAGGACTTTCAGGTTCTTTAATGTGCGTATTTGATAATATGCATGCGTACATACACAAAGGGCGTTAGGTAATAGTAGGCCTGCACACCTGTTCACTTAGGGCATTGGAAAACTACACACTATTAACAGGCGGAAGTGCGCAGGCAGATCGAACCCAGGACCTTCTACCCACTTGGCTTCCGCACCCGTGTGTATCGTGTTTTTTTTTTGTGTGTGTTTTTTTTCTAGTTGTCAATAAATATGTCGATTTTCTGTGTCTGTCCTTTCTGTTAGTCAGTTTGTCTGTCTGCCTTATCTGTTGTTGGCTATGTGTGTTTGATTGACAGTCTGTGACGGCACCCCCACCCTCTCTTTCATGTGCGCACACGCACACATACGTATGCACGCGTACACACACACACACACACACACACACACACACACACACACACACACACACACCACTAAACATACACAATACCAATACTACATACATATGCACGTACACCCAGTTATGTACTTTGACTGACGAGTTGTTCACGGTTTGACACTCGGAGGGGCGACAATGATGACCTGGTTGTGGTAGATCTCTGGCTCTGACCTTTCCAGCTAGTTCACTCAATCCTGTCCGTGTCAGTTATATCGTTTTTGAAAAATATCACACACGCACACACGCACAGATAGTCATAAACATGCACACTCAGATACACACAGACACACACACACACACACACACACACACACACACACACACACACACACACACACACACACACACACACACACACACACACACACACACACCAAAACTGATCAAGACATACTAACAAAGTTTAATTTTTCTGAATGTTTTTTTTTTTCAAAAATATTTGTGGACACAATTTTTGTGTGAAAATTATTAAAATGAATGTGACATTCGCACATACACGATCTCTCTCTGTCTTTCTCTCTCTCTGTCTGTCTCTCTGTCTGTCTCTCTCTTTCTCTTTCTTTCTTTGTCTCTCTCTTCTCTCTCTCTCTCTCTCTCTCTCTCTCGCTCACTCACACTCACACATACACACACATACACAGACGCACACACACATACACAGACGCCACACACAACACATACACACCACTCACACACATACACCACACACATGCGCGCGCCTACTCACACACATACACCACACACATGCGCGCGCCTACTCACACACATACACCACACACGCGCGCGCGTACACACACACACACACACACACACACACACACACACACACACTCACTCCCTGCCTCTCTCTCTCTGCCTCTGTCTCTCTCTCTCTCTCTCTCTCTCTTCTCTCTCTCTCTCGCCTGTCTTATTGTTAACTCTGCATGAACAGAGAACAAATATTGGTAGGGGATGTA
>CM060307.1:41684356-41696856 GCA_030674185.1 Monoplex corrugatus | reverse complement strand
ACCCAAGGAACACATTTGAAATTGTTGAAATGCAACGATCCAGTGAGATATTGTAACATGATTTTATTGATAACTGTATTCACACACACACGCACACGCACACGCACGCACACGCACACGCACCACCACACACACACACACACACACACACACACACACACACACAACACACACACACACACACACACACACACAGATTTAAGGTCTTTGCTGATAATCTGTTTCCCAGCTTATTGAGACTCAGTGCGAAATATAGAAATCCACTGTCATACATGTTCGAAAAGATGGGAAAAAAGAGATGCAACCATTGCATTGAGAACGTGGTTGGTTGGTTTTGTATAAAATATGTATACGAACTGATCGGTCTGTTTAATCTTAAAAAGATTGATCTGTTTGTATCCTGCTCTAATTTTATGCAGGCCTATATACGCTTTGACGCGTTGGTTATAAGGGTGACTGTCATGTCCAAAGTAAAAGTATTTCACCCAAAGACAGAATCTACGGACTTGAAAGTAAATGATAAATTAAAACAGATTTTCTGGATATTGTCTACATACTGTGTGCCTGTGTTCTGGGACTTCACACTTTCATTACCAGCAAAACAACAAAAATGTCTTTAATTTTATACTTGGTCGGGGGCCAGGGGGTGAAGTCCCCGAGAGGGACTGGACTTGAACATACAGAATATGGTAGATTTACTCATTAATTAACGGAATGTAACGGTAATTTTTGCCCTACCCTGCTGCCCTAGGCTGTCAGGGATAACGGAGGAGGGGGGGGGGGAGGGTTACTACAGTGTGTGCGACTGCTGGTGAAGAAGTGTCGCTTGAGGGAAATAAGATGTCCGCAATGAGCCTTTGAGTTTCTTACTGGTGCCTGAGAGGGGCAAGGGTGTCTACGTTTAGGGAGCTGGGCGCTTTTCTCTCTGTCTTTCTCTGTCTCTGTCTCTCTCTGTGTCTCTCTCTGTCTCTGATACACACGCACAGTCTCACACACACGCACACACACACACACACACACACATACACACACACACAACACACACACCACACACACAACACACACACACACAACACACACAAACACACACAAACACACACTAAAACACACACACAAACACACACACACACACACTCACACACACACACACACACACACACCACACACACACACACACACACACAACACACACACACACACACACACACACACACACATAGCTGACAGGCGGGTAGGCGCCAGCATGTTGCATGCTGCTAGAAGTAGAACAGAGAAACAGAGAGAGGTGGCAGTACACAGAGGAGGCAGGGAGTATGACTCACCATATAATGGATGAGGAGGGGAGGAGGGGGATGGAACAGAGTGAAGAGAGAGGAGTGGGTACGGGTAAATGTGTTTTGTGTGTGTGTGTGTGTGTGTGTGTGTGTGTGTGCGGAGAGAGAGAGAGAGGTGGAGGGGGAAAGGGATGGAATAGGGTGGCGGTAGGGAGGAGCGATACAGAGGTTCCACACGGGCGATAAACTTGTACCACCATCACCCGTTTCCAGTCCCCCTCGTTCTTCAGGGCCTAAGCTGAAGATAGCGGCTCAGTTGAGTGAAGCAGCAGAAAAACAGTGAGGCCTTGTATCTGCTTTTACCAGGTCCGGCCTGTTGATACCAGCGGTGGCACAGAGAGAGAGAGAGAGAGAGAGAGCAGCCCTCAACCAGTCGCAGAGCCCAAGCTCGACCCGCTGCTGATAACAACGCCCATGCAGCTACTCTCACATACACACCACACCACCACCACCACACACTCACACACACACACACACACATTATATAACACGCCTCCTCTGTGTCTCATGTCCCTAGCAGAGTAAGTCATCCATTTGCACAAAACCACCTCCACCACTTCAGGTCCCATATTAGTGTCAACTTTTATATTGTGTTTATTGTTTCATATCGCATTGTACTGTCTGGCACTACGAATATGCTGCGTGAAAATTGGCTTGTTCTGTGTGGCTAGAGCACGTCGCCGCATTGCAGCGCCACCCTGTTTAGTTTATAAAAATGGGAGAGATATTAATTTATATTATCCCCGGGAAGGGTAGGGGATCGGTGTTTGTTTGCCGAAACGTGTTAAAGCTAGCTGTCTTTGTCGGCGCTTTTCCAAATTTGGGTCAAGTATAACCTACGGACCGTTGAGGAGTTGCAAATGCATAGGGTTAGAGGTCACGCCGATCCTTCCCCCCTCCCTCCCACCTTTCAGAGTCCTTAAAATCAGCGCTTTTTTGAGTAAGGTGTACGAACAATACTTTCTTGGGAATTTCTGGCTATGTTTACACTGTTCTTTTCACTGTTATGGCAGTCTACTACCATTGTCTTCGCTTGGTGTCGTGTTACTTTTGTTTGATGCTTTTTCAAGGTCACAGTGTCCTTGAGAAGTACAAAATCTAGATTTCTGTTACGATTTTTTGTATAGAAAGGATGTTGCTGGATTGGACCTTGTTTCTTGTTATATATATATATGTGTGTGTGTGTGTATGTGTGTGTGTGTGTGTGTCTGTGTGTGTGTGTGTCTGTGTGTGTGTGTATGTATGTATGTATAGAGCGTGCTGTATGTACTCTTTTGTTTGGTGCCGTCTTTCAGAACATTTTGTGAGTTTCTTTCAACTGTGCATATGGTAGTGTGTGTGTTTGGGGGGGGGGGGGGGCTGGAATCGGAGTTAAACTGACCACTAGGCATATGGCTGATTGGGAAAATGAACTAATTAATGTAAAGCGCAGTGAGTCCTTACCTATGTGTGGGAGAATAGCGCTATATAAATGTGATTTATTAGTATTAGTATTATCATTCTTCTTCTTCTTCTTCGTCGTCTTCTTCTTTTTCAACGAAAGTAGATACTCATCAGTTCATCTAAATTTTGCGAAGGACAACACTTTCTTGACATTGGTTCTTTTGCGTGCGCTAACAGCATCTGTCCATCTCTCACAGAGCATCTTCCTGGTTTCTTGGGAAACTGAAAGGAAGAAGTAAACAAGTCACAGCTTCCTTATTCACCCCTTTTTTGTAAAATGAAGAGGAAGTGTGCTTGGTGCGTGCCTTTTGATGAGAGTGTTAGTATCAAACACCTGTCACTTGATTGCTGAGAGTGGCCCGAAACAAGACAGAAATGATTGAAGGCAGAATCATCGAAGACCGTATTTTGTGATATTTCTCAGGAAAGCGTTTTTGTTTTTCTAAAAGAAATCAATATCTTCCACTTGGTATGATTTAATTACAGACCAGTAAAGATATGTTTTTAGTTGGATCTTTAACTGGATCTGAACAGTTTTAAACATGTGAAATATTGACTGATGTAATTTTTAGTAGTCGTAGTTTTAAATCTGTGACCTTATTAGTAGTATGGTAACAGCCCTGATGTGGCCTTTAATGGTCAGCGTGATATCATCATCATCCTCGTATGCCCTGTCGTATGGCGTTGGCGACCATGGCCCTCCACACGAATCTATCCTCTGTCGCTGCAAGTACATCTCCCACCTTCTGTCTTCAGCCACCCTGAAAGTCCGTCCAATATTTTCTCCCTGGGTCTACCTGGTGATCTCTTTCCCTCCAGCTTTCCAAGCGGGATGTAAACAACACGAATTGACTTGAATGCTGCGTAAGGGACCTCCGTTAATCTGAAAGACTAGTACCCTGGCCATAGCTAAAGGTCTTAGTGACAGGGTAGACAATCCCAGTCCAGTCAGATCGAACCTGGACAATTGTGGATGTGTTTTATTCTACACGAAAACCGAGTTGAATTGTAAAGAGAGAGGGAAAAGATTGAAAATAAAACAAAACTTATTAAGAACGGATTTAAGATTTGTTTCCTTGAGACAAAGGTGGTGTCTACCTCTAGATTTATTCTATGTCCATCGGCGCTTTTTTTTTTTTAAACATTCCGATTCTTTGTCTTTTTCTCAGATTCGTGTGTTAAGGACTAAGCGTGTATGAAAGCCCACACTGTGCAAGTGATATGTCGCTGCACAGTCTGCATATTCCGTCTTCGGTGGACATGCAGGTTGGATGTTTTCATGTTTCTATAAGCCAGCCACTGACACAGGATATTCTGCAGACTTACGATGTTTAAGAAGTATTGTCTCTCGAATGCCATTACGCTCGTTATTTGGTTGTTTAGCTCACACTGACTTTATTAGGTGATGGTAAAAGGGAGAGGGGTTGTAAAAAATGAGTTTAATATCATTTTGTCCTGCCACCACCACTGTAGTCCAAAACTTGCATAACAAGAAAGAATGAGAACGTGCGAGGCCGGATGTTAAACCGGTTTCGTCTTTTCGGTTTTTTTTGTTTTTTTTTTTTGTTTTTTTTTAAACGCGAAATTAATTGTTGGTTTAGCAAGACCACAAGAAGTTTGTCACTGCGTGTTGTTCAGGGCTTAAACATCCCGGCCATTGTTTCTTGCTATGCACAGGTGTTGTCACCGTTCTGGTCTCCCAGAGCCCGCCTTTTTCTCTTTCGAGCAAACTCTCTCCTTATCTTTCTTCTTCTTTTCCTCCGCCTTCTTCTCCTTCCTTCTTCCCCCCCCCCCCCCCTCTCTCTCTCTCTCTCTCTCGTGTGTGCATACGTCGTCCTGGTTTCTTTTGTCTTTAAACCTGTCCCGGTTTCTCTCGACTGTTTAAACGCTTTACCTCGTTAGGTTTTATTGCTGTTATTCTTTCTTTGACCACGAGTTTTGAATCAAACCCCCCCCCCCCTGCTTCTTCCCCACCTCTCTCTCTCTCTCTTCCTCCCATCTTTCATCCCACCTTCTGTGCTTACTGAATTTCTGTAAGACCTAGTTGGAGTTTGGTGTTTGCTAAAGACTGATTCAGCGTGCCCATACGAGCTCCAACCCAGCCTGACGTCTGTGTTCTCAGGCAGACTGCTAAAGTATGCGCACAATCTTCAGCGCAAAATCTCAGGTCTTCAAATGGTGGGGCAGTGTGTTCTCAGGCAGACTGCTAAAGAATGCGCCAAATCTTCAGCGCAACATCTCAGGTCTTCAAATGGTGGGGCAGTGTGTTCTCAGGCAGACTGCTTAAGTATGTGCACAATCTTCAGCGCAAAATCTTAGATCTTCAAATGGTGGGGAAGAAGACCCAAGAAACAAAAGCTTAGCTGACGTGACTAGAATGTTTTGAGCCTCAATCCTTTGACTCCTGCACCCTGTCCCGTCATCATCCTGTATTGTCAGCCATGATAATAAAGCAAAAACTTAACCCTTTCACTCCCTCACCCTATCCACCAGATTCCTGCAAAAACTTAACCCTTTCACTCCTTCACCCTATCCACCAGCTTCCTGCAGAAATTCACCCTTTCACTTCTACACCCTATCCACCAGGGTAAGGGTCAAGTTTTTGCAGCTTATGGACAGGCTGCGGGAGTGAAAGGGTTAAGATGGACAGCGAAATTTCAAGACATTTCAGATTTTTTTTTTCATTACGGGCAGGGATCGAACGCAAGGCATTAGATACAGACCTCATGGCTCTTACAGTTGAGCCATTCAGACCGTTCGGCGAGGAGTTCGTTGGTTAGAGTTCCCACTATGCCGTTTGACCGCACAGGTCGAATTGGACTTAAGAGAAAATGTTGTGCATAAAGGAGAAGGTAATGCAGCGAGGCAGAGGAGATGGACCCCTTCCTCAGTATGCTGGCCTCAAGGAAAGTTGAAGTCACTACCGTCTCACTGATCCAGAAGCTCAAGATTTCGGAAGAACTTTGCCTCTTCATCATCTGTGCCACACCTCTGCGTCACTGCCGCCCTTACCCACCCCTATCCCCACCCCCCGCATCTCCCCCTCCCTCACTCTCCACACAAGTCCCGTGCCGCTCATTTTGACTCTTCAACATACTATACATGTAGTACCAACTTATTTCTTTCGATCTGATATTTCGAGTTTAATCCAAGCCTGCGCATGAAAAACTTGCTTCTTCGATCATCATCATCATCATCATCATCATCACATCATCATCATCATCACCACCACATCATCATCATCATCATTATCATCATCATTATGTGCCTTACCGCATGGCGTTGGCAGTCACGGCTCACAATATGAATCTTGTCTTCTGTCGCTGTAAGTGTATCTACTACACTTTCTATCCTAAGCCACTCTGCAAAATTGAGCTTTTACTCTTGGTTGGCCAATTCTTCATGTCATACTCGATCAAAAACCTTTGTATAATCAACAAAACGTAAATGTAAACCCTTAATCAACTCGATTGATCTGTCTATGAGAGTTCTTAGGATGTGTATGGCACTAATGGGTCGTTTCCCTTCAACAAATCCATATTCTTCTTCTGCTGTTTCTGTTTTGGTTCTGTTCTTTGTCCTCATCATGATGATTCTTAATAGGTTTTTGTTACCTGACTCATCAAGCCGACTGTACGATGGAGTTCGCATTCTGTAGCCACTGCTTTCTTTGGAAGTGCAATGAAAATTGATATTGACACATCTTTGGGGATTTTTCCGGTGTCATAAATCTTATTTAGGAAGACTATTATTTTTTCAATACCAAATTCATCAAAAGCCTATATCATTTCAATAGGAATATTGTCTGGTCCTGGGGCTTTTCCCTATTTCATCTTTCTCAACGCTGTTCTGACTTCATCTTTCATTATTGGTGGTCCTTCAACGTTTCTTCTCATGATGTGTTCCTCACTTCTGTCATCGTCAAAAGGGTCTTTAGTGTACTCTCCTCATCTATCTTATATTTTCATGGGATTTTTTTCCCATAATAATTGTGCCATCTTTGAATTTTAAGCAACCAGTTTATTCGCTCCCATCTGAATTTTTCCATCTGTCAGGTGGTATCAGCTTTATGTTACATAGGTCCCTTCTTCCCCTCCCCCCTACTCCCCATTTCAAGACTTTGCCAGCGCTTAGGGTTTTGCACGGACTCGGGAAGTTTGCCACATAATTGCTGGCAGGTTTGAGTGGAGGGCTTCTGGACTTGTCCGAATGCAATGAATCCCTCTTAAACAAACTCCAGAGTAGCACCGGACGTACTGAATGTGATGGCAGCATGGAAGCAGGGCACGAAAAGGCCATGGGATCTCGGACAGTTTTTACACATTTCAGCGATTCAGTATAGACAGTGGAGATGGTGATGAGAATGCTGTGGAGTTCCATGAAGATGAAGACAGCGTGACAAGGCTGTAGTCACAGCGTGACAAGGCTGTAGTCAATGTTTCCTTTCATACTATGTCCTGGCACCGGCCAGACCAGCACGAGAGATACGCAGATGCATCAGGGAGGCGTTGATCAAGAAATTTGAGCAACACCCAACACTTTTAACGACGCATCCTTGAATTGGATGGAACCCGTGTGTGTGCGTGTGTGTGTGTGTGTGTGTGTGTGTGTGTGTGTGTGTGGTGTGTGTGTGTGTGTGTTGTGTGTGTGTGTGTGTGTGTGTGTGTGTGTGTTCCAGGTTTTTTTTCATTGAGCGCATAGTATTCTTAACTCTACATGGAAGCTGTGTGAGGCTGAAAATTTCCACAATGACATGATTGGAACATTCAATTTCCAGTTGTTAAAATCTGTTGCCTTAACCTGTTCACTACGGCGACTTTAGATATATATTATTATGTATTATTTCGGCCATGCTCATCATCATCTCTACAGCCACCAGACAGAGTCGTCATGCACTACTGACTTAGTCCATAGACATGCATAGGGAGACAGGCACCTGACTTTTTCGCCCTCTGTGAATATCATTTCGATATGCCATGAAGCTCGCGGATATACAGAGGCATGGATAATGTTGCTGTGTGACTCATTCAACTTAATCCATTGTATTGCAAATGTCTGTTACTTTAAAAACTATTATAAGCAATCAGTATTACAAATCATTCTAAGTGGAGAAGTTTGCGATCAAAAGAGCCCAAGATTAAAACAGAAAACGTAACAGACTCGAGCTAACGCTCCCACCTTGGTCAATGATGTACAAATAGGAACAAACTAACGCTAAGCGGCAAGCTTAAGTGGTCTAAACGTTATTTCGAGGTACGCAGCTATTACTGAACTCTCCAGTTAAGTAGGAATCGATGTTGAGGCCATCATAGACATGAGTGAGGTTCGTTGAGTTGCCAGTCTGTGTGTCCATGTCTAAGGTCAGTCCGGGAGGCTGGCCAGGTTTCTTGGTAGGCCTATTTGTGATTAGTCAGTAGCATCGCCAGAGCAAAGTATGCTGTGCTCACCATCACCACAGGTCTGTATCTTCTTCATCCTGCACTGACAGCTCCTCGCCTCCTCTCGCTGCTTGACTGACTCTGTAGACTTGACTGAGTCAGCCCCACACACATACGCATATACACGTACGTGCGCGCGCGCACACACACGCACGCACACGCACACACACACACAGAGGGCTGTAGTAGATGTGTGCTGTAGTGTGATGTAGTAGGCCTAGTATGTGTGTGTGTGGTGTGGTGTGTGTGCCTGCTGATGTGTTCTGGCCGCACTGTATCCAGTCGACTGACTGCTGCCGTCCGTCTGTCGCCAACAGTTCTTGCCTGCCTCACCCCCTTCCCCTGACTGCTCTAACTAAACTTTGATTGTGCGTCAACTTTGACATTGACACAGTCGTTTATGATTCAGTGACGCGGAGGGTTTGTGCACCAGGCTAGGCGCTCACCGCACGTACACACTTCTCCTGCGCCAGGCTACGTAGCGGCTGTGTTCGTTCAGTTGCTGCTGCTGCTGTACTTTCAGGCTAGTTGCAGTACGCTATTGCAGCCCCACACAAGTTGAGACCGGTAAGTTTTTGGCACCCCAGTGCTTCTGCCTGGACCACAGTTTGTGGCCTGGACACTGCTGAGGATTGAGGAGAAAAAGATCCATCGTTTCTACAACAACAACAGTCCCGTCGTTTTTTGATTCTGAAACCAACAAGTGCCTTATTTGTGTGAAGACAGGAACGCTGGCTTAGCAGGAGTGGTGTTTAGTAGTTCAGATGTGAATGTTGCGGTAAGATTTGGAGAGGATTTGTTGCAACAGAAAGTCAGAGGATTTTTTAATCAGGCCTTCTTTGGATACTACAGAGATCAGATAGCGTGAGGATTTATATTCGGATGCTGCAGAGGAAAGAGAGAGAGAGGGATTTTGAGTTTGCTACAGAGAAAAAAGAAAGATTTCAAGAGGATATTTTTTGCAAAGCTGAGCCCGTCGCTCTACAAACCCGAGGCTAATAGTGTAATTGACTAACAGGAGAAAGCTGACGAGTGCAGAATTAGCCATCATTTGGTCCGCAACCTCCCTCCGTCCGCCGCTAGGCCCACCTGTTGCCAGCTTCCATCTACACACGGTAAAACACTTTGTGATTTTTTCACTAAGTTATTGCTCAGTTATTGTCCTCTCTCTCTCTCTCTGTGTCTGTATCTGTCTGTCTCTCTGTGTCTGTATCTGTCTGTCTCTCTGTGTCTGTCTGTCTCTCTCTCTCTGTCTCCTGCCTGTCACTGTCCCCTCTCTCTCTCCTCTCTCTCACCCTCTCTCCTCTCTCTCCTTTCTCACTCTCTCCTCACTCTCCTTTCTCACTCTCTCCTCACTCTATCTCTTTTTGTCCTCTCCCCCTCTCCCCTCATTCTTTCCCCTCTCTCCCCCCTCCTCTGTCCCCTCTCTTCCCTCTCTCTGTCCCCTCTCCCTCTCTCACTCTCTTCCTACTCTCTCTCCTCTCTCTCTCTCTCTCTCTCTCTCTCTCTCTCTCTCTCTCTCTCTCTCTCTCAGCAAAGCCTCGATCTGTGTCAATATTGACCAGTTTTTTTTTTATATCCATTCTGCTCCCCTCCTTTTGCGTCCCTCCCCCTTCCAATTATTCGTGTTTTCGTGTGCTCAAATGTACGTAGACCTAATTGTTACATAGAATACCAAGGATATCTTATGATTATCCAATCGTAAGACAAATAGGACCTAGTGCTTCTATGTTTAAGTTTGATTTTTTTCAAGTCCTTTCGCCCCCCCCCCCTCTCTCTCTCTCTTTGCTTGTGTGTGTGCGCGCGCGTGTGTGTACACACACATGTCTATCTCTTTCTGAACTCGCCTTCTCTCTCATTTTTTTGCTGATTGAATTAATTTTCTTTTGCTTTTTTTTCTCTGTTGAAATATTGTGTATGTTTTGCCCTGATATGGCTCTATGCAGTCAGCTGGGCTATAAACAACAATAGGCCTAACCGTTATGCTACACATACTTGAACAACGTTACAGTAAGTTTATGTTTCACTGATCCTGATGCTGGTTGCCTGATACTGTGATAGCGAGTGTAGGAAGAAGAAATTTGTTTGATATTTTCAAGAGACATGGTTGGACATGGAACCAGGAAAACCTATGTCATGCTTTCATCCACATTATCGGTGATACAGACTAAAACGTTTTGAAAATCAAACGTGGTTTCTGATGTTGAAATTAACATGCAGCCACTTCACGTTATAGGCCTATTACCACAGACTAGCTGTAGAAACAGTTTGTTCTGTATTGTTTGCAAACTCGGCATTACCCAGTAAATTCCAATTGCTGTTGACATTATCGCAAACATAATTTGTCAGACTTGTAGTTGGCTCGATAGTGTCCCCGTTTAGTTTGATCGCCTCCCACATCAGCACTATGTTGCCATTGATTGGGAGACAGCACTTTGTTTGAGAGAGAGAGAGTGTGTGTGTCGGTGTGGTATGGTGTGTGGGTAGGATATGTGTGTGTGATGTGTGAGGAGAGAGAGAGAGAGAGAGATGATGATGAGAGATGATGTGATGATGGGAGAGAAGGTGGAGAGAGGAGAGGAGGGCAAGGGGAGAGAAAGAAGTGCTATGAGAAGAGAAGAGAATGAGGTGTGTGTGATAGAGTAAGAGAGGTGTTGACTGTGTTGAAGAAGAGAGAGAGAAGATGGAGAAGCAGAATTACCTACCATGAAAGATAAATTTGGTACTGTATCGTGATCAATTGTTCAACCATCGTCGAACTGTTTAAAAGGAAAGCTAATGGATCAGCGCCTCCAGCCCCACCCCTCCGTTACCATTCTTGCTGGGACAGCCCGGCTTTCCTAGACTTGCTGTGTGTGTGTGTGTTGTGTGTGTGTGTGTGTGTGTGTGTGTGTGTGTAGTGTGTGTGTGTGTGTGTGTGTGTGTGTGTGTGTGTGTGTGTGTGTGTGTGTGTGTGTGTGTGTGTGTGTAGTGTGGATGCATCATGGGAAGTGCAGCTATGACTGCGCGTTGTATATAACTCTAGATTGGAGGAAGCGCTTGATAACAATTTCTCCGTCCCGTAATCCAGATACCTCCCTCCCCCCACTCATTTTTCCTCCCCCCTTGCTTGTCGGCAGCAACATATATATATATATATATATATATATATATATTATATATATATATATATATATATATATATATATGCCTCTCTCTCTCTCTCTGTTGGTTTCTTTGTCGCTTTATTTATTATTTTTCTCTCTCCCTTTATTCTTTGTCATCCTTTTTTTTTCTTTCTGTTTGTATACAATTGCGTCTTATTGTTATTTTGTCTTTCTTCCTTTCTTTTCCATTCACACCTTCCTCCTCCTCCTCCCCCCCCCCCCCCCCCTCCATGCCGCTTTCGTAGCTTTCTACCGATCAGTTCTTTCCACAGTTGTTTTTTTTTGTTTCCCCCACAGTGCAGCAGCATTTACAGTCTGCTGATCGGTAATGTATCCGAGCCCTCCCCCCCCCCCCCAACCTCACCCCCCATCCCCTTTCGCTGCCCGAGTTGTTTGGCAGGAATCAATGATTTCTCGGTTTTCTTCTGGGTCCCCAAATTGGCTGGAAATGGGCGGCCCAAAGCCCGGCTCTTAATTGCTGTAATGACCGAACATTATCTCCTCCTCCTTCCCTCCACCCACCCACCCGTCTCTCCCTAACGTTTCCTGATCATTTTCATTATTTTTTCCCCCTCGGGTGTCGGAGTGTTTGGAGATTGGTGGGGGGGGGGGGGGGGGTGGATTGGTGGTGGATGGAGGAGGGTCTGGATCAGAGTAGCCGGTTCCACTGTGTGTTTAATTTCATTTTCTGCCTTGTTTCTTCTTTTGCTGTTCTCTTAGTCAGTGTTGATGTATTTGTTTTTAATCATTTTGATTGAATCCAAATTGTCATTGAAAACGAAAGTACAGGCCTGCATACAAACTGTGCTTATAAACATAAAACAAACTCATTTGTTTAGCAATCAGACACACAGACACACACACAGACACACTCACACACACACACACACACACACACACACACACACACACACCACACACACACACACACACACACACACACACACACACGGCTATTTGCTGTTGTTTTGTATGTTCTGACATAGTGTTTTCAGTGTACAATTTCTTCACATTAGTGATTTTAGTTATACGTGTATGTGATGGACGGACAGATTGACAAAGACCCAGCCCTGGTTGAAAAGACGGACAGGATTCAGGATTTAGGCTGTATAACAGGATATAAATCCTAAGTGGGGCAC
>CM060307.1:41666856-41679356 GCA_030674185.1 Monoplex corrugatus | reverse complement strand
CCGACTCAGCGCTGATTTTATGCATTGTTCTTGTTTCTTTAACTTTGACGTTTGCACCTGACTTTCAGCCAATGCATTCGTGACTCAATGATCTACACATATGACCCAAATTAATGATTTAATCCAGAAAACAGCTGGAAAAAAAAGCTTGCTAATACATTTTTGTCATAGAACACAGTACAAAAACACAGTAGAAAAACGCACTCTCTCCGGTCAATATGAAAGAATCCTTTAATTAAGAAGGAAAAAAAAAGAAAGAAAGAAAAAGGGTGAGGGTATATTGAAGAAAGGGGCGGGGGTATATTGAAAAATAGAATAGAAGGGGGGAAAAAAAACAACGATGGGGAATGGGGGGAAAAGAGAAAAAATATAAATAGGAATTTTGGAAAGATGAAATCCACAGTGGCAAGAAGGCAAAGTCATGAAGTGAAAAGTGGAAAGTGGAGGCAGAGCTGGAGGCTTAGCAAGAAAATGGAGGACAAGTGGAAAGAGATGTGAAGGCAAGCAGGGTTGGGTGGGGATGGGGTGTGGGGGGGGACGGAGCTGTGGAGAGTGAAAAATAGTCCGTGTAGTGCGCACACGACATTGGAAAGGAAATGATACATCGCACAAACGGCGTCTGCATCGCCCTGATAACACACACGCAAACATCTGCGTGTATGTGCGCGTACACGCATACACACACGCGCACGCATGCACAGAGACACACGCACACGCACGCCACACACACACACACACACACACACCACTCACTCACTCACTCACTCACTCACTCACTCACACTCACTCACTCACTCACTCACACACACACACACACACACACACACACACACACACAGACACAGACACAACACACACACACACACCACACACACACACACACACACCACACACCCACACACATCCTTTCGCTCCCCATACACACGCGCGCCATACACACACACACACACACACACACACACACACACACACACACACACACACACTCTTTCTGTTTCTGTCTCTGTCTCTGTCTCTCTGTCTCTGTCTCTCTTTCTCTCTTTCTCTCTTTCTCTCTCTCTCTCTCTCTTCTGTCTCTCTCTCCAAAAAGCAAGACGGTATTTAAACATTTAGTACTTTGTAAATGATTCACAAGCATGCGGCAGCAACTAACTGTACTAGCTTAGAGCGATTTATACATGTTGTACATTATATAGTTTGGGTGTGTGTAAAATATTGAAGATGTTGCTAGTGTTTGCTGGTGTCGGCTAAACGAAAGCCTCCCAAAGATCCGGCACTCTGATAACTGGTCGACTCCATGAATTCCGCTCCCTCTCTTCTTCGTCGCATCGTATCGTGCAGCCAGACACTAGTTCCTTTTTGCAGGCAGAGCCTGTCGCCTGTCAGTGTTTGTACACGTACTGATTCTGCACACCGATAACCTCACAGAGAGAGAGAGAGAGAGAGATGTGTGTGTGTGTGTGTGTGTGTGTGTGTGTGTGTGTGTGTGTGTGGTGTGTGTGTGTGTGCGAGCGCGCGCATGGCAACCTTTCCTGTTGATAAACACATAGATGTAGCAACATCAAGACGAGTTAATGATGGTGTCTAGTCCAGAAGCAAGACCAAAGAGAAGAGTACCTACGGAGGTCTTGTCTCTTTGGCAAGACTACACTGTAGCCAGGAGGTAAAAAAAGCCTGTCGCCCTCTACGATGTGCGTTCACCGAATGGTGACAGAAATTGAGAGTATTATTGAAACCCATAATGTGTAAACTGTTGAACTATAATGCAGATATTCTAATTTGAGTACATTTCACTTCGAAATTTATGACTTATACTGTGTGGGAGGGAGGCAGAGAGAGATAGAGACAATGGGAGAGAGACAGAGGACACAAAATGGTTTATCTGTGTTGCCGTTGGCCTTCAACAAAAGGTTGAACACGAGAGAGAGAGAGAGAGAGGTGGAGGGGTACAGGAGAAGGAGGACGATGAAACTGTTTTCCAGCATAAAAGATATATCCGGCCTCTTCCAAACAGACTAAAGTACAGAGCGCGCAGGCGCGTGTGTGCATGTATGTGTGTGCTCACGTGTGTGCGCGGGGAAAAAGAAGTTCTCAGCAAATCAGTTTTTGTCGACTGTGTACAGGTCAATCTTCATTCCAACCTTTAGTCCTCCGATCTGGCCCAATGACCACCTGCAAATTTTGGCGCGGGTTTGGTTTTGAATAGTTGTAGGCATATGTCACAATCGACTGTATATTCAACTCATTGACTCCCTTATCCCGTCCACCAACGTCCTGCAGGAAGCTGGTGAGTAGCGTAAGAGAGTAAAAGGGCTAAGACTTATTTTCAGCAAGGATAGTTATTATATGTTATGTTGGTGATTGGCAAATTTTTTACTCTGTTACGGTATGTTGATATGAGAAGACAGTAACCCTGGATAATGTTCAAAATGGAACGGTAAATTAATTGTTTGAATGTACAGAAAATCTTATTTTGCAAAAATGCATACACTTAAGGACACAAAGCTTAAATCGTTTCATGTTTAGATTGTGTACATAATCCTCGCAATAAATAAAACTTTCAACAATAATCTGTGTCGTTTGCATTTGGAACAAAGAGATAACACTGAAATGTTTTTGTTTTTTTTCCCAGATTCATATTACTTATTCAAAAAAGGCATTTGATGATGGATTAAAAGAATAAAAAAAATCACTGGAATGCCTACTGATTTATGATCAATATCACAAAAGTACGGTTAATCAGAAAATACATAAACTTCAGATTTTGAAGGCTTTATACAAATAAAATGCATGTCTTTTAGTAGATACCACGAGCAGGCTAAACTAAATAACAAAGGTTTTTCATAATACTTAAAGGGAAAGAACTGAACTCTAAGATTGCTTAAGGTTGGACAACAAAATAGACGAACTCCATTTTTTTTCCCTTCTCAGCATAATGGACAGACAAGATCGCAATTTTTAATGACACAAATGACGCGGTCTGCCAGCCGGCTGTGTTAGTTTGACGCTATTTGACTGTCCTGATCGTAGAACTTTACAATTTGTGGGAAAAGGATAGATGGTATGGTTTGACCTTTGTCTATAGTTGTATAAGGTTTTCATATTTTAGTTTATGTGCTTCAAGTTTTATCAAACAGTTGAAATTAGTACAGTCTGAAAAACTGACGTAAATCAGCGGACATTAACAACTGATCTTGCGAATGTGTCAAATTCAGTGGCAGATAGTGTGCACCAGATGATTGGCAAGGAAATGGACACTCGAAGCATCAAGTGTCAGTGTCGTGTGATTCCTACAGCGATTCATGCGCCATCGCTCTTAACTTTGTGAAGGAGGGAGAACGGGCGGGCGGGAACTGACTAACCAGGAGAAAATGACAGCTGACATTGTGCAATTTTAAACTCTTTAGGAGAATAGTTGTGATTGTGCAAACCCTGAACTGACGGCTTTCGAGCTAAAATTTTTTTTTAGCAATTTTAACCCTATGTCTCCTGCACCCTATCCACGAACTGCAAAAACTTGACCTTTTGACTCTCTCGCCTTATCCACTAGCTTACTGCTGGAAGCTAGTGGATAGGGTGAGGGAGTTAAAGGGTTAAATTTTAGCTTTCCTGGCATGGTTGACACTGAAACTGAAATGACTGGTCAAACAAGCCATAAATAGTAATCAGCACAAAAGAGGCAAAGTTTTTCTCATAACTCGGAGGTCATTGGGAGTTAGGTGGTATACAGACTTTTGGAGGCCAGCATTATAATAACAGTGATCGTATCTTCTCCCTCGCCGCTTTATCTTCTTCAGTTCCGAGGAGGGACGGGTACTCATTCACAGCTGGGTGGCTAGGTCGAGTATTAGTCTTACAAGCCTGTGCAGGCAGACTGGAAGGCGGGAGAGCTCTACCTCTACGACGACCAGGCCCCCAAACAAAAAGGATCGTACAGTTAAAAACTACAGAATAAGGAGTGAGGCAACCACTGGGCAGACCTAGCTGGGACCGTGAAAACACACAGTTAACAGCATGTTCACTATCTTAACTCTTTGACTCCCGCACCTTATTCACCAACTGCAAAGTTAACCCTCTGAATTTCTTACACTTTCCACCAGATTTCTGCAGGAAGCTGGTGGATAGGGTGAGGAATCAAAGGGTCACGTTTTTGCTTTGCTAGCATAGTTGGCAATGCCGGGTGCTGGTGGACAGGGTGCACGTGTCAAAGAGTTAATCAAGGTGACTGTCAGCCGTCAAGCAAAATAGAAACGAGAATAAAAACAATCGTATAATGAGACCTTGTATTTGATCGATGGAGCTCAACGAACTCAAATCGTTAGCCATTTGACCATAATGAAGTGTGCAAAAAAAAAAAAAAAAAAACCAACAAAGAAACACATTTACTAGATTTCAGGCTCAGCAAATGCAATCCGCTCATCGGGACAGTTTTAAAATCTTGTAATTTTTTGTCCTAAATCTTGTGAATTTGTTTCTTCGTTGTCTTTCGTTTACCTTTGACAAAGGCTAGTTGCCTGAAAATGGCGCCCGTTGTCATTCTATTTTCATCAGCTTGTTAAGTTGGAATAGAGACAGGAGAATTGGACATCATAAAAACCATGTGTCGGTCCTTTTCTAAATTTAGATATCCAAACCTTATGCAAGCCTTTGAAGTTAATAGTTGAAATAAATATTTTGTTAAATTAACCTGCAACACATGGTATTGCAACAGACGTTTTGCCATTTTAAACACACCAACAGACAGGAGACAATGATGGGTGAAACCAGCACTGTGCCAGTTTCACGTTTTTTAAAGTGTGACATTACGGTATTTTGAGATCCTTCCTCTGGGTGACTCAGCTTCCACCAGACTACTCCCATCATTTCCCATTCTCTCTGTCACGTGTAATTTGTCTTCGGTCTGTGTACCTGCCTCTTTTATAGAACCCTTCCTTTCCAACAAGTCTCCTCTCTCTCTCTCTCTCTCTCTCTCTCTCTCTCTCTCTCTCTCTCTCTCAGTAGAACACACACACACACACACGTGTGTGTGTATGTGTGTGTGTGTTGTGTGTGTGTGTGTGTGTGTGTGTGTGTGTTCGTCTGTGTGCAGTATTTTGATTTAAGATTGTCAAAGTCTGGAAAGTTTCAGGTTTATTTCTCGTTTGTTTGTTTTTTCTTTGTGTTTCAGTGTTTGTTTTATTCTGTTTGTTGCTTTTCTCAAGTGTTGTAAAAGTAGAAGAAATTGAAACAAATGGATTCCGGGGTATTTTTAGCACTCTTTTCTAGGTATGAGAAGAAACTGAATTGTTCAGTAACAAATTTTACATCAGAACTAGCATGCAACTGAAGCACAGATGTTAATTAAGCTGTCTGGAAATAATCATCTCAGCAGATCATATCGTTTAGTCTTCGTGTGTGTTCTGATAACAGTTCTGTTTGCTGCAGCTTGATAATAGATTCCAGTGAACACAGAACAGCTTACTTAATGGTATTTAAATGGAGACAGTTTTAAATATACAGTATTCATCATGGACTTGAAACTCTTTGGGGGAAGTCGTCAGTTTTGTTAGGATTTGTTAGGACAAACTTTCGTAAACCATTCACGTACTGAATCATCACTTAAATGTGAGGAGTCTTTAGTTTTGTTTGAAGGGATTCTGTAAACCATTGACGAGTTTTTAATCATCTGTTAAATGTAAGGAAGTACACAAAGTTGGTACTGTATAAAGTTTGATTTGGGTTGCACGTACACAGCGTGTGGCAATTTTCCCACAGAACGTAATCTGCCTATTAGTGGGTGGACAAGGTGGTGTGATAAAACGAAGAGCACGGACGCACATTTAAAGGGTCACAGTGATAAAAGCTGTGACGCTGCTGCATTGTTTCAGGCCTGTAAAGTAGGTTGACAGTTTTACAATATCGGTCATGCTACACACACACACATACACACACACACACACACACACACACACACAACACACACACACACACACACTCTGTATACACACACACACTCACACTGTATACACACACACACACTGTACACACACACACACACTACCACACATTGTACACACACACACAACACACACACACACACACACACACACACACACACACACACCACACACACACACACACACACACACGTAGATGGATACTCCAGTATTCACGCGCTCACAGGATCGGTCTCAAAGCGTGTGGTCTCTCTCTTTTCACTCATTGTAACACAAGTTAATCTTAATGTGTATGACATTTATGTATTGAAATGGAGAGTATGTGTAAGTTTGTCTTTAAATGTTGCACACATCCCATAAGGGGCATGGCCTCTTTGAGAGACAGAGAGAGGATTGGATGTCATTCCAGTTCATATTGCTGTAAGCTGTAAGGAGTATGAACTGGAATAAGACATCCAGTCCTCTCTCTGTCTCTGTCTGTCTCTCTGTCTTTGTCTGTGTCTGTCTGTCTGTCTGTCTGTCTGTCTCTCTCTGTCTCTCCTTCTCACTTTCTCTCTCTCTCTCTCTCTCTCTCTCTCTCTCTCTCTCTCTCTCTGTGTGTCTGTCTGTCTGTTAATGTTGTCTCTCTCTCTCTTTCTCTCTCACTCCCACTCTCTCTTACTCCACCCCGCCCGCGGTCCCTCACATCACATAAAGTTCTCTGTCTAGAAGAAAAACTGTGTTTCTCCTCCTCCAATGAAACCTCTCTCTTCTCTCGGCTTTCCGGCCTTCCAGATCCACGCCCCCCTCCCACACACCCCCACACCCCCGATCTTTTCCCTCGCTTTTTTTCTTTCACCGATTTTCAACTTTCACACACACACACGTCTCCTTTCCCGTTTTCTCAGCACCGTCCCTGACACCCATCTTCCCCCCACATCCTCCCCCCACATCCTCCCCCACGACCTCTTCCGCAGTCTTCGCAGATCATAATCTGAGACAGGTTGGAAATAGCTACAGGTGAAATAGAACAAAATGATGAGAGAAGAGGAAAGGAGGATGAGTGTTTGGGGTGAGAAGGAGTAGGGGTGGGTGCGAGACGAAGCGGTGGGGGCGTTGTCGTGGTGTGTGTGTGTGTGTGTGTGTGTATTCATGGCAGACTTGTGCTCGTGCGGCGCGGTGCCACCATAGCCCTAGAGTGTGGTTGGTACATGTACTCCGTAGTAGCCTGTGGAGCCAGTGTGGTGGGTGGTACACTCCAGGTCAAAAGTTTTTACGGGTATACATTAACAGGTAAAGAGATACACGCGGCAAAACACACCACCATACGTGCACGTGCACCCTGTCCCCCAGCACTCCCCTCATCGCCACACCCACACACAACGTACACACACACACACAAGAGCGGACATAATTATCCCCTGGCGCACGCCCTCATAATTATACACTCTCACATAATTATACACCTCACAGGCATGCACGAAAGCTGGACGCACGCGCATGCACTTAACACATAACCTCTAGTCGACACGTGCTGTGCCAACACACAACTTGCGAACGCGCATGCAAGTGCGTGTGCACACATACATTACACTGACACAAACGCTCGCACACACGTACTTAGAAACAACAATATTCATGGGGAATAGAAATTAGAGAAGAGCATTCATTATACAAGAATGATTTGTTAAATCCTTACACATCTTCACAGTGCGATCACACGCGCGTACATATATACACACGCACGTAACACGCACACACCACGCACATATAGACACTAGACCCCCCCCCCCCTCTCTCTCTCTTCTCCCCGTTTTTCTCCATCTCTCAGCCGTCACCCTCTCGTTCCTTCCCACCATTTTGCATATTCTAGTTGTTCGATACATTTGCCTCGTTTAAACTCAACAAGCTCTGCATGCATGTGGAGTACCTTTTGGCCCCCCAGACCTGTGGAAAGACAAAAACGGACGATAATACCTCACTGCAGCCTGGCTTTGGAAACCGGAGAATTCTGATGACTTTGCCAAATTTGTAATCTAGCTGTGTCTGAGCTGTGGGCGCCTTTTCTTCTTCTTCTTCTTGTTCTTCTTCCTCTTCTTCTTCTTCTTCTTCTTCCTCTTCTTCTTCTTCTTCTTCTTCTTCTTCTTCTTCTCCTTCTTCTTCTTCCTCTTCTTCTTCTTCTTCTTCTTCGTCGTCTTCTTCTTTCTTTTTCTTCTTCTTCTCTCTCTCTGTCTCTCTCTCAGTCTCTGTCTGTCTGTCTGTCTGTCTGTCTCTCTCTCTCTCTCTCTCTCTCTCTCTTTCTCTTTCTTTTTGTCTCTGTCTCTCTCTCTCTCTCTCTCCCCCCCTCTCTCTCTTTTGACCCTCGCTTGGTGGAAGACGGGCATGCTAGCAAGAAGCGGATCTTTCTAAAACTAAACGAGTGAATTGATGAAAACGGTGCAAATTAGGAGACAGAGGTGAACTCAGTTTTGGAACGGTATACATATGCTAACATAAGCCAATTTAGCTCTCTGCCGTTGGTAATCTACTTTACAGTAAACAGCAGAAAGACGTGCGATACAGCAAAAGAATTGTTGATTAGCATTTAAAGAAGACAGACAAAAACATTAATAATGCAAGAAAGAAAAAAAAAATAGAATCAAAAAAGGAGATGAAAATAATACTAACGTTGTATGCATAAAAATGAGATGGAGGGATATGTGCAGGCATGCGTGTGTGTGTGTGTGTGTGTGTGTGTGTGTGTGTGTGTGTGTGTGTGTGTGTGTGTGTGTGTGTGTGTGTGTGTGTGTAAAAATACATATATCCAGTCATGTCTTTGGCTGGCGAGTATCAGCAAAGAGAATAGTTTGCTTACTCTGCTTACTCTGTTTGGTATGAGTAAGTATGTATGTTACACGCACGTTTATGTGTGAAGGGGTGTATCTGTCCATCCATTCATCTATCCATCCATCCATCCATCTATTTATCGATTTATCTATTTATCTATATAGATAGGTAAATATGTAGGTAGATAAGTACATATAAACACAAAACACAGTGTGTGCGTGTGTGTGTATGTCAGTGTACGTGTGTGTGTGTGTGTGTGTGTGTGTGTGTGTGTGTGTGTGTGTGTGTGTGTGTGTGTGTGTAAGTGTGTGTGTGTGTAAATGTAATTTTAGCGTGTATTTTTTTTTACACGTTTTGTGAAGCATATGTTGTACTTTTTTTCTTCTTCGTGATTGTGAAGCTACGTGTCGTGGTAGTTCCAATTTCAACGTTTTCACGCCAGATTGAGGACAGGCTGGTTGATAACAAGTGGGTCTAAGTTTCGCGATTACAATGATATGATTATATATAATATGAATAATATAATATATAGATAATGATATGATTACAAATACCGTCTCTGCAAGAGACAATGGAAAGAACGAGTGTGTTTGTGGTCTGTGTGCGTGCGTGCGCGCGCGTGTGTGTGTGTTTGTGTGTGTGTGTTTGTGTGAATGTATATGTGTATGCGTGTGCGCGCGCGCGCGTGTGTTGTGTATGTGGTATATATTAGTAACGGCTATACATTATTCGCACAAAGACACACGCGTGTATGGATGTATGCATGCGTTATACACACAAACACGGACATGCACACACTTACACACACACACAACACACACACCACACACACACACACACACACACACACACACACACACACACACACACACACAAAACACACACACACACACACACACCACACATACACACAACACACACACACACACACACACACACACACACACCACACACACACACACACACACACACACACACACACCACACACCACACACACATTGATTGTTTTAACTAATTGGATCTAGGACCAAGTGTAACCTCTTTATCTTTGTACAGACAACCATTACCACGTGTATACTTGTTTAGCCCTCAGTCGTTTAGGCGCTCTTGTGGGCAAGATAAAACGGCCAGTTAACTCATTTGTTAGACTGCTGCTATACAAAGAGAAAAGAAAGGTGGGAAACGGTGGGGTTGCGGTGGCACGAAGATGGTGCCAGATGAAGACAGGAGTTTAGTGGTCAGAGAGAATAAATTGAGAGGGGGGGGGGGAGGGGAGAGAGACAGACAGACAGACAGAGTGAGTTACCCCCCCCCCACCCCTCCCCACACACACGCAAAATTTCTCCAGAGACAGAATCGGGTAGAATTTGCGAAACGGGGGCAAGTTCACTTCTTCGTGCACGTGCGTGTGTCTGTGTGTTTGTGTATGCGCGCGCGCGTGCGTGTGTGTGTGTGTGTGTGTGTGCACGTGCGTGTGTGTCTGTGTGTTTGTGTGTGTGTTTCTCCCTGTCTGCGTCTTTTGTCTGTGCTTGCGTACATAGGAGGGAGAGAGAGAGAGTTTGTGTGTGTGTGTGTGTGTGTGTGATGTGTGGGTGTGTGTGTGTGTGTGTGTGTGTGTGTGTGTGTGTGTGTGTTTGCGAAACAGGACCAACTGACTTTAGTGCTTTTTTGACGTTGAAATATTAGCTTCTGCGGAACGCTTTGAGCTGCTGGCTACCCATTTCCTGAAACGGATGGGGGAGGGGGAGGTCGAGAAATAGGGGTGGGGGTTCCGATTCGAAGACAGCGAAGAAACCAGAAGATGATTTTGTTTGATATTGAAAAATAAGTTATCGATTCCTTAAAAATCTATTAAATCACTTTGTGAGAGGGGAGGGGGGGGGGTAGCAGTGAGTGTGAATGATTGATCTTTATTGATTGATTTGACTGAATTTTCCAACAGTAAAAACAGCGACACTATATAATGTTTGATCGGGGTTACAATTCTGCCGTTGCTATAATTAATTTGATTTTTAAAAACTGAAATGTAATCAATTGTACGAGTAATCAGTAAAACTTATCATAGTATAGCGCCCATTCATATGTTTAAGATGTTTTACAATACAAAAGTGTATTTATGCATCGAAGACTTAGAAAAACACAAGTTTACACGCATGAACATTTCGTGTAATGATGATGAATCAAAAGCAATAGAAATACAAATGTTTACAAATTGAGAGAGACAGATGTATAGGCCTAGAAGTTTACTAAATGAGAGAGGTGTATATATATAATACTATTGAGAGACAGACAGACAGACAGAGAGGGGAGGAAGAGACAGACAGACGGATAGAGAGAGAGGAAAGGGGAGAGAGAGGGGGTGGGGAAGGAGGGAGAGAGAGAGGAAACAAACATACAGTGAGATGCATTTTTATAAGAGAAGGGCGAAAAATGTGAGAGATTAACTACAAACGTAACCTCCTTTCTCAGCTGATCAGACGGTTACAAAAAACAAAACAAAAAAAGTCATGTAAACTTGTCAGCTTGTGAGAAAATTCCACTGAAGTGGAAAAGTGTCGGATTGCCGAACGGAAGGCTCGAGTCCATCTTGGTTTGGTACCTCCCGCCAGGTGGGTAAAGGGTGGAGATTTTGCCGATCTCATATGTGCAGTCCTGCTAGTATCATGTGCAGTCCTGCTAGTATCATGTGCAGTTTTGTTAGTATCATGTGTAGTCCTGCTAGTATCATGTGTAGTCCTGCTAGTATCATGTGTAGTCCTGTTAGTTTCATGTGTAATCCTGTTAGTATCATGTGTAGTCCTGTTAGTATCATGTGTAGTCCTGTTAGTATCATGTGTAGTCCTGTTAGTTTCATGTGTAGTCCTGTTAGTATCATGTGTAGTCCTGTTGGTTTCATGTGTAGTCCTGTTAGTTTCATGTGTAGTCCTGTTAGTATCATGTGTAGTCCTGTTAGTATCATGTGTAGTCCTGTTAGTTTCATGTGTAGTCCTGCTAGTATCATGTGTAGTCCTGTTAGTATCATGTGTAGTCCTGTTAGTATCATGTGTAGTCCTGTTAGTATCATGTGTAGTCCTGTTAGTATCATGTGTAGTCCTGTTAATATCATGTGCAGTCCTGTTAGTATCATGTGTAGTCCTGTTAGTATCATGTGTAGTCCTGTTAGTATCATGTGCAGTCCTGTTAGTATCATGTGTAGTCCTGTTAATATCATGTGCAGTCCTGTTAGTATCATGTGTAGTCCTGTTAGTATCATGTGTAGTCCTGTTAGTATCATGTGCAGTCCTGCTAGTATCATGTGTAGTCCTGTTAATATCATGTGCAGTCCTGCTAGTATCATGTGCAGTCCTGTTAATATCATGTGCAGTCCTGCTAGTATCATGTGCAGTCCAGTTAATATCATGTGCAGTCCTGCTAGTATCATGTGTAGTCCTGCTAGTATCATGTGTAGTCCTGTTAGTATGTGTAGTCCTGTTAGTATCATGTGTAGTCCTGTTAGTATCATGGCTAGTATCATGTGTAGTCCTGCTAGTATCATGTACAGTCCTGTTAGTATCATGTGTAGTCCTGTTAGTATCATGTGCAGTCCTGTTAGTATCATGTGCAGTCCTGTTAGTATCATGTGCAGTCGTGCTAGTATCATGTGTAGTTAATATCATGTGCAGTCCTGCTAGTATCATGTGCAGTCCAGTTAATATCATGTGCAGTCCTGCTAGTATCATGTGTAGTCCTGCTAGTATCATGTGTAGTCCTGTTAGTAT
>CM060307.1:41641856-41661856 GCA_030674185.1 Monoplex corrugatus | reverse complement strand
TGGTCTCAAAGTTGTTCAAAATAATTGATAATAACGACGACTTGTATTTACGTAGCGCCTTATCTGTGGGTCTAGGCGCTTACAAAAGTGAATTATGTCACACGCATTTGCAGTCACAGGCGTATTCACGATCATACAGTGGGCATGGAAACAGGCTGCAACACATAGAAAGTATCAGGTCCATGGTATCAGGTCCATGGTATTATTTGTATCTATGTAGTGGACTGGCTGGACCATAGGCTGCTTGCTGTTCTGTGGCGTGGCCGGGGCCTGGCCTGTCGTGGCCAAACTACTCCTCTTTACGAGTTCGGCTCGGTTTGGCCACTTGGGGGATTACATAGAAGTGGGGGCGGCGGTTATTTTGGGAGGATGGGGATGGAAGAGAATGTGGGGGTGGGGGAGATGTGTGTGGGGGTGTTTGTGTGTGTGTGCGTGTGTGTGTGTGGTGTGGATCCCCCCTCCCTTTCTGAGTTAGGGAGGACGGTGGAGGAGTGTGTGTGTTGTGTTGGCAGGGGGGTGGGGGGTGGTGCAGATGGAAGTTAGGTAGGTGGTGGAAGAAATGGGTGGTGTTGGTGGTGACGAGTTTTGATGCATGTCATTTTGTATGCACAATCTGTTACACGTTCTAGATAGCGCGTGCACATAGTATGTTGTTGCACGCAGGGACGCTGCGTTCGTATACATTAGGCGACGGACGAAGTATCCGATACCAGACGCCTCTCTAACAATCGGACGCACAGTACCGACACAGACCACACAACTACACCACACACACGCACCAGATACACACACAAGCACACACACACACATACACGCACACAACATATCATCACACCAGCACACACCACACACACACACACAAGACCACACACACGCACACAGATACACACACATAGACACACACACATACACGCACACATACACATTCATTCATTCACTCAGTCACACACTCACACACACACACGCACACTTACACTCTCTCACACACTTTCACATACATACACAAACACTCACTCAAACGCGTGCGTGCACACACACACATACACACACACACACACCACTCTCTCTCTCTCTCTATCACACACACACACACTCACACATCACACACACACACACACAGACACAAACACACACACACACACACAACACACACACACACACTCACACACACCACACACACACACACACACACACACACACACACACACACACACACACACACATACAATACAATACAATACAACACATGCAAGCTTATGATACATTTGATTGTACGTCCAGGATCTAAGAGCTAACATGACCGAAAGACTCGGAAACCAGCGGTGGTGCTAAGGAAAAGGCAGGAGGAAGCAGGCACTTGGCAGATAGGGATGTAATTGTACATTCGCAGACATACTGTTCAAGTGTGATTGTATGCAGTGACTTGGCTGAGTTGTCACAGTATGTAGTAAGCTTACAGTGACTTGCATGTGTCCTCTTGTCGTTGGTAAGTTTAGTATTGATGTAGTTATCATCATCATTATTATTAATGTTTAAAGCCCAGCAAAACTGTACAGAACCACATCACGATCAGTATTCTTCTTCTCCTTCTCCTCCTCCTCCTTCTATTTCTCTTCTTCTCCTCCTCCTCCTCCTCTTCTCCTTTTTCTTCTTCTCTTCTTCTTCTTCTCTCCTCCTCCTCCTCCTCCTCCTTCTTTTCTTCTTTCTTCTTCCTTCTCCTTCCTCCTCCTCCTACTCCTCCTCCTTCTTCTGCTATTGCTTTTTAAAGCCCCCAGCTGACTGTGCAGAGCACATGGCTATAAACTACCTCAAAAACAACACCAACACACAACCACCTTACTGACCATGAAAAAATGGGGAAAAAATGAAATGCACGTATCGGTGCTTTGGCACACACATTCTGAGGATAATGTTATGCCCCTGGCATTGCAATTCCGTTCAATGTATCACCATCTTACGGGGTTAAAAAATGACTCGCATACTAATACGTAAACATTATTAAGTATTTTTCAACATATGAGAACTGCTGGACGAAACACCAGGGAAGATTTCCTCTTTTTGTTTCTTGTTTTGTTTCCTCCCCCCCCCCCCCCCCCTAGTTTTTGTAGGCCTACATGTACTCTGTTATTATTTGTTGTTGTTGTTTTTGTTGTTTGTTGTTGTTGTTGTCTTACGTTTACGCTTTGCAGAGGCCAGTTGGCCGAAAAATTGCGCTGTCTTGTCTGGTTGTTTTAAGTAGACATTATGATTTTGTGTGTGTGTGTTTCTGTTTCCTGTTTGCCTGATTGCGGGCGGTCACTTTTGTGTTGGATTTTGAACACGAGCATCAACGCGTTTCAGAGTTAACATCAACTCGTGTCAGAGTTTTGAACTAACTGAAATACCAGGCAGACCCATAGTTCTAAGCTTTCGAAGTGAATCATTTTTTTCTATTACATGTAGTACTACACACTTACGTTTAGTATAAATGGCGCGAGCAGAGTCGTGTGTGAAAATAATACTGTAATAAAGATATGTGTTCAGATTAAAAGCCGATGTATGGTGGAGTAAAGGAGCTATAACCATAAAACGGTTGGTAATAAGCCAGTTACCGTAACGCACTTGGATCTCCCGAAACGTGCATCGATTGATCAGTTTGTCTTCATGACATTGCGACAGCTGTTGGTTTGCTCGAGAGCGCACGCGCACGCGCGCGCAGACACACATGCACACACATATAGACACACAGACACACACACACACATACACGCACGCACAGACATACATAGACACACACACACACACACTCTCTCTCTCTCTCTCTCTCCCCCCCCCCCCACACACACACACACACTCACACTCACACTCACACTTTCTGTCTAATGTCACTCTTAGTGTAAAGACGTTAAATCGAAGAACACACACACACACACACACACACACACACACACACACACACACACACACACACACACACACACACACACACACACACACATGTATTTTTGTTTGTCAACTTGTACATGTAATGGTGGGCCTTATCGCGGTTATGTTTTGGTCGAATGTGATTGGGTGTCCTTGATAGGAGGGAAGTGTATGGCATATTAAAGGGGTCTAAACAGAGTGTATGTTTTTGGTGTTTAACATGCATATGTATTATTTGTTCAATGTTGGGGCCGATTATGAAGTGTTGTTGAACTGGAAAAGAGGATGGAGGAAGTAGAAAAGGGTTTTGGTGTAAGAGGGGCTGTGTGCGAGTTTAAAGTTGTTGGTAGGTTAGTGTCTGTTCACACAAAGTTGAGGGTATACCTACAGAACTAAGCGATAGTACAGACGTAAAACAAGGATGAACAACAGCAGCTGGTATACTTTCAAAAGTACGCGATAATAGCCGTGAAATACGAATGCACTGGAAATACATTCACTTAATTGAAATGCAGACGTTTGTCCAAGAAAACGCTAATCGATGTCAAATTCTTAGGAAGAAGTTATCGCTGTCGGTTTCTTTCTCTTTCCTGAAACGGAGAATGGGAGAGCTAAGGGAAAGGAATCTCAAGGAAATTTAATTATTGTGTACGCAGCAAAAGACATACAAGACATTCCCGGTTAATCGTGTCGACAGCCGGCTGAGGATATCGTGAAATTGATAGGGTAGGATATTGTCCCGGAAGGATAAGGTAAAATTCTGACAAGGTAAGGTTGGGGGGTAACTGGATCCCTGATCCGCAGAAACACGATACTTTTATCCCATTTCATCCACCATTGCCGATTTCCTGCGCACATCGAGAAGTTTTGAATTTCTTTTCGGTAAAGGGTATGAAGTGGTTCGGATTTCCATGGCATTTTGGCTGAATTGCTGCCCCACCCCCACCTCTCTCTCCCTCTCCCTCTCTCTCTCTCTCTCTCATATCCTTCCCTCTGTGTCAAAAGGGGTTCATGTTTTTCTGTTCTTTCTCCATTTCAACCCTAAGAGGTTCCGTTTAATTTTTGTTGTTGTTGTTGTATGTTATTTGTCAGGGGTGTACTTTTGATAAGAATTGTGTAAGTTTATTTTGAACTAAAGAAAGACGAGAGGAAACGCTCTTCTGTCAGTCCTTACTACTCACATCCCTTCGGTCTCGGGTCATCCTATAGATACAGTACATCATCGTAGTACTGGCCAGCAGGGTGTGTGTGTGTGTATGTGTGGTGTGGTGTGGTGGTGGTGGTGATGGTGGTGGTGGTGGTGGTGGTGGTGTGTTTGTGTGTGTGTGTGTGTGTGTGTGTGTGTGTGTGTGTGTGTGTGTGTGTGTGTGTGTGTGTGTGGAGGGGTAGGCGTGAATGAGAATGCAGAGAATGCATACGATGTATGTCTGCCTGTCTGCCCACCTATCAGTGTCTCTATTGAATTCCTTAGGAAATACAAAGACATTGGAATTTTGTTTTCATCTGTAAATTTCTTTTTTTTAAATTTTTTTTTATCTCCCTTGAAATTGTAAATAAATAACAAAGATGAAGAGATAGACAGGTGTGTGTGTCTGTGACAAAAATGTTTTAAGATTTTCTAGGCTGTTTCTGGATGGATCTGTAGCTAATAAAGTCCAAAGTTTATGTGCTGTCGATCTGTCTGTCTGTACTTACCTGTCGTAAGCTTTGTGTAGTAATCATCTCAACCTCTTGCACCATTTTGTATGCATATGAATGTAAAATTTGCTTTTTTCCCCTTTTGCTTTTTGATGAAATATATAAATATATTTAAAATAGATAGATGGATAGATGGATAGATAGATAATAGATGGACAGATAGATAGAGATAGATAGATAGATAGATAGATAGATAGATAGATAGATAGATAGATAGATGGATATATTGTATAATTTCTTTAATATGAAAGAGAGGTTCTTTGCAAGATGCACCAAAAACTAAAGCAACAAATATAAAACCAAAGCAAAAGTTGGATCATGGATCACACGTGTGGGCTGTCAAGGAGTCACCATTGCATGAGATTAGAAATCAGGGCACCAAGGTCAAGGTCTCGTGGACTAAAACAGTTTCTACAAAAATGAGTGTAGAGCACTTGGTTGGGAATTACTGACATTATTTACGTTCCATTATCACTGTTGCGACAATCTGCTATTGCCATCGCTTCACATCACGTTTAGTTTTATTTTATAGTTTTTTAAGGACACAGTGACATGAAGAAGTACATAATCTGACAAGTCTGTCTTTTTTTTTAAGTTGAGGAAAAGGAGACTGCTAGATTGGTTGATCATCTTGGGTGCCTTTTCTTTCTTTCTTTGTTGCTTCTTTGTTTGATTTGGGTTTTTTTTGTTTTTGTTTTTGTGATGGTTTTTTGTTTGTTTGTTTTTTGTTTTTTTGTTTCTTTGTTTTTTTTTTTGTTTTTTTTTGGGGGGAGTGTTTTGTGGTCTTATTGTAATCGGACAGTAAGAAGCCCATTTGGCGCAGAGACAGAGCTTCTGTCTTCCAGTCCGACTACTTGAGTTCAATCAAGGATCGAGAAAAACTGTGTGCCCGTGGCCTCTGGTGCGCTTGTGTCCACCAAGCTGTGTCTATAACTATGTTCCACATCGGGAAAGGTAAAGCAGTGAAGGACATAAATTGCCCACCTTCAAACAGCTGACCTGAGAGAGAGAGAGAGAGAGAGAGAGAGAGAGAGAGAGAGAGAGAGAGAGGCCTCGAGCATCTCACTTTCGACCCAGCTGAGGGTTATGGGGGACTATCTTCACCTGATCCCTGTGGTCGTTCTCTGTAAAAGCGATAAAATAAGCTTATGCTGTTAACCTTTTGATTCCCGCGCCCTACCTATCAACTGCAAAAACTTAATTCCTTTGACGCCCTCACACTGCCCTCTGTCACTTCCTGTAGGATCTGGTGGACAGAGTGAGGAAGTCAAACGGTTAATGTTTTGCTTTGCCGGCATGACTGACAAGGCAGGATGCTGGTACTGGTGGATAGGGTGCGGGAGTCGAAAGGTTAAACAAAAACCATTCAATTATCTTTGCCCCTCTGTCTTATGTACATGAGAGAGAGAGAGACAGACAGACAGACAGACAGGCAGACAGACAGGTAGGCAGACAGACAGAGAATATTGGGGCCATCGGTATAAGGGGCAGAACGGACAAGCGAAACGGTGGACGGTACGTGGTTTCACACAAGGCTCGTCGGTCCTTGTCGTTCTGTGAAACCACAAAAGAAACGACGTAATTACTAGAGCTGTACTAACAAAAACACCATTTGCTTTTTAAGTCTGGACTTGTTTCGTCCGCTTCCTCTTCTGCGAACACTTGAACAGAATCGTCAAGCTGAAAAGCAAACGCTTCACATTGCGGGGTGGCTTCCTCTTATCTCTGAAGGGTCTCAGAAGAAATTGACTTGGGTCAAGCATTGTTCGTTGTAGTGTTAAAGAATTCGCGTGTAATGATAATAATAATAATAATAATGATAATAATAATGATAATAATAATAATGATAATAATAATAATAGTAATAGTAATAATAATATAATAATAATAATAATAGTAATAATACAAATAATGATAACAATAATAATGATATGGTGGAAACTGTTAGTACACAAAGTGTAGAGATTTGTTGTAAAGCAGACGATGTAGCAGGTATGATTGTGTAACCCCACCCTCACCCCCCACCCCCAGATTATTTTATGTCCGGGTATGAAATGACGTGAGTCATAATTCATTATTTCTTGTGATTGAAGTAGATCGTGCCGTTTCACGACAGCCAGGGCAAAAATATACCCCGTGTATAACCTGGTGTAGCTTGACTTTTCTTTTTTTTATTTTTAAAGAATTCAGTTGTTGCCGGTTCGTTATGTACTTGCGAAAGTGTATGTGTTTGTATATGTAAACGCTTCTCTGCCGGTGAGGTTTTTTTTTCTTTCCTTTTATTTATTTTTTTTTTTTTTCTTACAGAGGAGGGGTGTATATGTGGAGGTGGGGCTGATGAGAGTACCTCGTAATAGTGATTTCAGTAGTTACTGATTTCTCGGTCGTCGTCGTCGTCGTCGTCATCATCATCATCATCATCATCATCATCATCATCATCATCATCATCATCATCATCATCATCATGGGAAATATGCATGCATGAGTAACAAAGATAACGTAGTGTCGTTGCTTAGAATTATATGGATGTTGCGAATATATTTTAACTCGATTTATGGAATTGAATGAAAAAAGAAAAAGGAAACGTTAAATTTGTTGGGGAAAACGAGGAGCTGGAGGAGAACGAGTTGATAAATATGAAATTGCCTAGAGAATTTGTTGTTGTTGTTTTGTTTTCATTTATTTATTTATTTATTTGTTTATTTATGCTTAGCCCACATTGTGCCCAGGCATACCTTAAACATGGTGTGATAATTCTAGCCTGTTACACCCGACTCGTGCAGTCATTCCGAAAAGCTACAAATGAAAAGACTTTGAAAGAATTCTTTAGCTCTGCTGTCCAGAGGCAAATCTCTTGGGTGCTGTCATCAAATGTTCAACCCTCTTAAAGCTCCCTCGCCATGCAAGAAACTGGCGACGGAATGAAAGGGTTAAGACTCTGTAGCCTGCCATCTTGGAAGCCAGTGGCACCAACAGAGCTATTGTCTGTCACACTTTGGCAGATTTCCTCTTTTGTCCCCCAGCGCTGTGGACTTGCCCTTGGAGGCTCTGATAATGTCAGTAATTAAGTTTCGTAGTACAGTAAGACTCGCTTCGCTGGACCGCGATACTTGTGGGGAAAGAAAAGAACTTACGTTGAAATGCGTTGGTCTTTTGTAAAGGGCAGCGGGGTGAGGAGAGAGAGAAAGAGAGAGAGAGAGAGAGTATGTGTGTGTGTGTGTGTGTGTGTGTGTGTGTGTGTGTGGAAATGCGCTGGTCTCTTATAAAGGGCAGCGGGGTGAGGTTGTGAGGAGTGTGAGTGTGTGTGTGTTTGTGTGTGTGTGTGTGTGAGAGAGAGAGAGAGAGAGAGAGAGAGAGAGAGAGAGAGAGAGAGCGAAAGACTACTTATATCTTCTGCTATTACATACTGCTAGTAGTGTTACTAGTACTAACCATAGTAGTCTCTTCTTCTTCTTCTTCTTCTTCTTCTTCTTCTTCTTCTCTTCTTCTTCTTCTTCTTCTTCTTCTTCTTCTTCTTCTTCTTCTTCTTCTTCTTCTTCTTCTTCTTCTTCTTCTTCTTCTTCTTCTTCTTCTTCTTCTTCTTCTTCTTCTTCTTCTCTTCTTCTCTCCTCCTTAACTCCGTGAAAAGTCAATGGAGCACGAGTGTAAAGAACGGCTCTCTAAGCTTTGTCGGTTGTGTGCCAGAGCTTGGGTCTCTGCAGATAGCTTTTGTCTTCTTTCCCTCCCCCACCCCCACCCTCCCCACCATCTCTCTCTCTCTCTCTCCTGTCAACATTTCTTTGGAGGAATCATTTAACAAGACCATTGACTCTTGCCATGGTGGTAATAACAGGACTATCGCCAAGCAAATCAAAAGTCCGATAGAACTCGTCCAGTTGCGCGTGTGTAAAAGTCGGTCTGTATACGTACGTACGTTTGAATCTTCTCTCTCTCTCTCTCCCCCCCCCCCCCCCTTTTTTTTTTTTTTTTTTTTACTTAAAAGGGAACAGTTTAATTTTTTTTTACCTGTGGAGGACTTGGTACTGACTATTCTGAATAGTCGTAGAGGGTCGCCTACGACTTTCTTGTTCCCCCAACACGCGCCCTCCCCTTTCTTTTTCATGGCATTGCCTCCCTCAGCTGAGTCTGTTTTGTTTGTTTGTGTGTTTTTTTAAGACCAGACAGTTACTTCTAACGAATAAAAGGTCTGTTTTGTGTGCTTGTCTTCGACTGTGTCTGTTCGTACGTACCATTCCAAGGGAGACAACTGTACTTTCGTCCTGTGGGGGCTGCATTAATTTCACCGCGACTCATGAATACAAACAAATTCTCGACGGCTGTTTGCTGTTCCTGCCTCCTCCGCTTGTTAGTAATGCAGTCCACTGGCAGTCGTCTAATTTTCATTCTTTTTTTTTTTTTTTTTTTTTTTAAAGTAATGAAATGTATGCCCATCAAGGGGCACAATAATCAAGTGGTTAAAAGTCAAGAATTCCAGTCGGAAAGTCCAGGTTCGATCGCCTAGACACCTCCACCTGGTGGAGATTTTATCGATCTCGCAGGCCAACAGCATAATGTGCAGGCAGGCCTGCCATTGCCTAAACCCCCTTCGTGTATGTACGCACGCAGAATATCAAATATTCACAACATAATTATGCAATATGTAATACAAACGTGTAATCGATGTCGGTGGTTGATTCTTCTGGAAACACCAGCTTGCACGCCCTACCGAAGACGGAGTATGCAGACTGTGCTTCAACACACCGTTGTTCGCATTGTGATCCAAACAATGTATATGTGTATGTGTGTATATATATATATATATATCCATATCTCTCTCTCTCTCTCTCTCTCTATATATATATATATATATATATATATATATATATATATATATATATATATATATATAAATAAAAGATACACGCACCAGAGAAATCGGAACGCTAAAAGTAATAAGAATAAGAATATGAGTAACAGGATAATGACGATGATGACCCAATAATGATGATAATGATAAAGAGGATGATGATAATGATGATAATAGTAATAATGTCTATACTTGATTTTGTCATGTACAGTGTGAACTGAGAAGCTTTTTGTACATTATATTACCTTTTCGTCAAAATGGCAAAGACACGAAACGACATGAAACGAAATGCAAGAAGAGATTAAGAGCTTAGCGCCTCTGATGGAAAGAGAATAAGAATTGAGAGGCTGTGAAGGAGGTGTAGAAGTGTGTGAGGGAAGAAAAGTGAGCCATTGCGTGAGAACTCGACTTAGAACGGAAAACACATTTATTTGCCATAAAAACCCAAACTAGGGCTATAAAACAGATCGGTTGTTAGAAGTTGACCTCGTAATAGTGAACTTCAACAGCAGCTGATTTCACGTCGTCGTCGTCATCATCATCGTTGTCGTCATTGTCATCTTTATCAATGGGAATGCAGATGTACGAGTGATAAGAATCTTTTTCGGTTTTCCAAAAAAGCAGGCAATCATAGATATAATCTGCACAAGTGTTTGCAAATTGTCTTTCCCGAAATAAGTCGCTTGTGTACAAATTTAGCAGAATGGATGCAAAGCAATCAATTGTTGGAAGGCATGTATATTTTTTACTGAATCTTGTTTGAGTGATGCGTGGCCTGCGGTTGTGTAGGTTTGATTGCCGGCGTGATTAGCTTTATGGCATATATGATTGAAGATCTCTGACTCCATCGGCCTGGCCACCATCCCCTCTCCAATTCTCTCTGTGTTCCCTCCTACCCTTCTTCCTCCCTCTCTCCCTTCTTCCTTCTCTCTCCCCCTATCCTCCCTCTCCCTCTCGCCCTCTTTCTCTCTGTCTTGACTGGGTCTTTCTTTTTTTTTTATCTCTCTCAGAAGACAGTGCATGCTGTTGGTTTTTAATTTCCATATGTATATTGTCTTTTATTATCGATGTACGTCTTCTTCTTTTTCGTTTGGTTGTTTTTGTTGTTGTTGTTATTGTTGTTGTTATTGTTGTTGCTATTGTTGTTGTTGTTCTAAGCAGACATGTTGATTAGTAACGGCAAGTTTGAAAACTGGCTTGTAGCCATTAGCTTCTACTGTCAGCAAAGAGCTAGCTCTCTCTCGCTCTCTCGCTCTCTCGCTCGCTCTCTCTCTCTCTCTCTCTCTCTCTCTCTCTCTCTCTCTGTTCTTTCTATCTCACCTCTCTCTCTCTGTGTCTCTCTCTCTTCCTTCCCTCCCCTCTCTCCTCCCCCTCTCTCCCCCTCTCTCTCTCTTTCTCTTTCCCTGTCTCTATTTGTGTATGTTTGGACTACCCATCCTCATTCCTCACATCCCTCCCTCTACACACACACACACACACACACACACACACACGCGCAGTCATGCTCGTGAACTCAATTGTAGTGGTACGCACTGAAGTATACCCTTTAATTTCAACTGGATGCGCGTGCATAGTAGCATTGAAGTGTTTCTGACTGTCGATTGTATTGAAATAAATGCATTTGAAGTGTCCTTTGAATGATTAAATGATTCTGTACATCTTTTTTAATAAACAGCAAGGAAGTGCCATTGCAAGGGGACAGAATTTTATCATACGACTGCTGATGGTCTGAATGACTTGTAAGGCGTGCATCAAATGTTCAGAATGGAAGATCTTGGCATCTACACCCTCTTCCCCTCTCTCTCCTGCAATAGCCGGAGAAATGTACTTGTGTTGTCTCAGATGACAGAACAATAGAAGACCACTGTAAGGCCCTGAAACAAACCCGAGGTAATATACGGAGACTGACCCAGAACAGACGAAAGTGGCGAACTTTATTGCTGCCTTACAAACTAGTGATATGATGGACGAGCTAATGCTGCAATTTTATTTGTATTTTATTGATTGATTCATTGATTGATTGATTCATTTATTCATTCATTCATTCATTGATTTATGTATTTGTGTGATTATTTACTTTCTTTTGAAAAGTTGGTTGGGGGCGGGGCTGTCAGTTTCAAAGATTTCTTGTCCTTTACAATGAAACCAACAGTGGCTTAACGTGAGTTATACATGCAGTAAAGCGTTGTTCTCGACTACACGCCCAAACACACAAGCTTTGGGATGTGGGGGAAGGGGGGACAGAGGGAACTTGACAGGCGTTCTTTTCACTTTTAATGCCTCTTTTATGACTTGAATGGTCCGTTTAATGCTTCCCTTTCCCTGTGATGGTTGAGGCCTTGTTTCAAAACGATAGTTTGTAGAGTCAGTATTATGCCGACACGAATGCAGACATACTGTAGACTCGGGGTGATATCTCGGAATTCAATCCCTGCCCACAATGTTAAAAACCGGCCCGCTTGACGCCCATCTTAATGTACCATCATTCATGTGGCGTCGGCCTTGTGTTCCATAGGTTCCTCTTACCTTTCCCTCTTTCTCTGTTTCATCATCTTGACAACGAAGAGAGTGTTGCACAGGCTCAGGGAGTCAGCCAAATCATTGCTGGCAGATTTGGGTGGGGCGCATATGGAATTGTCCGAGTGCGATGGATCCTTCTTGAACCAACTCCAGACTGTTGGAAATACGCACGTATATGCATACGAATGCCGGCGTATGGGAAGTGCACAACACATGCGAGCGCGCGCGCATACACACACGAACAGTCGCGCACGTGCACACCATCATAACATAGTAAACCGTTTCATGTCAGGTTTACATGCAAGTTATACTTGCACGCAAGTGTTCGCGAAAACTCTCTCTCTCTCTCTCTCTCTCTCTCTCTCTCTCTCTCTCTCTCTCTCTCTCTCTCTCTCTCTCTCTCTCTCTCTCTCTCACACACACCACACACACACACACACACACACACACAACCACACACACACACACACACACACCACACACACACACACACACACACACACACACACACACACACACACACACACACCACACACACACAACACACCACAACACACACAACCAACACAACCCACACCACACACACACACAAACAACACAACGCAACACAACCGCAAGCACAGCACAACCAACACAACAAACACAAACCAACACAACCACAACGCAACAACAACAACAACACAACACAACACAACACAATCAACAACACAACACAACACAACACAAAACCAACACACATACAGAGTCAGAGGTGTATGTATAGATACTCCCTTCCTCTTCCTCTCCACGCTCCGTGTCCTTTCTCTTTCCCTCTCCCTTGTCCCCCCAGGGGCATACAGGACATAGATCGAACAGTGTGATACAGAGCTGATTTGACTAGGTTGGAGTCTGATAACACTAACAGTTGTCTGCTGTTCGTTTCATTTCGCTTCCCACTCTATTCACCTGTCTGCCCTGTACCTACATACACCCACTCGCACGCGCGCACGTTCACATTTTTCTTAGATACGCGCTCATGCACAGACGAGCGCTCCAAACACACAGATATGCTACATACACACGTACGCTACGCACGCATACGTACACGTACGTATGCCACATACACATGCACGCACGCACGCACGCACGCACGCACGCAAGCAAGCAAGCGCACAGCGCACACACACACTGATAGAACACACACACACGTACTGATAGAACACACACACACATGCACACGCACGTGCGCGCGCACAAACACTGATAGAACACACGTTCTCGCACTCACGCACACGCACGTGCACGCGCGCACACACACACTCATAGAACACACACACACTCTTTGATAAAAAAAAACACACACACACAACAAACACACACACACACACTTGTAGATACGCTCCCGCTCGCCAATCAAAACACACACACACACACACACACACACACACACACACACACACACACACACGCACGCAACAACGCACGCACGCACGACACACACTCACACACACACCACATGTACATTCTCATGCACACACAAACATAGGAGATATTGTTCTACCAACACACACACACACCCAGATATGCCACAACCTTATTCACACACACACACACGCGCACACACACACACACACACAAACACACAGACAGACAGAGACAGAAAGAGAGACTATGCTTCGATAACACATTCTGATTTTACAATTTTAACAGAATGTTATTTCATATCTTAAGATGACGAATGGATTCTCAATCATTTTATACGGTAACAATTTGGGTTGTACTGTTTGACTCCATCGTGCTTACGTTTTTGTTTTTTTTAAATTAATGGAGCTGAAGGGCAATAAACTTTAGCACTTCTTTCATGTTCCAACAGCTTAATTATAGGTGAGACTTTTTTTTTTCTTTTAAAGCGCGGCTCCCTTACCTTTCCGCTGTTAGCACGCGGGTTCGCCAACACACACACTCTCTCACTCTCATTTGTACAACCCAAACACGCGCGCGCGTGCACACACACACACACACACACACACACACACACACACACACACACACACACACACACACACACACACACACACACACACCACACACACAACACACTCTCTCTCTCTCTCTCTCTCTCTCTCTCTCACCACCACCATCAATAACAATAACAACAGCTATCACACCATCACAATACATACGCACATACACACACACACACTACAACAAACACACACACACACACACACACACACACACACACACACACACACACACACACACACACACACACACCACACACACACTTACTCACTCACTCACTCACTCAGAGGACCGCCGATTATAACTTTCAAATCTGATTGAGAATATCTTTGATTAAAAATCGGTCGGGGAGGAAGAAGAAAAACGAGTGACTTTACTTGGTCAGTAAACTGATGATGTAGTTGTGCGGAGTGGGACGACATACAGGATGACCATGTACAGGGGGGGGGGGGGGTGAGAGAGAGAGAGAGGAGAAAGAGAGAGAGTGGCTGGAGGTGAAAGACACGTGCGATTTGGGTGCGGCAAAGAGATCAGCTAAAAGCACTTGAGGCAAGACATTTTATGAAGATGCTAGTTTGTCGTCGCTTTTCTTTTCCTTGTTGTGTGTGTGTGTGTGTGTGTGTGTGTGTGTGTGTGTGTGGTTTTGTTGTTGTTGTTGATGATGTTGTTGTGTGTTGTTGTTGTGTGTTGTTGTTGTTGTTGTGTTTGTGTGTTGTAGTTTGTATGTTGTAGTTTGTGAGTGTTGTAGAGTTTGTGTGTGTGGTGTGTGTGTGTGGTGTGTGTGTATGTGTGTATGTGTGTGTGTGTGTGTTGTAGTTGATGATGTTGTTGTGTGTGTTGTAGTTGATGATGTTGTTGTGTGTGTTGTAGTTGATGATGATGTTGTGTGTTGTAGTTTGTATGTTGTAGTTTGTATGTTGTAGTTTGTGAGTGTTGTAGAGTTTGTGTGGTGTGTGTGTGTGAATGATGTCAGGGTCAGCAGGAAGGATGAGTTGACGGGGAATACTTGCACTTGGCTCATGAACATACATGCATGAACATGCATGCATGCAGTGACTTTACGCAGCTAGTACCCAGGCAAGCAAGCGCGCACACACACACACACGCACACACACACAAATACGTACACATACGTGCGCACGCGCACACACACACACACACATTCAGGAAAACTATATACGTTCAGCAATCGATTACTCTAAATCCACTATGCTCAGTCCAAACGAATTGTTGAATAGAAGATCATTAATAGATACATGTTTGCAGAATATGTGTGACATTAATAGATACATGTTGCAGAATATGTGTGACTAGTAAGAGAAAATTTATGTTTGATGGTTCCGTTAGTCCGATTAGACAATTAAAGGTCTGAATCACAACACAACTAGCTATTCTGTATAATAAACCTGTCTCACATGATAGAACCCCCACCCCCACCCCTAGTTAATGCCCAAATGCTCAGCTGTCTTATCAACTAGGTGAAGACAATGATTTTTGAAGGTACTGATGGGGATTCGAACCCACAACTTTCCAGTCGGTAGTCCGATGCGCACTGAAGCCAGTTCTCAACACAGAAGTTGCGCTGAAGAAGTCGGCCGGATCGCCGATGAAAGCTACGCAGTAAGTAGCCTTTTTTGCACTGAGAGACAGGTTCAGCCAGGTAGCCATGATATTTTCTTAATCATAGATAGGTATGTGAGTGAGTGAGTAAGTAAGTAAGTAAATACGTAAGTGAGTGAGTGAGTGGAGAAGAGTACTCAGTACGCACGCAGGGTTTGTACGCTCTGATCTTGGTGGCGGGGGCCGCTTGTTTTCTAACGCTCTTAGAACAGTTTGATCATGGCGTCGGTATGAATTCAGACTGTGATTTATGATTAAGTCTTCTGGAGACATCAGTCGCAGTGGTGTAGTGGTTAACGCAACGGACTACCGACTGGAAAGTTGTGGGTTCGAATCCCCATTAGTACCTTCAAAAATCATTGTGGGATTTTTCGGCTCTAACCGGCTCCTACCCAGAGTTGGGCGTGCTATGGGTTCATTGGGAAGACTGGGACCACACAGTCGAATCTCATCCACTTCGCGGATGCGTCATTGAGGGTGTTGCTTAAATCTTTTGACTAACACCGCAGGTGTTTGTATCTTTCGGGCCTGGTTGACGCCAGGATATGTTATGATAGTAAGCGTAGAGTACAACCCTGTCATGCAGTCTCAGTCCTAGATGGAACTCCATAGCATCATGATTATCATCCACATCGACATCATCATCTTCGCATGATAAATACTGTCAGCTTCTGTGGCCATTAAAGTGGCGTAGAAAACTGGACGAAAAAAAAAAAAGGTGAACACAAAGATAACCTCCCTGAGTGCAATGATACTTTTAAAAAAAAAAGTGTTCTGGAGACCGAAAACGTGAAGTTTTACGATCCACGCTTGAATCTGTGTATACAGTCAGTGTAAACAAGAGAGTGCCTCCTCATAGTTCACTTGTTGATGGTCACGCCGCTTGACAGCCTTCGCCAGCAGATTTAGTTCCGCTTCTCCCAGCTGTAAACCGTCCGGTACACAGATTGTTTTGAATAGATGAGTGTGTATTATCGGTCATAATGTCATCATATACAGTGTAAGTTATAAGCAACAGCAAACATACTGAAGCTTATAGCGAGCGGGGTCAGGACCGACTGGGAACTAATCATCTTTGGTCGGTAAAGAGCACTTGAAAATTGTCTGGGTGTAATTTCTCGTGGACACATCTCTTATGTGTCACCTGGGGAAGAGAAAGGGACTTATTGACCTCTTCTTTACAAGCGTTTGTGCCACACCCTTGTCCGTGTCACGGAACTTACCTTGACCAACCAGTAATGTCCCCTCGAGGCAAGGGACGCAACTGTGCCATTCAGCGTGCGAGGAGCATTAAGAGTTATACAACATAGTCGAATTCGATTTTTTTTTTTAACCTGTGGCAGCTGAAGCGTTGAGGGTCCCATTCCGTGCCGTGCTGGCAGTTTGTGATCGAACAAAAGCACATCATCGATTGCTTGTGTTGGTGTGAAGCCGTCACAATTGTCTGCTTTGTTTTCCTTCACTAGGGGGGACTAATAATGTCGACATAGTGCGCCAGATGGTTCAACGTGTTTTAACCTCTCCCTGCCTCTGCCACTATCTCTCATATCTCTCTGTCCCTTCCCCTCTTTCTGTCCCACCCCCTCTCTCTCTCTCTCTGGGTGTGTATGAGCGCGCGTGCGTGTATGTGTGTGTGTGTGTGTGTGTGTGTGTGTGTGTGTGCGCGCGCGCGTGTGTGTGTGTGATTAACGTCATTTCGCAGTAAGTGATATTAAAAGGTGGAATGCGTGTTAAGTGATATTTGAAGGTGGTAATGGTGGTTGTGTGTGTGAAGAGGAGGGGGGGGGGGGGACGCGTGTGTCGAAGTTGTCCTCGCTTTCTAAGCATCTTGCCACAACAGTACCTCTATCGTCACTCCGCCCCACAGACAGACAAATGTCTATATTTCGCGACGCGACTGTAAGTGTAATGGTTCTCCACGCTTTATGTTATCAGATACAGGTACAGGTTAGGGTTTGTGTGAATAGGTATGAGCGGTGTGTGTGGGGTGGTGGTGGTGGTGGTGGTGGAGAGCTGGGCGGAGTTAGAATGAAAACTGAAACAAATCCCTGTGCAAAGGTATGGGCCCACATCCTACATATATACATACACACAAAAGGATCACTAGACTTTAAAAACCCGATACTCTCTTCCCCCCCTCCCCCCCCTCTCTCTCTCTCTCTGAGAGGGAATGTCAAGTCCAAACTGAGGGCGGCCGAGAAAAAGGAAAAAATGGGGCAGTGGTTGGGTGAGGAGAGGTGGGGATGGGGGTGAGGGTTAATGTTTTTGCGGGGCCCCATGTATATCAAAACGATGACACCTGACTCAAATACTGCGGGCCGGGGCCTTGCTTGTGGAATGGCGGGCGGGCGAGGAGAGAGAGAGCGAGCAATCCGCGGGGACAATAGCTAAAGGGAGAGGGCGAAAGGAATTTCATGCTACGACAAGGCCTGGCGAGATAGCGAAGCGACAGAGAGAGAAGACGAGAGGGGGTAAGGGAAGGGAAGAGGGGAAGACGAACAGGAGACGTGATAGGGGTCGACTGGCCTCCCCTCCCCCCTCCCCACCCCACAAACACCTGTCGTCTGGATGGCGTCTTTGACACCTTTCTGGTGCTCATGGCAACCGCAGGTTTGGGAGATGGCCTCGTTACGATGAAAACTAACGGCTGCCCGAAGGTTCAGTGTGGCTACTGCAGCGCAGCTGGCAAAACGGAGCAGTTTGTAGCTCAGCTGGTGTTGTCCGATCGCTGTGACTGAATAGTGTAAGGTAGATATGAAAGGGGGGGGGAGTGGTTGGGAGGTGAAGGGGCGCGGTCCAATCCCGGCTGACGACTCTGATCTATGTAGGTCCTTGCGCAGCGAGGGGCTTGAGGGGCTTTTAGTTTACCTTCGCTCATAACTCTAACCTGCCCTCTCTCTCCCTTCCCCCAGCATCTCCCCATTTCCACTCCCCCCCCCCCCCATATGCCTCTTCAGTCTTAAGTCTATATCCCCCCCCCCCTCAGGTTTGCTCCCTCTGTCAACTCGTTCAACATGGATCCCCCCACCCTCTCTCTATCTCTCTCTCCCTCTCTCTCTCTCTGTCCCGTAGCATGCTTATAGTGTGTGTGGGTGTGTGTCCTCTTGTGTCGGTCGTTGTAGGTAAACCAACCAGCCTCACCATATCTCGAGGCCCTGCTTGCTGTAGACGCACACACGCACACATACACACACACGCATATATACACATACCTGAGTGAAAGGGAACACACGGCTGAAGTAGTACACTTACTTATAACCCCTCTGTACCTTCAAAGTGTCACAGCCACCGTCAGCGTCACCACCACCACCACCGCCACCACCGCCACTGTCAAGTCAAGCCAGGGGTGCCCACAGATTGGGATTGTGTGTGAGGGAGAGAGAGGGCTGTAGATCCTGTACGCTACACCACTCGGCCTGCCCAACAGTCTACATGCACAGACGGCCCGCTGGTGAACTGAAATCAGTCAGTGTCGTTGCCGTTTTCCTCTCTGCCCCACTAGCGGTACGTACGAGGACACACTGACAGGGCTTGTTGTATAGTATTGCTGGTGGTAGTAGTGGCCAGTGGGCGTCCCCATACCAAGGACCGGACAGGACACGCCGAGATTGGGAACAAGTCACACACAGTAGGAGTTAGCTGTAGTCAGTAGTAGGACTTTGAACGAACGCTTGTTCTGTAGCTGGTGTATAGCCTACATGTAACTTTTGACGCTGAAGTCGTGGACGTTTTTTTTTTTACTTTGGGCCATATGACCGTTACTACCTCTGGCATGTGGTAGTAAAGAGAAGTCTGAAAAGCAGCAGTTCCGAAAAACCTGGGTCATAAAAAGCGTGTGGGAACTTCTTTTATGAAAACTTCTTGCCGTTCATTAGTTTTTCAACTTCTTTCAAGTGTTGTGTGAAGAGCTGAACTCCTCCCCGACTCTCTCTGCTAAAACCACCAGAGTTGCCTTGAACTAGTTTTTCTTGTTCAAAAGCCCTGACCGCATTTTTTTCTTCAGGTAGCGATTTTTGTTGTTGTGCTTGTGTTCTTGTTGGGTGTTCGGTGACGTGCCTTGGAGTGACCATAGCTGGCCCGTTTGTCTACTTGCCTGCTTGCTTACCTTGTCTACCTGTCCCGACATCTTCACCTGTTTGGCTATGACCGCTCTGTGGACACTGGACACGTACAGCCGTGTAAGGAACTATGCCTGTCTGTCTTGTCAGTCTTCCTGTTCAAGTTTCATCGCTGTATTGTCTTGTTTGTGACTTCATCCATGCACGTTGTAACGTGAATTGTTATGTACACCATCTTGGCTAAAATGTATATTGTAACTTGTTAGGCATTAGCCTAATACTTAAGCCATGAAATCGAGAATCACATGTGTAAGGCTGTGTTGTTTTGTTTGCTCGTTTCTTGTGGGCGT
>CM060307.1:41634356-41636856 GCA_030674185.1 Monoplex corrugatus | reverse complement strand
TTGCGAGCAGAAAAGCTCTGGAAGAAATTTTTAAATTTTACATTTGTAAAAACATTGAAGGTGCAGGTGATGGTGGTGATGGTGTGTGTGATGATGGGAACAATCAAGCTGACTTAGATACATCATCATCATCACACTTTAGTGACTGTTCATTTTCGCAGTGTGAGGACATAACAAGAAGCCAGCAGCAACTTTTTGTTTGTGCTGATTCATGTGTGGACAAACTGGTTGACAGAGTGTCTAACCACGCTCTGTCTTGCCAACGCCCTCTTCAAAAAACAGAACTAAACATGTTGGGTCATGTGGCCACCGTGTACTTCGAATGTGACAGTGGGCATAAATTACTTTGGCCATCTTCACCCTATCTAGGCAGGAAATACCTGGTCAACTGCAGGATGGCCCATGGCTATTTTCTGTCTGGTATCTTGCCCAACCAGTACACAAGAGTTGCAGAGGCTGCTGGAATTGGACGGCTAAAGGACGCGTATCTGTCAGAAATGTTTAATGACTATGAACAGTGTGTGAAAACAATCGCAGAAACATCACGTAAAGATGCTCTTTACGAAGAAATAGTTGCATATCCAGAAATGGATGGCATAAACATTCTGACAGATGCGCGTCATGGCACTCGAAAAAATTCGAAGTACACAGATGTGGTGTGTATCGGTGAGCGAAGCAGGAAAGTCCTGCACGTGGAAACTGTCACCCGAAATGACCCCTGCACTCAACGCCACGAACTGTTAGGGACACAGAAAATCTACAAGCATTTAGAAGAGCAGGAAAACGGCAGTGTGGCTATTAGAGTCCACTGCCATGACAGAAACACTAGTGTAAACAAGTGGATTAGAGACAACAAGCCTGACACAGAAACCACCAACGACACATGGCACGCATCCAAAAACATCACAAAACAGATTCGCAATGTATGTACAGGACCCAGACACTTACAAGGAAAAACCTGGCATCCTCAGCTCTCTGACAAAGCAGCAAGCATCAAAACCCACATGTACTGGTCCATGAAAAATTGTGAACACAACACAGATCAACTCAAGACAAACATCATGAACATCGTAGAACATTACAAAGACAATCACAACAACTGTCATCATACATCAAGATGCAAGACTGACCCAGCTTATGAGTGCAGTAAAGTCATCATTGACGACCCACAAGCTGAACAACTTCTCAGACAAGCACTCCAAAGAACACTCATTTACAAACAGTCACATGATTTTATTCATTGCATGGACACATTCTTAGTAGAATCATTCAACAATTGTTTACTTCAATACCATGACAAACGCACAGCAGCACAGTTTAACGTACACACCTACAAGTTCCGGACACTCCTAGCAGTGCTGGACTGGAATGAACACATAAACAGTCGAGTGGCAACATCAGTGCAGGCAGTGCAGGATTCGAAAAACCCACGGAGACAGACTGACAGCCGTGTGTTACGTAGGAAAACATTCGAGTTCTGGGGAGCTGTGTGGACGGAATTTGCGTCAATTTCTCTCCAGTAACTAAGAAGTAAGTGTCTGTTTTGTTCGTCACTGTTGGCGTGTTTGTTTACTACCCTCTGCCACGTGCTTTTCTTTATATAGTTTAGCCCCGCCCATGCTTACTGCGCATGCGTCCCGATCCATTGGATCGGCAGTTACCCCTTTAAGGCTTGGGGATCTGGCTGGTTTCATTGTAGATAGGTAAGCAGAGCTACCCGAAGGCAAGCAGGAGGAAGTTTGCGACGTTTCGTCTGGGACTGTTGTGGCTCGAGTTTGGAGGTATTTTTTTAGAGGGGATCGATCATTGCACTTAGACAGTTCCGTATGCGCTCCACGCAAATCTGCCTGCAGTTAGTTATTTGACACTTTCTCCGAACCTGCGCAAAACCCTGGTCGTCGGCAAGGTTTTGAAACGGGGGGAGTGGACGGGGAACAGAAGGGACCTTACCTTTGAAACAGTAAGATGACACCACCAAATTGATGAAAATAATAATAATAATAATTAATAATAATAATAATTACAATATTTATATAGCGCAAAATCTTGATAAAATCAAATCTAAGCGCTGGAAAACAATAAGATGGGCAGCGAACAGGCCAGTTTATGTTGTTGCGGGCTGGGGTTAAAAGCGAGATGTTGGATTTTTGAGCCCACGGCTCTGTCCCAAGAACCAGCCAGCCTGCGGTAAAAGAAACAAAGTGAAGGGTGGATTGGTGGGGGTGGGGTGGGGGGATTGATGTCGGACCTGTGTTCATGTTGATGGTTTGGCAAGGTAAAGCAGAGACATAGAGAAGTACAACCTGTTCTCATTATGCTGCCCCCAAGAAAAATTGAGATTGTCCCTCCCTCCACCCCCCACCCCCACCAGCACTTAACTTCTAGGACTTCGGGATAATGGGACTTGTAGATTGGTACGTAGGTAGGTTGTGTTGCGGGTTGTAGATTGGTAAGTAGGTAGATAGTTTTGCGGGTTGTAGCTTGGTAAGTAGGTAGGTTG
>CM060307.1:41604356-41624356 GCA_030674185.1 Monoplex corrugatus | reverse complement strand
GTAACTTGTGACTGTTTTTTGTACACATCACATGCAGGCATAACTACTTCATGATCTCAGTATACTATTGTATACATATCTATTTTTACACAATGACATGCATACGTGCACACGCTCACACTCACAGTGCACACACATCCATACACCTACATCATGGGCCGACATAGGCATACGATGAGACACAAGTGTAACTGTACTCGCTGACACACAAGGGGCTGTTCGTCCGATAATGTAGTATTGGGTTTACGTCTAGCAGTGTGTATTACAAGACAACTAGCAGTACATTGCGGTATAGTACAGCAAAAAACAAACACCACACAATGTTCTGCAATGCAGTTCGATGCAGTGCATTAGTGTGCATTAGTGTGCAAAACAACACAGCACAACATATCAAAAGGCCGTTTCTGACTCATTGCTAAAGTATTGATGTTCACTCCATGGGCAAATGCGCGGGTTCGAGTCTGATTCGAGTTGAGTAAGGGTTAGACTTCCTGCGACTAAGTCTTGCTCAATAGTCAGTTGGTTGTCACTTTTCAGGAAAATGACCAAAGAATTCGATTCAGAGTGTAGTTCGAGGTTTTTATGGTCGGAATAGTTTCATGTTTGGTACATGACTGCTGTAGTTCCTTAGTCCTCAAGTTCCTGTCAGTCAATTTATCAAACGTCGATGTGAATGTGTCATCCACACTTGCCCTTCTCATTCCATGCAGATCTACGAGTGGAGTCAGTCGTATTATCAGTGTTATCATTGTCTATGATATCAAAGACCAAACTATATATGAAGCAGTTGTTTTTTTTCTTGGAATTGCTTTGTGTCCTATTCGTTGCAATGTATTCGTCTTCGTCGTCCGCCTCAGTTGCGATGGCCTGTGTGAAATGGTAAGAAGGAAGATGAGGGAAGACAGACCACGACGCCAGCTGATAACTGACCGTGTGTACTCGTAGCTTAGTGGAAGTGTGTGCGCGTGTGTGTGTGTGTGTGTTGTTTCGGCCTTCCATGTCATTGATGCGAGAAGTTTGTCTGCTTATAACGAGATATAGTTTCTAGAAATGTATCAGTTTAGTTTCTAGAAATGTATCGGTGTACCAGGCTGTGAATCTTAATCGTCTCTCCTTTGACCTTTGTTTCGTCCCGATTCGAAGTTGTGTTAGATCTGTTTTTAGTCTTGTCTTCTGAATCTTGACCGGTTCTTCGTCCGCCATTTTACCTGTGACAGTAGCGGGAAAAAAATAGTTCCACGCAACCAGACGCTGTTAGAACGACCGTTCATTGTAAAGAAGTGTATGAGACTGTAGACAAGCCAAAGAGACTACAAAAGTAGCCAGTGGGGTTTCATTAGTAGCCGACAAATCGAGTTTGACCGACCGGAAGTTCGACACAGCCACAATGGGGTTGCTGGTCACTTCAAAAGTACACCTGCCTGCACAGGACTATTTCTACCAGCCAGTCAGCAGTGTAAAAGAAATAATAAGAAGTCATCTAGCTTACGGGAAAGTCCAGAAAGTCATGAAACGTATGATCACAGATCACAGCCGCCATACACGACAAAACAATTGCCTTAACCCTTTGACTCCCACACTCTATCCACCAACTGCAAAAATCTAACTCTGAGACTCCCCCACCCTATCCACCAGCTTCCTGTAGGAAGCTGGTGGATAGGGTGACGGAGTCTAAGAATCAAGAGTTCTTTATTAGTCCTTTCCAAATGACCAAGGAAACTTGGTCTGCAGGCTTGTCAATGACATATCTTACACACACACACACACACACACACACACACACCACACACACACCACACACACACACACATACGTGCACACACACACACACACACACACCACACACACACACACACACACAAACACACAAACGCACACACACCACACACAAACACACACACACACACATACGTGCACACACACACACACACACACACACAACGCGCGCGCGCGCGAATACGAACACACACACATATTCACTCACACACAATCATACACTTCCATCTGCGAACAGACGCGGGCGCGCGCGCGCGCGCGCACACACACACACACACATACACACACACACACACATACACACACACACACAAAACTCTCTCTCTCTCTCACGCACAGCGATCTCATGTGTGTGAAGACGGTATAAAAGTTTACCATCACAGTAATCAGAAGCTTTCAAACCCATCCACCCACCCCAACACACATCTAACCCCCACAGGGGCATACATAATCACCCCTCTCGTACATATACACTACATCCATCCCCTTCCACCGCTCTCCTATCACAAAAGCTTACTTACAGAAATGGCATAGGCGATGACCACAGACAAGACGTTCGTTCGTTCGTTCGTTCTGTAGAGTTTAAAATCCTACCACTCTCAGTATACGAGGACTAGCTGTAAAAACTTTAAAGAAGCCGTAAAAAATGTTGATTGCATTGTGAGATACCGATGCTTTATTCAGCTCTCCCTCCGTGCCTTGCCCACAGACAAGACTTACTACGGACTTGAATAAATAAATGTTATCTAATAGCGTTTACGGCGATGGAGGAGTGGACTTCCCACTGACAGTAGCGTGTACACACTCACGTGTACCAAAGTAAACAGACCTCCTCTTATTGTCAGAGGACTCGCTCTTCAGTCGTCCGATGCTGCAAGGCCGTTTGAGTCTTACACTACAAGTTGGGCTATGATTAGATATGACAATGGTCACATGATCGTCCGGGATGATCACATGATCGTCCGGGATGTTCCGATGATGAGGATAATAATGATGCATGAATGTAGATTAATGTATACGTTGGTCTAACCGATTTAAACGCCGAGTAAATATTTGCATAGAGAAGAAAGCGCGCGATAGCATTTCGACAGAGAGATGGCAGAGAGATATTTTAACACTGGGAGTTGTACAGGCCGGTACACCAGTAGCCTCTGTCGTCCCCGTGAAGAAATGTATGCAGTGAGTGACTTGCTGTGGGATTGTTGATTGTTCCGAGCGTGTGTGAATGCGTCGTGTAATCCCCGACTCACCCACCACCCCACCACCCTTTTCTTCTGGTACACACCCCTCCATCATCACTTTTGTCCAGTCCCTCAGATCTTACATAACGCTTGACCAACTTGCGGGGGGCTTTTTTTTCCTTCTTTTCTTTTGACCGTGCCTTGTGGGCTAGCCAGATTTATTTACTACGCAGATTATGCGACTTTTTTCTCTGTTCCCCCAGTCTTGCTTTGACACCCCCACCCTTTCTCTCGCTTTGTCGTCCACGGACCATTGAGCAAGAATGCTCTCTCCTCTCTCTCTCTCTCTCTCTCTCTCTCTCTCTCTCTCTCTCTTCTCTCTCTCTCTCTCTCTCTCTCTCTCTTCGTGTTTTTATTTTCATACATTTTTCCCTTCGCCATTCTCGTCTTTAAGAATGAACGACCTGAATGCGTGAAGCTTTTAACGTTTTATTTCTCTGCAGGGCTCTTAGTGGTGAACCCGCATCGAGGAACAACGTTAACACTGGCTCTGTGTGTGTGTGCGTGTGCGTGCGCGCGCGCGTGTGTGTTTATGGTGTGTGTGTGTGTGTGTGTGTGTGTGTGTGTGTGTGTGTGTTGTGTGTGTGTGTGTGTGTAGGTGTGTGTGTGTGTGTGTGTGTGTGTGTGTGTGTGTGTGTGTGTGTGTGTGTGTGTGTAAGAAAACAAGTCTAGAGATTTACCACGGTTCCCTGCATATATTTATCATGTAATATCTCAAAGTATGTCTGACAGCTAAAATGATGTATGTAGCGTGTTTCGCGAAAACTAAATTGAGTGTACACACACACACACACACACACACACACACACACACACACACACACACACACACACACACACACACATACACACACACACACACACATACACACACACACACATACACACACACACACACACACGCACGTACGCACGCACGCACGCACGCACGCACTCACACATGTATGTATATGAAAGTGTGTCGTTTCACGATAGTTTGTCACATACTTCTTCTCCGTCGTCGTCGTCTCCTATTTCTCCAATGGGAACCGTTCCTTTTTTCAACCAAAAGTTATATATCCTCATCTTTGCCTTCTTCTGTGTCATCTTTTTACTTCCTCATGTTCTCCGTATATCTAACTAGAGTAAGCGACAACATTTATAAAAGTAGTGTGTACGTCACAACTTTTAAAATAATTGAAAACACGAAATCCTGCCGGATATTAAGCTTTTTTAAAAACCGTTCTGTCGGTTTAATAAAGAAAAACATCTTTAAAAGAAGACAGGGTAAATCAATTCAGATGTTTGGAGTATTTTGTATTCGATGTTTATGAATATCCTTTCACACTTTCCTTTCATTTTTAAAAATTCTTTTCATGTCATGTTTTAACTCCTCCTAGTGATATCACACCACCCTCAGCCTTTCCTTTTGATTAATGTATTTCTCCTGATTAACATCACAAACACACCCGCGCCGCGTTTCAGGTAAATGAAATCTTTTCACTTCGGCGTCGTAAGTGTATACATGTATGCAATCCGCGCACACTTCTTTTTGCAAGGTCTGAGGTCGACATGTGTGGTCGTGTAACGTGGTATGTTATAATATTATAATATGCACACCCTGCGCACATGCCCTCTTTTGGAGCTCATAGCTTGCCAATTGAAAAAAGAGAATGGCTAGAACTGAAAGGGTTCTTTATATGAAGTAGATGTGCAATATATAACTATGAATAGATGAATAGAATGAAATAGATGTAGAAATAAAATCGGTAACCATACACATAGAGGAATGGGATATTTGTGCACAAATCTCTTCTCGACAAGTTTGTGTGTATGCACGTGTTAACCTTTTGACTCCCGCATCCTGTCCACCAGCATTCTGCATTGTCAACCATGCTAGCAAAGCAAAAACTTAACCATTTGACTCCCTCATCCTATCTACCAGCTTCCTGTAGGAAGCTGGTTGATAGGGTGAGGGGGGTCACGAGTTAAGTTTTTGCAGTTGGTGGGTAGTGTCCGGTAGTCAAAGGGTTAAGAGAGAGAGAGAGTGAGTGAGTGAGAGAGAGAGAGAGAGTGTGTATGTGTGTTGTGTGTGTGTTGTGTGTGTGTGTGTGTGTGTGTGTGTGTGTGTGGTGTGTGTGTGTGTGTGTGGTGTGTGTGTGTGAATTTACAGAGTATGTACATTCTAATAAATCTGAGCTGCGTGTGTGTAGTTAAGAAAGGACATGGTGACGGTGAGGGAGGTGTTGTCATTTTTGGTGTTGTTGTTATTGTTGTTGCTGCTGTTGGCGGCGGTGGTGTGTTGTGTGTGTGTGTGTGGTGTGTGTGTGTGTGTGTGTGTGTGTGTGTGAATATGCAGGACTGTGTGTGTGTGTGTGTGTGCAGGCCTGTATGAATTAACACAGTTTGTACGTTTTGTTTTATCGAGTTTAGGGCTGTGTGCGTGCGTTTAACGGACAGGGAGGGGGTATGTTTTCGTTTGGTGTGTGTGTTTTTGTTGTTGTTGCTGCTGCTGTTGTTGTTGTTGCTGCTGCTGCTGTTGTTTATTTTCTTGAATTAGAATGTTTGTCGTGTCATATTGTTCTGTCGGTGTCACGCTCGATTTGTCGAGTCGAGTCGAATCGAGTGGAGTGCCAGTACGCTCGGTTCCCTGCCTATTCACGTACATGCGCCAGACGCTAGCTAACTGCTCGTGGTGGTGGTGGTTGGTGGTGGTGGTGGTGGTGGTGGTGGTGGTGATGGTGATGGTGGTGGTGATGCATGTTGCGTGCAGCTGTTATAAATATTAATGACTTGTCCCTTCTGGTCACCATCTAGCTGAATGTGCTGCTGTATAGCTACACAGCCTAAATTTATCATCGTCATGTTATATATCTCAGGTTCTCGTGATGGCAGGCGGATGAGGTCGACAGTGTATTTATTGCGGCGTTCTCCCATTGTTTATTTCGCTGCCATAACCGCCATGTGTGATTAATTAACCCTTCCATGCCACGAAGCTGATGAGTGTGGAGGGGGGATGAAAGGGTTAAAGTTTTGTGGCCTCTTGCCTTGTTGCGTACGTCTAGTCATTTCAGCTAAACATCCTGTTGACGTGTAGAGGATGGGAAAGGGTTACATGGCATGTCACTTTTGTTTATCTGTAGTGTTGTGGAACGGAAAGTCTGCGATATGATGCGACTATAGACTGCCCTGGGGATCGGTCCCCACATGACAGTCTTTTCGTCTTGTGGGAAAAAGCACATTATCTGAAGTATAACGGGAGTTTTTGTAATAGAAAGACTTGTTCATATCGCCGAGTTTTTTGTTTCTGTCTTTTTCTTTCTTTCTTTCTTTCTTTCTTTCTTTCTTTCTTTCTTTCTTTCTTTCTTTCGTTCTTTCATTCTTTCTTTCATTCATTCTTTCTTTTTTTTTTTCGTTTTTGTTTTCGTTTGTTTGTGGTTTAGTTTATTTGCATGTTTTGTTTCTTGATCAGTTTTGGTCAAACCTCGTTGAAATTTCACAGCGCGGCAGTCAGTGGTGGACATATTGTCTTGCCATCAGCAGAAGAGATATCGATGCAGATATCGTTGTAAGATAATGATCCTGGCCCTTGAGATTTCCAGCACAGTTGCTTGGTCTTGGAAAGACTATTATGTTATGCGCAGTTGCCATGCATTTTCTTCCTTTTTCGCGGCGAAAACAGTCGACATGGAGGTCGGTCCCCTGGGCGGTTCAAGTTGTACATGCAGCTACGTGCGTTCGGCAAGGTGCTGTACAAAAGTCGACGAGAGGTTTAGTAGTAGTAAAAGAAGCAGTGGTGGTGGTGGTGGTGGTGATGGTGGTGGTGGTGGTGGTGGTGGTGGTAGTAGTAGTAGTAAGAAAGTAAGTAAGTAAGTAGTAGTAGTAAGTAGTGGTAGTTGTTATAGTTGTTGTTGTTGTTGTTATTGTTATTTTGTGAGCGATCTGAATTTCTTGGATGCGTGCGTGCTCGTTGTTCTGCCTAAATTGTACAGGCGATATGTGTGATTGCACAGTCTCCATACAGAGTCTTAGGCAGGCATGCCTGCTGGTGGTTTTCATATTTCCGCACATGTAGCAGCCGAACACAGACATTGTAATTGTTTTTCTTATTGTTATTGTTGTTTAAAGCCCAGCCGACTGCGTAGAGCCATATCAGGGCTATAACTGTTTCAAAGCATGCAAAAAAGTCAACAGGATAAAAAATGAATAGAAAATTAAGTACACTTATCAATGCATTTGTGCACATAATCTAAGGACATGCCCCTGGCATTGATCACTCCGTCCAATTTATCGGACAGGGGATTTAAAAAAACAACAACCTGAAAACAAATTGAAACATAACTAATGACACTAAAACATACATAAGAACGGGCCTAAATTACCGAAAACTGCTTCCGCATATCTCTCACCTCCCTAGAGCCAAAAAAGACATTTAATACATGTACCCAATTATCAGTCCTAAGAAACAGTACGTAAGACTTTATCGAACACATACAGGTGAATAGACCAGCAAGGCAGAAAATGATAAGAAGAAATGACAGAAAGCAAAGAAACAAGGGGAAACAAAGAGAGCGACTAAAAAGAGGAAATTTGCACAGAATTTCCTGAAAGTGGGGATACTATTTATACTGAAAGAGCCCCCGGCATCCCCACGGGGGAAACACAGACGTGACTTACAGGATCTTAAGGAAGTAAACACATGCAGGGGACGGGGGGACGGGTAGAAGTGCTAGCAAAGTCTGCGTACTGATATCAAAGACGTTATAACTATGTCTTTGGCGTACATGCTGTTTGACTTGGGAGATCAGACCAGCTTCCACCCTTCAGCCATCATGTGGTGACGAGTGTGTGTTATGTGTTGTGTGCATGCGCGCGTGTTGGGAGAAGGAAGAGTTTGAGTGCGAGTGTGTGTGTATGTGTTGTGTGTACGTACAAAAAAACGAAGACCGTCAAAGTCAGTCAACCCTCTTCCTGACCCCAAATCTCTGTTTCGTTACTGTGCCAAACACTCTTAAAGTTTGAAAGCTGCTTCGCGCGTTTTGTTAGTGAACAAAAGATAGTCTCACTCGACCTACTTGCCAAGTCGGGTATATGTGACTTCTGGATTTTACCCTGGAAGCTGGTGGGTAGCGTGAGAGATAGGGAGCGGGGGGAGGGGAGGGGGATCTGCGCGCCAACGACTCTCGGCATCCCCCCACCCCCCTACACACACTCACACGCATACTTTCTCTCTTTCTGTTTCTCTCTGTCTTGTCTCTCTCTCTCTTGTTTATTTTTTCATTCACACACACACACACACACACACACACACACACACACACACACACACACACACACACACACACACACACACACACACACACACATGTCACATAAACGCACACAGAACGTGTTAATCTCCCTCATTTCATCATTCCTTGTGAAGTATGCATGTTCTGTGAACCGTGCCATTCGTACATGTATACATGAAGTGAGTCGAGTGTCCCCTGGCTGTCACAAAGGGTGACTGGGAAAGAGGAGGGAGGTGGGGTCGAGGGGATGGGGAGGGTTCAGCTTGATTGGCTCTAGTGAAGTAGTGAATTTAATCCTTTGACTCCCGCACCCTATCCACCAACTGCGAAAACTTAACCCTTTAATTCCTTCGCTCTGCCCACCAGCTTCCTGCGGTTTTGTTTAGCTAGCATGGTTGACAACGCACGATGCTGAAATCAAAAGGTTAACGTCTCGGTGCTTGAGCCTGTAGCTATTTCAATCCGCTTTAAACCAACATATCACTGCCCCTTAGTATTCCCCATACCGTTTCACGTTTCCCCACGCTCATGAAAAAAATATAAAAAAGAAAAAAATAATTCGCCTAAATAAACCATTGAATAACTGAATAGGTAATAAAAACAACAAAAGCAAAGCCTATAATGAAAACAAACAATTCTGGTCTTACGCACCTAGATCCTACGCAATTACTCATAATTTTTCATTGACTCACGGAATATCTCTGCATTTAAATGCTTTTTCTTTATGTACATGCAATCTCCCATTTCTCCACAGCTGAGCAGCTTCTTTTCTCGGGATGCGCGCGCGAATGTTTGTGTTTTGAGGCGCAGGTTCGAACCCCAATGGATAGGGGGCGCTGTAGAAAACTCCAACTGAGCAGATTTCGTCACCACGTGAAAATCAAGGCAAGAAAGATGGCGAAATGAAGCTAAATAAAAAGGGAATGGCAAAGAACTGGAACAAATCAACGAAGACGACTTACACTGGTGATAGTACACAAACTGGATTATTCTCCCTTTACTTGAAACTGTCATCCTGTAAAAATGGTGTACCATATAATTATGACACGGGTGGCTCTAGAGGGTTAAAAAGAAAGCCAAAATGAATACAGTAAACAAGACATAAGGACCATAAGCAGCGCGCATGTGCACATATACACATACACACACGCACACACACACGCGCGCGCGCGCGTGCACGCACTCGCACACATGCACACAGACACTGAGCAGCGGTACTCTCATCCTGTTGAGAGTAGTGTGACCCAAGATGTCCTCTTTCTCTCTCTCTCTCTCTGTTTCTCTGTCTCTTTGTCTCTCTCTCCACCCACCCCCCTCCTTTACCGACACAATATTTCTGTAGATGCCCACACGGTCGAAAAGCTAGGGCACATCAGCCTACTACTCTACTGTTTGCATTATCAACCAAAACTTTATCACTGCAGTAAAACTTTATGATAGGGTAGGCAATGTTAGATTGATTTATAATAAAAACCTGCAATCAAGTGGACAGAACTCGGAACATTACAGAAGTATTTTTTCCCAAGGCGCGCTTTTGCGCTCCCACACGAGCACATGCACACACTCGCATTACGCAATACACTTAACACACACACATACTGAGAGACAATGACAATGACAATGACAATGATGCTTTATTTTTCAACGGTAAAAGCTATTGGCTAGAAGCCATTTTTCAAACTTGCCGTTGCTATTCTATACACATGACATTTGTTTACAGTAACAAATACAGCTTAAGGAAAATACATGTTGAATACTAAAATTAAGATACAATGAAATCAACAAACGTACAGTCACCACTTAGAGATAGGTAGATAGATAGATAGATAGATAGATAGATAGATAGATAGATAGATAGATAGATAGAGAGATAGAGAGAGAGAGGTAGATAGTATAGACAGATAGATAGACAGATGAGCAGGTAGATAATGATAAGTAAATAAAGAAAGAAAGATAATGTTGATAGTGATATTAATAAAAATAAGACGAAGAAGAGGAAGAAGAAGAAGGAAGAGGAGGAGGAGGAGAGGAAAACACAGTAAACAAAATAGTAATAAGATAAAACAAAATAAAATGAAATAGAGGGAGAAGAAACATTACATGTGACAAATTTATAGAAGATAAATCAAGCGTCAAATAGACTAATGTTCTTACAATTAAATCAAAGAAGATGAAATCAATTTTCTGATTACACACAAAAAATATTAACACTGTTACAAACAACAATTACCACTACTACCACTACTACTACTACTACTACTGCTACTAAACCCAAAGATAATAAATGGAGGTAGAAAAAAGAGCAGTTCAGAAGGATGATTAGAGGGAAAAAAAAAAAAAAAAAAAAAAAAAAAAAAAAAAAAAAAAAAAAAGGGGGGGGGGGGGGGGGGGTAGCAAACATTGGGTCGATTGAAGGCATAAACACATAAAATTCTACAGGAGACAGAAAATCAACAGATGATATGAAGTCAAATAGACAAATGTATAGATAGATAAATAAAGTAAATGTTACTTTCGACAATAGGAAATTACAGTAATGATAAACGCATATGTAGGCTATAATAGAAATATCATACATGTGTAAACAAATCAATAATTCATGTAATAAGACATAAATAAATCAAGAATAGTAACCATAATCAAGCGCCGTTTTTCTTGATAGGAGAAGAGAGATACAAGCATGATACGGATAACAGTTGGAGAAAGTGACAAATACAGACAGCAGATAAGAGCCAACCAAACAAACAAGACAATATGGCTAACAGATAAGATGGGCAAGCAAGCAAAGCAAAAAACAAACAAACAAACAAAATGAACAAAGGCAATGAGAAATAAAGAAGAAGCAAGACAGAATCAAACACGTCATAGAGTCATCAACAAATCATCGTATATAATACAGAAATAAATACTGGTTGGCAGTTTGAACTGTTAAAATATCAATAATGTTAAAGAGAGAAAAAAAGAAAAAACAAAAAACAAAAAAAACAAAAAAAACAAAAAAAACACGAATTATCATTGTGCATACACACACACACACACACACACACACACACACACACACACACACACACACACACACACACACACACACACACACACACACACACACACATTGACTAGATTAGATGTCATAGGTTGAAAGGCAGCTGACGTTATTGTTGCTAACTGAGGTAATCTACGATACTGACGTAAGGTATTTAAATAAAGTAACTTTGAAGGAAGAGAGTGATTGAGTGTTTGTGATATTTGGGGGGAGGGTGTTCCATAGTTGTGCACCAGAAAACGATAAACTATTTTTATATATGTCAATTCTTGGACGGATAATTTTGAATTGATTTTGTCTTGAGTTTGAGTATGATCGCACATTCTGATTAAACAAATTGAGAAGATATTGCGGAACATTCCTTTTTGATACTTTAAACATTGTGATACCTTTATTGAACATTAAGTGTGACTTTAGAGGGAGAATTCCTAACTGTTTAAGTTTTTCATCTGTTGTTAAAGTGGGATCTGGCATGATAAGTTTTGCTGCCCTCCTATGTAAGGTGTTCAATTTTTTTAGATGAACTTCACATGAGCTATCCCACAGTGTAGAGGCATAATCTATGTGCGATTTAATATGAGCATTATAAAATAATTGGCGTGTGTTTGTATCTGTTAGATATCTTAATTTGGACAGAATAAATAAGTTCTTGGAGATAATCCTGCATAAATAATCAATGTGGTTTTGCCAGGTAAGATTATGATCAATGAGAACTCCCAGTAGACGGTGTTCAGGTATTTGTGCAATAGAATTACCTCTCAAAGACAGATTGAGTGACAGAGGGCCAAGCTGCCGTTTTTGGCGTGTGCATATAACCATACATTCAGTTTTCGTAGGGTTCAAAGCCATGGCGTTTTTAGCACACCAATCAGAAATTTCATTTAGGCTCTTTTGTAAACGTGTGTTTACAGTCGCTATGCTTGTGTCTTGTGTATGGATTGTTCCGTCATCAGCGAACATATCACAGTGAACTGTGGGATCAGATATATGAAGTGGTAAGTCATTTATGAATACAGAAAACAGAATGGGTCCTAAGATTGATCCTTGAGGAACGCCACATTTCACATGACCCTCGGATGAATATGATCCATTAAGATGTACTTTTTGTTTGCGTTCATGAAAGTAGGAATTGAAAAATGAAACTGTTGAGTCGTTGGCAAGGTACGTTCGTAATTTAGCTAGTAAGATATCATGATCAACGAGATCAAAAGCCTTTTTAAAGTCTAGAAATACTGCTCCAGTTAATTTGCAGTCATTCATGGCTAATAACCAGGTGTCAGCAAGCCGTGTTAGGGCTGTATGACAAGAGTGGTTCTGACGGAAACCAGATTGCAGTGGGTGAAGAATACTTTTGGTTTCCAGGTAGTCTGAAAGATGTTTATGGATATGTTTTTCTAAAGGCTTTGACAGGACAGAGAGAAGAGAAATTGGCCTGTAATTATTTATTTGTGAAAGATCTTTTGTTTTTGGTAAGGGTACAACTTTGGCCTGTTTTAGAGCTCTGGGGAATACGTTGTTTTTTATGCTGATGTTGTAAATATATGTAAGTGGTTCCGTGATGTAGGGCAGACACAGTTTTAGTATTTTGGGACTGATTTCATCTGGTCCTGATGATTTTTTATTATTCATTTTATTTATATACATTCCAGTTTCATGGACTGCTATACTGGGAATACTAAATGAACTTGTATTATTGGTCCTCTCTTTGCAAAAGTTAATCAGATTTTCAGAGGGGACATATTGATCACAGTTAGAAATAGGACGGGTTAGTAGTTCTGATACTGACAGAAAATGATCATTGAATTTGTTTGCTGTGAAACTGAGAGGCGTGCCTGGGAGCTTTTTCCCACTTCCCTTAATAACTAAGTTCATTGCTCTCCATAGTGATGATACATCTTTATTGTTTTTTACCAGTCGATCAAAGAGAGACTTCTTGGCTTGACGGACCATTGATTTTACCTTATTACGCATCGTTTTGTATTCAATGAAGCGTTTTTCTTTCTTGAGTTTATCTCGTAATGACATCGCATTGATAATGTCTGTTGACAGCCATGGGGGCATTGTTGGATGCTTTACTCTTTTCCGTCGTAGTGGGGCATGTTTATTTAGGACAGTCGTGAACAAGTTGTACCAAATGTCTAGGGCTTCGTTAGGATTACTAGTACTAAACACACTACTGAACTCTACTCTACCAAGATCAGAGAGGAATGCATCCTCATCAAAGTGTTTGAATGATCTATATGTTATACATGTATGATTATTCTTTTTTATTTTTTGAACTTTGGCTGACCAGGTGCAGTTTACAGGTTGATGATCACTTATGCTTAAATCATCTATAGCTGCATTAATTATTGCCTCTGGTTTGTTTGTATAGATATGATCTAAGAGTGTTTCTGATGTTGCTGTGATTCTTGTTGGATCTTTGATTAATTGTTTTAGGCCAACCAGGGTGGTCGTTGACTGCCATGCGGGTTGTGGAGTGAGTAGGTCAAAATTAAAGTCACCTAACATTAGAATGTCTGTATGTCGTTGACACAATTTGTCCATCATCTTTAGAAAGTGGTCATGCCATTCGTATGTGCTCCTGGGATTTCTATATAAAATACCGATAAGTAAAGGTGGAGTTGTTGCAGAAGGCTTTAGCTCCACCCAGATACATTCAACTTCTTTGGTTTCTAAGTCATAACGTCTGTTGGTTATTTGTTGAATATCTCGGTGGATGTAAAGCGCAACTCCAGTTTCTCCATGGCATGAGGGATCTCGCCTGATTACAGAATAGTCTGGGATTGCTATAGCTTCATCTGTAATATGAGATGCTAGTCGTGTCTCGGTCACACCGTACAAATGGTAATAATTTTGTTTGTGTAGGAACACGCACAGGTCTGATACTTTGTTTTGGAGATGATAGACATTAACATGACCAACACGCAGATCCTGTTTTTTTCGAGTGAATGTGGTCATTGGTGATTTCAACACTGCGTCTGCACGCTGAAGTGAAATATATGAAGAGAGGGTAGAAAAAAAAAATTGGTCTACCCCTAATACAAAGTGTGAACAATGATATTATACACTGATGAATACAAAATGTAACAGTGCAGAGTCTGTTTTTTTTTCTTGACAGTTCAGCCAAGACTGACTACAGGTATACACACTGTCAGTCTTCAGAGAAAAACAAAACAAAATCAGAACAAAAAGATAAGTAAGTAAACTAAAATAAAATAAAGGCTGCACTGAGGATATACTGAGCGTCTCTCGCAGTGCAATACTTGTCTCCACCTAACACTGGGCACAGGCAGACACAGCTGTAGAAAATTAGGTGGTATTAACACCACCCAAAACAAGTCAGTTTCAACCGTCGGTTGAACTGACCAAGTCAAGAGAGAGAGAGAGAGGGAGAGAGAGAGAGAGAGAGAGAGAGAGAGAGAGAGAGAGATTGACGGCACTGAAGGCAAAACAAGTACAATAGATAGTTGCCCAACAGTCTGTCTCGGGGTGTTAACACTACCAGAACAGAACACTGAAAGTGGTCTTCTTCTCCCCCCCCCACCTCCATCCCCAAAGTGTTGGCGTACAATAAATACTTTTCTGACCTTCCCCCCTAGGCACACTGCTACTTGACAAAGAGTGAAAGCTTTTGTCAAGATTGCCCATTTCTGACTAGTCAGGGTGTAGGCAGGATGTTATTAACACCAATGGACGACATTGGATCTTGTCACTTGGTTGAGCGTCGGATTCACATGCTAATGGTTGTGGGTTCCAATCCCGGGGTGCGCGGCATTAAAACTGGCCTTCTTACTGACCCATCTTAACATCACTGTTGTTCTGGACTTCTGTTGGACTTATCACGGTCTGTAGGAACCAGAAGAACAAGCAAACCAAAGCAAGCGCGAATTCAACACAAGATAAGACAAGCGCAAATTTTCGGCCAACCGGCCTTTGTCAAGCGCGAATGCATGGTCACAAACAGACCACAAACAACACCAAACAACGGAGATAATAAAAAGAGGACTAAAACTTCCCTGCCACCTCGTCCAGTGGATAAAAAGGGACCAAATGGAATGCCCATGTGTTCATGAGCAGTAGTAAGAAGAGGTCTGTAGACTTAGATAAGTCCCCTTTCCTCCACTTTTCCCTGGGATGATTATCCCCGTCGGCCTTATCACCCACCTGAGGTGGGTGCAGACGTAAAACTTGAACCAAGTCAGTCAATCGATCAATCAATCAATCAATCAATCAATCAATCAATCAATCAGTGGATCTTGGAGCCACTGTCACAGTTGTTGGGCAGCAGAGACCACTGAGAAGGTGCTCAATTGTTAACGCGGAAAACCAGTGAGTGGTGTTTGGGTGGCACCGTTGTCTACCGAGATGTTGACGGGAAAGTCTTGCCAGAGACAGTATAGTATAAACATGCTTTCGGTCTGGAACCAGGAAAAAACGAAAAAATAAGAATGCGTTTTTAATACAAGACCAGACAGGCGCAAATTTTCGGCCAACTAGTCTTCGTCCGGACGGAGCAGCAGGGAAGTTTCGGTCTTTTTCTCGTAATTTTTGTATCTGGTGTTTGTTTGTGATCTCACGATTGACAAAGGCCAGTTGGCCGAAAATTGCGCTTGTCTTGTCTTGTTGTATTAAATACGCGTTCTTATTGTTTTTTGGTGTGTTTTTTTTTTCTTTCTTTCTGGTTCCTGTTTGCTTGAACGCGCGAGCAGTCACACTTGTTTTGGATTATGCTTTCCGTCTGTTAATTGTCGTTTCTCTAGCCATGTAAGCTAAGCTCTAACATTTTCAGAACAGTCAACATTAGCGGCCTTTCTGTTTAAACTAATCACAAAAGATTTGAGGCAGGGATTGGTTGAACGGTATGTTACTTCAAACATCTAATTGGTTCCAATTGTTGAACTTCCTTTCATTCAAACGTATAATTGGCTCCAATTGTTGAATAATCCAGAGAATCCGACAATAGCATCGGTGTCTCACAGTGCTAGTCCTCATACTCAAAGTGGTAGGACTTAAATTCAACAAAAGCGAAAACCAATTGTTGAAAAGTCCAGCGCGTCAATAACACCGGTCAGAAGGCTTAGGCAAAATAGTGGTCGAGTTGGCTGTGTTAGTGATGTAAGGGAGGATATATTTAGAGTGGAAAACAGTAGTATCATAGTTTCGATCGGATAGGTTCACAATGAAGCCATTAGGTCTATGTATGGACAGTATCACTGACACCTCAACACTTGAGACTGGGACGAACGATGAAGAGCCAAGAAGGAAGAAATGAAGGGGGTAGAGGGATGAGTCGGGGTGGGGTACGGATTTGGACTGATTGCGGAAGAGGACTTGAAATTTCGACTGGAAACTTTGATTAGTAAACTTTGACCTTGTTGGTCACCAGTAGATGGAATATTTACACTTTAGAACCACGTAGGCGCTTGTTTGAGACTGAATAATTGGACCAGACTATAGAAGTGTTTTCCTCTAGATATCAGTAGGTATGTTAAAATCCTCATTGACCCACCGTCGATTGTGGAACAATTTACCTTTTGTCTAAGTCGAGACTAGCACCTAGATCTAGTCGAGAGTGTGAAAAAAAAAAAAAAGGGGGGGGGGGGGGGTTAGGGGAAGGAAAGAAAATTCCCTGTCCAATCTGTAATTCGAACCTTGGTTTCTCTCACCTTAGGCGGGTGCTTTTGACCACTGCGCCACACATTCCGTTGTTGTGACTGTTTTCAGCACTTCTTTGTCCCGAGTTCCACATCACACATCCCTGGGTCTTGTTGTGGACCTTTCCAAAAGGCTGCAGTGTCTTTTTCCACTCCATTCTTCTCGAGTACCACTTGGCCAAGACAAATCGCCATCTATTGACGGAAGTGTTCATTGCCTCAGGCTTCAACTCCGCTTTATGGTTTGCACGCACTGAGCTCCGCGTTCGCACCTTTTTGTTGTTTATACGTGGTTTTTCTTTCACGGGTCTGCTAGAGCAATGAGCTGGAGTAGAATCTAATTGGGCCACAAAGCATCAGTGAAAAGTTCAGGCAGGCCCTTCGATGGAAATTTCAATCTTGTCTAGGTCGGTCCTGTGTGTGTGTTGGCCTCCACAACCCTCAGGCTGAAAATGATATATCTCATTCTCTCTTCCCCATCCTTCCTTTTCTGTTACCTAAAAAGAATCTCTCTCTCTCTCTCACTCCCTCTCTCTCTTCCCTTACCTGTCTCTGCCCCTCAGTCCCTCCCTCCCTCTCTCTCTCTCTCTCTCTCTCACACACACACACACACACACACACACACACACACACACACACACACACACACACACACACACAACACACTGCTTGGCTGGTGGGTAGTTAAGAAGAGACATCGTATGCGTTCGTGGGCGAGTGTGCTCTGACCCAATCCTCGCTTGAGTGGGCAGTGACGTGAGCAAACATACTCATGCCTTACATGCAATTACACACACACACGCGCACGCACACGCACACACACACACACACACACACACACACACACACACACACACACACACACACACACACACACACTCACACACACACAGAGAGAGAGAGAGACACACACACACACACACACACACACACACACACACACACACACACACACACACACACACACACACATTGTCTCTCTTAATCGTTTTATTACTGTTCTGCGCTACTCTACATGTACGCACCAGACGCATTTCAGTGTTTTGATAGTATCCTATTGTCAGTGTTGGAGCCCTTAAAAAAAAGAAAGAAAGAAAGAAGGAAAAGCTGTGGAATGTACAGAGATCTAGCCACTATATATATCCGAAAGGGGATAAAGGAGTGAGGATTTTCTTATTCAGAAATAAAATCTGTATTCAACACTTCTTTGCCCGGAGCTCCACATCACACAACCCTGGGCCTTGTTTTGGTGGTCATTTTTTTCTGCGGTTTGTTCGTTTTATCATGTGTCCAGCCGTAATTTGCCTGCGTAGGTTTGAAGTTTCCAACTTAGGTTTGAAGTTTCCAACTTTGTGAACCTGGACACTTAGGTCTGGTATGTCATTGGGTTGGTTGGTTGTCTCGCTCAGTTGTTCCCCTTAACTCTGGTATGTTGTTCTTTGATTGTTTTTGTTTTTCCCCCCATCAGCTCGGTTGTTAGAGCGCTATGCTGATAACGCAAGGGTTGTTGGCTTATAAAATCCAACCTTCGGGCGGACTACGTATTCACTCGAACTGATTGGTTTAACTGATAGAGCGTTGGACTCAAGATCTGATATCTTTAGTTAAAACCCCAGCTCGAAGCATTAGAATTTGGGTCTGTTTGCTGTCCATCTCACTGTTTCCACCATTCTGGTGGAGTCAGCTTAGTGTTTGTCTCTCCCCATCCACACCCCCTAATTTCGAGACTTTGCCATATAGTTTTTCACAGGCTCAGGGAGTATGTCACATAAGTGGCTGGCAGATTTGGGTGGCGTGCATATGGAATTGTCCGATTGCCACTTTAATTGCTAGATGGGACTTGACCGTGTTAACGGCGAACGAAAGACAGAAGAAGATTTAATCCGATTTCTGTCGTTATTTCTTAAACCAGTTGACCTAAGTGAAAGCTTGACGAATAGTGTTTTAGCAAATAGTCTACATTTCTCACAGCTTTTTTTTTAAGGCATGTATACAGGTCGCGTGTGAGACACCATTTTCTTGGATCAGGTCAAGACCTGACTTCTCTCTCTCTGTCTGTCTCTCTCTCTCTCTCTCTCTCTCTCTCTCTCTCTCCTCTCTCTCTCTCTCTCTCTCTCTCTCTCTCTCTCTCTCTCTCTCTGTGCTTATCTGTTGTTTGTGTCGGCCTTCATAGCAGAAGAAGAGGAGAAAGAAGCGGTAGAATCAATACAGATTTCGTGTTAAAGGTGGTTGGAGTCTTGTATTATGAGAAGCGGGTAGGGTAGGGTTCTGAAGTTACTTTCTTTGCACGTCGGAATGAATTGATTGTCACCGGGATAAAAGGAGAGCCCAGGATTGTAGCGAGACCGAAGCCCATGTAGCCGCATAATCATTCCGCTATGTGAGTCGACAGATTGAGATTGTTGCTGTCCTCGTACTTGTAGTGGAGTGGAGTGCCTGGGATTTCTTGCCACTTGCTTGGGTCGGGAAAAAGGCAAGTCCTCACAAAACTGTAAATTCGGGTTTTGGTTGTTATAGGTTGCGAGTCGAACGCGCATGTTTTCTTTCAAGGGGTCGCCGTCCATGCCAGACTGGACCTCAGTTCCCGAGCGCGTTGCACAGTTTTGTCCACTGTTAAAAAAAAAAAAAGCAAGAAACCAGTAGTGTCCTGATGGGCAAGTATGGAAGAAGAGGTCTGGGGGACCAAATGTGGAGTGATGAAAACCAATCCTTATCCGGACTAACCATTTCAAACGTAACCATTCAAATACAAAAACAATCAACAAATCTTTTTTCGTGGTTTTTGTTGTTGTTGTTGTTGTTGATGTTGTTTGTTTGTTTGTTTTTCTGGTTCCTGTTTGCTCGAACGCGGGCAGTCACACTTGTTTTGGGTTTCAAAGAACGAATAAATTTACGTTTCCACCCATTTTCTCTTTTCTAGGGAGGAATCTCGAGAAATGGACATATTTGCGGGAAAATAGGATGATGATGATATATCCTTTATGGCTGTATGGAAATGAGATATAGTCGTATT
>CM060307.1:41597154-41604256 GCA_030674185.1 Monoplex corrugatus | reverse complement strand
TGACTTGGTGGTGTGAACGGAAAGATTGATTTCCATACGCACCAGCTTAACCTGCCTTTGTCCTTAACGGACTTGGGTCGAGTCCATGATGTCGCGGTTTTCTTTTTTATTATTATTTTTAAGAGTGTGTGTGTGTGTGTGTGTGTGTGTGTGTGTGTGTGTGTGTGTTTTGTGTGTGTGGTGTGTGTGTGTGTGTGTGTGTGTGTGCGTTGTGTGTGTATGTGTGTGTCACCAGTTCTTGTTTTGTCTCTGGCGATCTCTCTCTCTCTCTCTCTCTCTCTCTCTCTCTCTCTCTCTCTCTCTCTCTCTCTCTCTTCTTGTACATTTTATTTCATTTACTTAGCGTTCTTCTAACGACGGATTTTTACACACTGTGCAAAAAATATTCAGCCAGTCAGATCGAGTTTGATAATTATTACGATGCTATTTTTCCGCATCCTTTCTTGACTGCTGTTTAAAACCGAAATACGGATGACAGTGCGATTTCCCACAATCCCCTTTTCTAAATGTTTATTTATTTCTATGTTTTGCGGTGGGTAAACAGACCCATGGGCTCAAGATATACCTTGTGTTCAATCCCAGCGTGCAGTATAAAAATGGCCAGTTCGCTGAAATGTTTAAATCAATTATGACGGTGTCTGCATAGTATTCCATAGGTCTGTTCCACTTCGCCCCTCTATTTTAAGACCTTGTCAGCGCATAGGCTTATGCGCTGGGTCAAAGATTCTTTCAAATAGCATGTGGATTTTACCGTTTTCTTTAACTCCTACGACACTCCACTGCCGTCTCTCTCTACCTGTCCTAGTACACTCCCACATCCAACCTGTACAGTCTGTTTCCTTACTGGTAATACCTTCTTCCTCTCTAACCCAGTTTTAATTAATGGTGTTTGTGGATGGGGGATGATTAGGTGGGCGGATGAAAGCGGCACTTACAGATAGATAATTTAATATATTCGCGTCGTATCTGTGCAATCTGAATTTTGGTCTGACGGCCAGATGAAGGGCGACACTTTGATTGGCTGCAGAGGGCAAGGGGGACGCGCTGATTGGATGCCAGCAGATCTGAGAGGGTAATCCAGGTGCTTCAGATCCAGAGCTGAAGAAATCAGAAACAGAGTCCTGCAAGCTGTGCCGGTTTGGTTTCTGTACCAGTACTTTATAGAGAGCTCTGTGTTAGCTGTGTTTGAACATGTACTTACACCATCGTTAGGGATGCTTGCACTCACAATAATTTACCTGAAGTTTTTGTTTTAATAGACTCTCTCTCTCTCTCTCTCTCTCTCTCTCTCTCTCTCTCTCTCTCTCTCTCTCTCTCTCTCTCTCTCTCCGTGCGCTTGTATTCGCTCTGTCTTCTATTTCTTTAACTGAGCAGATATGTGAAAAGTTACTTTTTGCCTAATAATGTTTAAGTGGGAAATAAAGCATCGTTGTACTACACAAACCACCATACACACACACACACACACACACACACACACACACACACACACACACACACACACACACACACACACATAGACACAGACGCGCGCGTGCGATCTCTCTTTCTCTCTCTCTCTCTCGCTCGCTCGCTCGCTCGCTCGCTTCGGAAGAAAGCAGATTTCTCTCTCTCTCTCTCTCGCTCGCTCGCTCGCTTCGGAAGAAAGCAGATTTTTCTTCTTCTTTTATTGGGTTCCGGAGGTCATATGATAATGGGGAATCTCGACGCCATTGTCGCTGAGTCAGAATCTGACTGCGTCTGTTCAATGAGTGGTTGTCACTGACAAGCGGAACTTGTTTAGCCGATCGAATTCGGTTACTGCTCAACCCGAATTCTGTCGCGTATCGCTCAAACTGAATCACGTCGCGTTTATGCCACTTGTGGTTTCTGTGACGTTATGATCAAAAACACGATCACGATGAACTGGCTACATATGTTTCACGTCAGCTCGGAACGATATGTTCGTACATTTCTAAAACACGTCATGTTACGTACACGCACACATACACACGCTCGTGTTCGCATTCTTTCTCTCTTTCTCTCTGTCTGTCTGTCTGTCTGTCTCTGTCTGTCTGCTGTGTCTCTCTCTTGTCTGTCTGTCTGTGTCTGTCTGTCTGTCTGTCTGTCTGTGTCTCTCTCTTGTCTGTCTGTCTGTCTCTCTCTTTCTCTCTATCTATCTCACACCACACACACACACACACACACACACACACACACACACACACACACACACACACACACACACACACACACACACACACAAGTATTGACGTGTCTTTATTTTCTAATGGAAAAAGCATTGACACAGTGCATTAATGCTTGGCCAACTGTTCGTTTGTACCGTTGCTTGAGAGACGAGACAGACAGACAGACAGACAGACAGTCTATAACAACTTCAGCAAGGACGTCTGGTTTATCCTTGTGCCGAGCGAGTCCTCAGAGAGTGACGGTTTATCTGCAAGCGATCCCTGCAGGACGGTCTGCAAGTTAGAGGGTCGGTGGCTCCAGCTGAGGTCAGGTGTGATAAGAAATGAGCGGCGGGCTGTAACGGGAGATGGGGGGAGGGGTGATTGGAAGAGATGAGGTTTCTGCTCTAAGAGTTATACCCGTCATCTCTATCTGCACAGCGCCAGAGCCAGTATTAAGGTCTGCTCTTCCTCCTCTTCCTCCTCCTCCTTCGTCCTTGCAACAACACGTCTATCATTCTGGCCTTCGTCACAGCAGTTCACCACCACACCACTCCCAGGATGCAGAGAGAGATAGATACCGCCTAAAACAGTTCAGTTCTGTTTCTGGAACCGAGGAGATTAAGTATTTTTACGTTATTGCTCCATTCATGACTGAGGGAGGAAGTCAGACGTTGGTTTTTTTGTGAAACAAGAAGTAGGCGGTGTATCGTTTAAAAAATTTGGACGGCTTTTGGGAAGAATATTTGTTGCCGATTACTGTTTCATCTTGTGTCAGAATTTGCTTTTTTAACACAGAGGCAACTTATCGGCAGTTTTTCAGGCCCGCAGTGTTAAGACTGGAACGAAGTCTGATCTATTTTTGAAACCAGTGAATAGTAAGGACTGCAGAGATTGTGGCGATTCTTTTATCATCTGTTCTGATGACCAGTCTTTCTCATCGAATTCTGCCGGCCAGTGTTTTTCACCGTCATGAGACTGGATCACGTTTGCTTGAGCTGTGACAAGTTTGTAAGCTTCGTTGACTGTATTCAAAATATTTTTTAGCCGAGTTTTGATCAAGAGTACTTGTTTTTGTTTTTTATTCCTGCATACACAGTTCACTGGACTTTCTTTCCCCTCCATCCTGAGGAAATTAATTCGATTTCGACGCTGCGTCGTGTGTAACCGTGCTGCCCGTTAAACGGATATTGTCCAGGCGGCTTGGTATTGTGGAACCGGGAGAAGGAAGCCGAGTGGTCAATGCAGTGGTGGATTACTCGTTCTTCTCGCTCGCTGCCTTGCTAGCAGTAACCTGTGAGGAGGACAGAGACTTGTGGTTGGGTCAGACCTCTGTCCAGTCCTGGAGGACCTTTATTATGTAATGACACCTTCTGTTTGATGTTCTTGTTCTGTTCCCTGTTGTCTCTGTGTTTTCTTGGCATTGGGGGACACACGCCGCGCGCGCACACACACACACACACACACACACACACACACACACACACCACACACCACACTCTCTCTCTCTCTCTCTCATCACTCACACACACACACACACACACACACACACACACACACACACACACACACACACACACACACCAACTTGCATGCTCACTCACGCACACACACACACACATACGCAAACGCACACACAATGAAACATGCCTGCACACTTATGCACAAACATGAATACACCCTTATAAACACAATTGAACTCCTCGCATTGCGCCCAAAATATTCCAATATTTTCACTGTCAGAACGTGTTTTATAGTGATCAGCTTTGCCAGTAATCGTGGCCCCCGCGTTTCAAACCCACTCTTTAATTGTATTGTGGCAGTATTAATTGTTCCAGAGGCCCCCGTGGGGATGCAGGGGGCTCTTTCAGTATGAATAGTATCCCCACCTTCTGGGAATTCTGTGCTAGAAATCTCTTTTCTGTCGCTCTCTTTGTTTCTGCCTTGTTCCTTTGCTTTCTGTCATTTCTTCCCATCATTTCCCATCATCTTGCTGGTCCATTCACCTGTATGTGTTCGGTAAAGTCTTCTCTGAGGATTGATAATTGGGTACGTGTAGTAAGTGCATTTAAGGCTCTAGGGAAGTGAGATATGCGAAAGCAATTTTAGATAATTTATTCCTGTTTTTATGTATGTTTTGATGTCCGTAGGTATGTTTAAATTTGTATTCAGGTGTTTTTTAAGTCCCCTGTGTTAGAACTTGGACGGAGTGGTCATCGCCAGGGGCATCTCCTTAGATTATGTGCACGAATGCATTGATGTATGTACTTAATTTTGTTTTCTATTTTTCCCCTTGTTGAAGTTTTGTATGTTTTGAATCGGGTATAGCCCTGATATGGCTCTACGCAGTCGGCTGGGCTTCAACCTCTTGACTCCCGCACCCTGTCCACCTGTATCCTGCATTGCCAACCATACTAGCAAAGCAAAAACTTAACCCTTTGATGCCCTCACCCTCTCCACCAGCTTCCTGCAGGAATAGGGTGAGGGAATCAAAGGGTTAAGTTTTTGCAGTTGGTGGGTAGGGTGCAGGAGTCAAAGGGTTAAACAACAATGACATTAATTGTTGCCGAACAGCAAGATGATAGTGCTGACTTGTGTGTTGTTTCTTTGTGTGTTTCAGAGCTACTCCGCCCGCAGCATGCCGGCGGCGTCTCCGAATACCACGTCCTCGCAGTCGTCCAACCATTCCGGGGACGCACTGTCCAAGACCAACTTGTACATCCGGGGTCTCTCCCCTAACACAACGGACAAGGACCTAGTCTCGCTGTGTTCAGGGTAAGGCTGATTGTCTTTATCATCAGCGTCGTATTCGTTGTCAGCGCCATTGTCAAAATTGTTGTTGTTGTTGTTGTTGTTTTATGTTCGCAGGCTATATGGTTCCCACGTGCACTTGAATAATACGAGTTGACTTTTGTGTGTGTGTGTGTGTGTGTGTGTGTGTGTGTGTGTGTGTGTGTGTGTGTGTGTGTGTGTGTGTGTGTTGTGTGTGTGTGTGTGTGTGTGGTGTGTGTGTGTGTGTGTGTGTGTGTGTGTGTGTGTGTGTGTGGTGTGGTGTGTGTGTGTGGTTGGTTGATTGTACCCCATGTCAGAACAATCACTTTCCCTTTTTGGACGGAGCAGACTGGGTGTTTTTGTGTTTCCATAAACCATCGAACACTTACATGACGTACAGAATCTTTTAACGTCTGTATTTGATGTTTTGTGTGCGTGTATACGTGAAGGGCGTTCGGACACAGTCGTGTCTACGTCTGCAATACATGGAGGTGGGAGATCAGAAAACTGGACACTCTTCACCCATCAAGTTGTACCCAAGCAGACTCCAACCCAGACCTCTCAGTTGGAAGACAAGTGTTTTAACCACTCGACGATCGTGCCCATCTTTGTCACTATAACATCTATCGTTGTCATCTGTGTCATTATCGGCCTTATCGTTGCCATTGTCATCATCTTGATCCTTGTTGTAGTCGTCAGTGTGATCATCGTTGTTTGTTTTTCTTTTTTTTTTTTTTTTTTCCCTACTGCCTTGTCTTCTTCTCCGCCTTTTTGTGTTTTATTCGTATGATTGGTTGTGTGAGGAAATGGTATGCTTCATCAGTCTCTTTATAGCTCTAGTAGTCTGCTGGGCTGTAAGCAGTATGAAATTGAACTTCATCTGTTTCCAAGCATTGCGTCTGTACACGCGTTCGCCGGCATGAGTCATAGTGTGTGTTTGGTTCAGTCCGTGTATGTGTGCGTACATGCTTGCGCACATGTCATGTGTACGTGCCTCTGTGTGTATGTGTAATCACGAATCTGTATATGGGTGTATGTGTGTGTATGTTTGTATGTGTGGTATATGTGTATGCCTTCATACAGAAACGTGTTCTTTCATCGTACCATACTGTTTTCTTTTCTTTGTTCGGTCTCATTTCATGTCCATATGAATTATGTATTGTTGTTTTATGTTTTTACGTATAACGTTTTCTGTAGAGTGCAAAACGCTTTTGAACTTCCTTCCAAGGATATTGCGTGGTATAAACTTTGTTATTGTCATTGTTATTATTATTATTGTTGTTGTTGTTATCATCATCATCATCATCATCATCATTTTTATTATTAGTAGTAGTAGTATTATTATTCAGCTCCTTCTGTATTATCTTTTGTTTCATCATTATCATCATCATCATCATCTTCTTCTTCTCGTCCGTAGAAGTGTTGTCGTATCGTGCGCGTACGGTACTGTTGTTTTCTTTGCTTGTTCCATAACCTATTATATGATGTTTATTTACTATTGACTTAAGTTTTTATGTATAACATTTTGTGTAAAATGCCGAGCGCTTAGGAGCTTATTTCCCGGAATGTTGCGCTACATAAATCTTCATTAGTATCATTATCATCATCATTATCGTATTTCTCATTTAGGCTCGGACCAAACGTACTCTGAACAAAGAACGTAGTAACGAAGCATGGTACGGCATCACTCTTGGCTCCAGATTCCGCGTGGTCGAATTGAAAATAATGAACTTGTCTCCTTTCTCCACCAATGGCTGACTGAAACCAAAAATAACATCAACATAGCCGAACGCAAAATGGGAATTAATGGTTTCACTGTTTAGTCCCCAAGCCGCCTGGCCCCTGTCAAACGACAAGCCAAACACTTCACCGAAAGCCGATCTCACAGCCTTAATCTTGGACTTCGCTGGCTGCACAGACTTTTAGTTGCCACCGAGTCGAGAAGTAAGCCAGTTGGCGAGCTTTGAGTGAGTGATTGAGGGAAGAGTGGGCGGGGGGGGGGGGGGGGGGAACCAAGATGGTCAAGCCATACTATTAAACTTTCCCTGTGTTCGTTCAGCTGTTTTTGTTTGTTTGTTTGTTTTTTTGTTTTTTTGCGGCTGTTGTTAAAAATCTAATTTCTTTCATGTTGTTTACAATGAGGACCTTTCCCATGATGTTAA
>CM060307.1:41507154-41594654 GCA_030674185.1 Monoplex corrugatus | reverse complement strand
TGTCGCACAGCGTTGCAAGCGACAGAACGCTCTGCTACGTATTATTAACTTTTTTTTTTTTTAAGAGTTCTCAGGGGTTATAAATGATATATAATCCTCGGCTTTTGTGTGACTGTGAACGCGCTGCCCTTTTCTTTCTTTCTTCTTTTTTCTTTCGTGCTTGCTTTCTTTTTCCACATCATTTTTCTTAACGAATTTTAAGCTAGAGGACAATCTTTGACTTTCACTGACGGCAATTATATCGTGTGTAACTTTCAGTACGTCGAATAAATAATTCTCTGTGTGTGTGTGTGTGTGTGTTTCAGCTATGGGACTATTACATCAACAAAGGCGATCATCGATCAGACCACTAACAAGTGTAAAGGTGAGGACAGTGATTATTAAGCTAGCGAATAATGTTTGATTTGTTTAGTTAAGGGTTTCCTCTTTGTTTGTTTTTCTTTTTTTTTTTTTAGGGGGGAGGGGGTCTTTTGTGTGTGTTTTGTTGAAATTGTAATAAAAGGTGTTTGACGTGTGTGTGTGTGTGTTGTGGTGTGTGTGTGTGTGTGTGTGTGTGTGTGTGTGTGTGTGTGTGTTGTGTGTGTGTGTGTGTGTTGTTTTGTTCTCTCTCTTCTTTGTGCTTCGTCAAAAGTGTGTCCGTTTCCCTGTTGTTTGTCTGCTTTTGTCTGTGCACATGCTTTTGTTTTCTCCCTCTGTGACATGTTTGGAGCTTTTTAGTAATGTATTGTACAATGAATGAATAGATAACGAAACGATCGGTCAGTCGATCAGCTGGTCAGTTAAGCAGCAATTGCAGTGTTGTTATCCACAATAACTAATGAGAGGAAATGACGGTAGCTGGGTACGAGGGAAACACGGAGAGTTGGTAGATTTATGTATGTTGTTGCTTCTGTAAATATTGACGTTTGTTGTTGTACAACTTCAAACACAGAAATGTTTAAAACAAATACTTAACCGAATGATTTGATTTTACCCGAAACACAGAAATTGTTGAAATAAAGAGTTAATCGATTGACTTGTACTAACCCTTTCCCTCCCTCACGCTTCTTTCAGCTTCCCCCAACTTTCTGCAGACTAGGGGCGAAAGAGTTGAAAAGGTTAAATCAGAACTTGGGGGGAGGGGCAACAGAATGACAGGCATTTTGCGGCATACAGTTAAGAACGGGTTGCAAGAGGTCTGGAATGACCTGACTTGCCACGTTCAAGACCGTCGCAGCTGGAAGAGCTAGATGCCTTTTGCTTCACCTTGGGTGAAAAGGACTGATTAAGTTACGGATATTTGCCATCACCATACATACAAGTTGACATGTGTAAAATCTAAGGGTTCTGGGACAATCTCTATATCTAAGTTTACCGCTTTACGAGATTATATTGACCTAACAGTTTCTTCCTCCCCCCCTCCCCTTGTGTTTCCAGGCTATGGTTTTGTGGACTTCGATGCTCCCCAGGCGGCAGAGCTGGCAGTACAGTCGTTGCAGTCTCAAGGAATTCAAGCGCAGATGGCGAAGGTGAGTGAGATTGGACAGTGTGCAAGGTTGTGTACGAGATTGACTGATCTAATCAGCTTGCTTGTTTGATGCTGGTCGTGTTGATGATCATGATGAAAGATGGTTGGTTGGTCAGTTTTGTTTTTTTGTTTTTTGTTTTTGTCCTTATTTTTGGTTGATGAATGCAAAGCCGGTGAGTTATGTGTGATGTGATGCGGTGTGTGTGTGTGTGTGTGTGTGTGTGTGTGTGTGGTGTGTGTGTGTGTGTGTGTGTGTGTGTGTGTGTGTGTGTGTGTGTGTGTGTGTGTGTGTGTGTGTGTGTGTGTGTGTGTGTGTAGGACGCATGCATATATATATGTCTGATTCTCTTGCTGTCTGTGTCTGTCTCTTCCTGACTGTACACACACACACTCTCTCTCTCTCTCTCTCTTGTTTCTGTCTGTCTCTCTCCCTCTCTCTCTGTGTCTCTCTCCTTCCCTCCCTCCCTCTCACTTTCTGCCTCTTTTTAACGCACACACACACACACCACACAACGCGCGCGCGCGCGCATATGCGTGCGCGCGTGGACTTGTATAATTGATGTTGGAGAGGTTATCGATAGGTCTGGCGAATCCTTCAGGACAGGCACGGTGAGTAGTGCAAAGAGAGCATTGATTGATTTTGTATACGAGACTTGTGATGTGAATGGCAATGGTGTGTGTGTATCGTTGAAGCCAGGTGAGCCACCTTGCATAGCTCCTGCCGCTTCTAGACATTAACGAAAAAAAAAAAAAAACAGGTACGTAGATAGATGGCGGGCGACTCGCATCATCCACCCCCCTCTCTCTGTCTTTTATTAGTGTCGATTTATTTTATATCCTACTGACTACTGTCCCATTCTTTGTCCTCGTGTGTGGTTGTCACGCGCGTCCATTTACATTCGATGAGAGGCTAGAATTCTAGCTTTACTACTACGTGATACTTTTATGTTTGTCTGTTGTTAAGGGGTTGTGAGAGGCAGTCGTTTGAGGTGGAGGTGATATGGAGATGAATCGGGGTTGGGTCTTTGACAAGCAGGCTCTAACGGTCTTCTTTATATATAAATATTTCATTTTTCTGTCAGATTGGGGTATGATTTAGTAGTCGGTAGCTGTTCGTCTCATTATTTGATATTATACCACCTTCCACATGTTCACCAGTGTTAGAGGATATTAAGCTGTAAAAGTGGTTTCACAAATGGTTTGACTCTCAGCCTTTCAGTCTAAGTTTGGGGATCTTCGACGGTCTGTTCGCACTGGATCTCTGTAGCAGATTTTTTATCCATCGTCTACCGGTGTTGGGATATTCTGGCTACCTGGTAGTAACTTGTATGCTAGATAGCAATCCATTTCCGTATTATACTGCCGAGTATCTGCCTATTTTATTACCTAGCGATCCATTTTGTCGTTACACTGCCTGGCAGCCCATCTTGGTTTGTTATCTTAATTTTTTTTCCACTGGTGTTGCTCTGGGATCTTTGCCAGCCTGGGAGTAACCTGCTCGTATGATGAGCAGCTCTTCCCATTAATCTGTTACTACCTTTCCGTGAACGTCGTAGAAATTCTGGTAGGTGTATGTCTGGTATCAAATTCATCTCATTGTGATATGAATATCTCCACGCCCTCTGGCCTTACGTTTTGTACGAGTATCAAACTGCACTCATTCTGATTGTCTCCAGTTCTGGTAATCATACGTTTAGTAGCAAAACGCCATTGGCTCTGATTATCTCCGCTTCTGGTGGCCTAACGTTTGTTAGCAAAACACCACTCATTCTGGTTATCTCCACCTCTGGTGGCGTTACATTTGGTAGCAAAACAACTGTCAGTATGATTATATCTACTTCTGGTAATCATACATTTGTTAACAAAACTGGACTCATTCTGATTATCTCCGCCTTTGGTGGCCAAACGGTTAGAAGCAAAAGTACACTCATTATGATTATCTCCGTTTCAGGTTGTCCTGTTTTTGGTAGGAAACTCCACTCAGGATTATCTCCACGTGTGGTAGTCTTATGTTAGGTAGCAAACAACACTCATGATTGTTTTCCACTGCTACAGTCGTACGTATGATTGCAGATGCCGCTCATTATTATCTGTACTTCTCGTTGTCTTTCGTTTATAATAATAATAATAATAATTACAATATTTATATAGCGCAAAATCTTGATAAAATCAAATCTAAGCGCTGGTATCAAACTCCACTCGTACTGCGATTATCCCCGTGTCTGGTACTTTTATGTCCGGTAGCAAACACAGCATACGATTATCTGAACTTATGGCAGCCTTACGTTTGGTAGCAAATGCATTGTATAATTATCTTTTTTTTTCCTACCAGTATTTGGGGAGAATCCTTGGCGGTTTGATATCAACCTGTCTTGTCATGATGTGTACCTGCCTCTTCTTGCAGCGTCGAGAAAGGATTTGTGGCTGTCTGAGGAGGATGTCGGTAGATATGGCAGGACTGGTTTTATGTCTGGGAAGGAGGACGGGCGGGGAGAACTGCTGGCGGCTTTACGTTTCGATAAAACGCTTGGATTGAAACAGATAGTAGAGGTCTTGTTCTTAGTCACCGTTTACCCACCTTCACTCTGTAAAAGCATTTACCCATCTTCACTCTGTAAAAATATTTACCCTCCTTCACTCTGTAAAACCATTTACCCTCCTTCTCTCCGTAAAACCAGTTACCCACCTTTACTATGTAGACTCCCCCCTCCCCCCTTTCCCTTAAGTCTTAAGAAATGTCTGTCACAAAGATTTTTTTCAGTTTTTAAAACTGGTTTTCCATGAGGGCATACACAGAGACAATTCTGTTATTTCTTGCCAAAAACTATTTCTGCACGAGTCTGTAAACCACGCCAGAAATGTTGCCTTTTTACAAGAACTCCGTGTAGAATGTGCGCATGTATGGAGAGAGAGTGTGTGGGGGAGGGGGAGGAGAGAAGAGAGAGAGAGAGAGCATGTGACTGTGACTATGTGCATGCATTGTTGTTGTTTTTTCGGAAATATTCTGACGTTAGGCCCCAATTTGACCCTATTTTCTGATCATTCATCGAGCTGATTCGTATTAATGGTCAGTCTGATAGATTCTTGACCTCCTGGTGTGTCATTAACTCGAAGCATGACAGCCTGTTCTACCGTGTCACCACGACCCAGAGAGTAACAAGAAGACGTCTGCCTGGATCCTTGCACACAAACTGTACAATACAATCCCGCGTTTTGCTTGACCCTTAGCTTGTGTCAACCCAATTATTCCTTTCACCCGCTCACCCGTCCTGCTAGAAGCTGGTGGGTAGGATTAGTGCATGAAACAATTCAGGCTCTTTTGGCTCTATTCAGCCGTTTGTTTCAAGATGGTGGTGGTACCAGTAATCTGAACCCGTCTGGGTCATGGTTGGGGAGAAGAAACGGTAATAAGACGAGGCAAGGCGGAGACAGCTAGCCAGCATGCACGCTCTTCATGATTGTACCAGACTGGCTTTAAAAAAGTCATCAGCATGGAGAGAGTTGTTGGGCGCAGTGGTATCGAGTCCGTCGGTTGGTGTTGGGTTACTTTGATGGAGATGCGGGTCACAACGCCCTTACCCTTCTCCCTCACCCTCTTTCTTTAACAAGCCCTAAACGTTTGTTGCCCCTTCATTCTCCGCTCTCCTTTCAAATTAATCTTTCCACTCTTTTCCCTTGGTCGGTCGTCCTCTCGCGTCCTCCATCTCTCCCTAAGCATCGTGAGAAAAAAAAAAAGCTTGAGATAAAGTTTGCTCGAATGGTTGGTAAACTAATCTTTTGTGATTAGACAAATGATGCGATGCTGTCTGTGTCTGCTCGACTATCGGCTTGGCTGTGTCTTTGAATCATTTGATCCCTCTCTGTTCTGACCCCCCACCCCTCTTTACACACCTGCGTAGGAAGGCGCGTGCGCACGTTCACGCCCAAGCCCGCGCGTACATTTGCGCTGAAGTACAACTTGTGTATTCACGTACACTCTGGTTTGTCCTACATGCACATGCAAACATGAGCACACACACACATACACACGCACACGCGTACGTGTTACCTTTTCACGTGCGCTTATGTTATGCACGTACGCGCGTGCACACACATACGCGAACACGCACTCGCATACATATGTGCCTGCCTCGTACATAAACGTGGATGCGCACACAGAGCGTGTGCGCGCGCGCGCATACACACCACACAACACACACACTCACACAAACACACACTCACACACACACACACACACACACACACACACACACACACACACACACACTCACACTCACACTCACACACACTCACACACACACGATCTTCCTTCCCCTCCCCCTCTTTTCTGTGCCTTCAACAATACAATACTCTTTGCTTCAACTATGAAATCCGACTGGGAGTCGTCGCTCCCATGGGTCGTTAGAAGTCGTTACAAGTTGGGAAGGAGGGAAGGAGCGAAGATGGGGGGGGGGGGGGGGGTGGGTCCGGTCACGCAAGGTGAGGGCTAATCAGGACGCCAATTAGCCCCATGTCATGGACTCGCATTTACGGAGACGTTCTGATCCTTCAATTTCAAGCTCTTGGGCTTTTGTGGTGGTTAGTCGCAGCGCTTGTTGTGTGTGTGCGTGCGTGTGCGCGCGCTGTGTATACTGTGTGTGTACTAAGAGCTGGGGAAGAGGAGAGAGAGAGAGATGTTTCAGCCATTAAGAATTTTTCGCTAGTCATTAACTGGGATCTTTCATCATCGTCTCCCAAATTTAGGCACTTTCCTTTTTCTTCCTTGATTGTGATAGTCGCACGTACTATTCCCTCACCCCTCCCACCTCACTTTCGTCAGTTCCCCCTCCCCCCCTACTCCCTTTCTTCTCTTCTTTGCCAAGGGCATATCCAGTCTTCTTTGAGAAGCGTTCGAGCTGGAGAATTCAGATCTGTATGTATTGTTGTTGCTGTTGTTGGTGGGATATTGTCGTAGTCATGTCGAGGAGTAGGAATAGCAGCAGTAGTAGTGTTGTTGGTTGTAGGTGATATTTAGTTATCTAACATTGTGTTTTTTTATTTTATGTTTTCCTTATAATTTATGACAATAAGTAGTTCTGGTTTTAAAACTAAAAAGTAAATTATTGAATAAAGTTTTTTAAAGCGTAAAGAAGGGCGTCAGTGGGTTTTTCGTCAATTTGATTTTAAGCAAAAGATTTTGAACCCTGGGTATATTTTGTTTTTGCCAGGGGCATATCCTTAGAGTATGTATGCGAATGTGTTGATATATGTACTTAACATTTTCTCTTTTTTTTTTTTTTTTAACATGTTGAAGTATTGTGTATGTTTTGACATGGTTATAGCCCTGGTATGGCTCTACGCAGTCGGCAGGGCTCTAAACAAAAATAACAGTATCAGTAACAGTTTTAGATCTACGTATCATAACTGACTACCGAAAGGAACTGAGCAGTTAGAACATGCTTTTATTTGAACAGTGGCTGAGACTGCTAATATTCGCTTGTCTGTCATGATGTTTTTTTCCAATCTACACACATATCTTCCCATCAGTTTATCCGAGTATCTGTCAATGCTCTGCCATTAGTCTATGTATCTATCCATCTGTTTTGGTGTCTTATGTTCTATCGATCAGCTTATTTTTGTTTCTGTCTTGGTGGCCAGTTATCTCAGTTGTCAGAGCGCTATTCTCGTAAGCAGTGGTTGTGGGTTTAACCCTCCAGTGGTCTTCCCCGCGACCCCCTCCCTCCCACCCCCCCCACTTTTTCACAGTATTGGTATCTCGAGTTCATTTGCAGCCATTGAAAACTGGCTCCTTCGTCCTTTTTAATGTTTCCTTCATTCTGGTGGTGTCAGTATAGTGTTTTCATAGAGCCCTTCCTCTCCCCCCCCCCCCTCCCATCCTCTCCATTTCAGGACCTTGTGATTGCATACGGTTTTGCGTAGGCTCAAAGGTCTCCCACATAATAACTTGAAGGATTGGGTGGAGCACATATGGAATAGTCCGAGTGCTGTGAGTCCCTCTTGAGCAAACGACGATCACTCGACATAGTATCTGTTAATGTTCTGTCGACCAGTCTGTATCTGTTCAACAGTCTATCCTTGTATCTGTCAGTCATTCTGTGCTCTATTTGCTTTTTCTTCCCATCAGCCTCGATCCTGAAAAACGCGTGCTAATGTTTCCAAATGATTAATAATACATTTCGTGCTCCTTATTAGTCAGTGTCCCACTAGATACTGTTGCTGTGTGTATGTCCTCGTGAAGAAGGTAGAGAGGAAAGAGAATGGTGTGCAACAGGTGGAGAAATTACCAAGATCCCTCTCCCTTTGCATTAACCGAATAAGTTTCTCTTCCCCACCCCCACCCCTTTCCCCCATGCTTTATCAAATTACGTTAATCGCATGACAATAATCGTCTATCCTGCTGATGGTTTTCTCCTATTCCCTCTTTCTCTTCTACCTTTTTTTTCCCCCTCACAACCGTCATCACGATATTCCTCTATCATCTGGGGTATCAGTCTGCTACCATTTCTTCTGTCCTCACGACATTTTCCTATTCTTAACAGTAGCATCGGTCGAGTCCCTGCAGCGGATCGAAGCAAAAGAGTGGGAAGGGGGAGGGGGGAGAGAGAGAGAGAATGCGTGTGTGTATGTTCGTTCGTTCGTTCTTTGATTTAACGTCTTTTCACTATAAGTGATATTAGACGGAGTATGTGTATGTGTGTGTGTGTGTGTGTGTATGTGTCTGTGTGTGCGCGCGTGATAATGATACGTGTGCATAATTGATTTCGAACGAAAAGGCTTGGAAAATATGTAGTAGCCCTGCCCATATGACACGAGTATAGTCGTGGTGTCCTATTAGTTGGATGGCCCTCCCTGTTATTAAGGTGAACCAGTCTGTCTCGGCTTGTCGCCTGTGTCGCTTGAAACCGGTTATTTTCGAGGTCAGTGGAGACAAGACAAAACTTTCAGTTAAAAAAGAGTTCAATCAGTTCGATGGTCGCCCTAGATTTACCTTAAAAACTGAAAGTATTCCATAACGTAGCCTAAGTGATGAAATGGTGGTATTCATCATGATTTTTGTCCCTCGTTGCTGCCCTCATTTAGGAAGTTTAGCTTGTGGTAGTGGTGGTGGTGGTAGTAGTAGTAGTCGTAGTTGGTAGTAGTAGTATCGTTGTTACCATCATCATTCACACAAATGCAGGCAGATAAAGCACAAATACGAAAGCCTTTGCTTTTAGCTCTCTCTCTCTCTCTCTCTTCTCTCTCTCTCTCTCTCTCTCTCTCTCTCTCTCTCTCTCTCTCTCTCTCTCTCTCTCTCTCTGTATATATATATGTATATATATACGTATGTATAATATATATATATTATATATACACATACATACATATGAATTTTTAAAAATGTATATATTATGTATGTATATATACAGAAGGAGGGGGGAGAGAGAGAGAGAGAGAGAGATCGGCAATATCACGTGGGAATTTGGCAACTGTCGTCATTGCGAAAAGATAACGACGTCAACAGCCCACTGGGGAGGGTCAGGGTGTTGATTTTCTATCTGCATTGTCCATTCCTGTCACGGTACCTGCTCCTACTCGGTTGTCTGCTTTCATTTGCTCTCGGTCAGTTCTGGACGGAGCCACGAAGGGCATTGCGAATCACGTTTTACAAACATAATAGCACAAAATTGTTTTGCCTGTGCTTTGCAGCGTTTGAAATCACGTTCTGAAAAATAAAAATGTTGAATACAAAACAGCTTGAAAACGTTTTCTGTTACGGACATATACGCAGAAAAATTCCCATTATAAAGTCGTTATAGGCAAACGAAGTGACACGACATGCACCAGCGGTATTGAACGGTATACGGTATTCTTTCGGACGAGCTTTCTAACACGCTGACGGATGTGTGCGCAGCTATATGAAGATGAAGAGAATTTTCTTTCCTCAGGCGATTTGTCTTCCTTGAACGCCAGTTTGGCCGAAGTACGTGTTGGGTCTTGACTAATGGACAGCGTCCAGACGTTCAGGCCATCTATCGTGCTATCGCGCCCTGTTTCGTGCGCTACATCTGGCCTAGTTTTGAAGCTCTGTGTTCCATTGTACTATCCTTCCATTTCACAGTAGTCTTTCTCGATGTAAAATGTATGTCATGAAAACAAAAACTTAAGAACTGTAAACTGTGTAGACAACACTGTTTTCTACTTTGTTGCGTCTTCTACATTTCCATTCCAATAAATGTCATCTAAAAATAGTCTTTCTGTCAGTTCCCAAAGTGTGTGGCTGCAAATAGTATGTGAGTTCCCAAAGTGTGTGGCTGTAAATAATATTAGATAATGATAATGATAATAATAATGATAATAATGACGATAATACTGTTTATTTGTATAGCGCATATTCCATATAAAAATATGCTCACCAGCGCTTTACATTTCGCAAATAAGCAAATGGTGATAAAAATGTTCACAATTATATACAAAATGAGAAAAGAACAAACATAAAGCTATACAAGTAAGAAGACACATAAGAAACCACAAAATATTAAAGTTAAACACTGATGTATGTCATAAAAAAAACAACAGATTTTTCTTATGAATAAAGAGGCAAATTGTGTTTATATATACATGCGTGTGCACACATGCATGTGTAATAATTAACACCTTGACAATCAAAATTACATCACAGATTATAATATAATCTATTCACATATCATATATAACAATTTACATACAAAAAAGGTTAAGAAATATCTTAAAGTATTTCAGTCCATTTTCCACTCAATTTCTCCCCCAACCCCTCCTTAGCTATACACAAACATACAGTGATACACACACATGCTCACTCATGCAACACACACACACACACACACACACACACACACACACACACACACACACACACACACACACACACACACACACACAACACACATGCAAGCACACACACACACCTCACTCTATAGGCCCTGATACAAAATAATATTATACAGGCAGGAGAAATTAGTCTGATGACAGACTTGCAAATTTTGGCTCTTCAGGTAGATGAGTTTGAAAGAGGTGATTTTTCAGGTGCTCTTTGAAGGTTGAGAAACGCTTTGTTTTTTCTGAGAGACAATGGTAGAGAGTTCCATACATTTGGGCCAAAGACAGAGAAAGACTTTTTACCAAAGGTGTCTAGAGAGAAGCGAGGAACAGTCAACAGTGAGGTGTCAGAAGAGTGGAGCGTTCGAGAAGGTTTGTAACTCTGCAGGAGGTGAGCAAGATAGGATGGCATGTTCTCATGACAGATGCACTGAAAACAGAAACAGGCAACTTGAATTGAATCCTAGCCTTTATGGGGAGCCAATGAAATGTTCTAAGCAGAGATTTTGCACTCTCACCCCCCCCCCCCTTTTTTTTTTTTTTTACAGTTGATTGCCATGGAGACCTGCGAGTAGAGAGCTACAATAGTCCTGTCTAGATAGTATGAAAGAGACAGCAAGCTTGTTGGCAGTATCAGTGGAAAGAAAGGAGCGAATCTTACCTATTCTGAGTAGCTGATAGTACAGTTACGGCACAGCTGTTTGACATGGGCTTCCATAGACCGTGTTTCATCCAGGTAGAAGCCAAGATTTCTAACAGTTTGTAAGAAAGATACATCACAACCAGAGATAGACAAGGGGCGCATGATTCATCTTTGACTTAGTACCAGTAACAATAAGCTCAGTTTTATCATCATTCATCTTCAGCTTGTTTTCACTCATCCACTTGGAGACATCCTCTATACAATCTCTCAGATTGCACGCAAGAGCGTCAAAATCTGATGGGGCAGAGGAGCTATGCAGCTGTGACAGTGTGAGTCATCTGCAAAGGAGTGGTATGAGTGACCTGACTGATGAATAACAGTGCTGAGAGGTTGTGTTTACATAGTGAACAGGACGGGTCCCAAGACAGAACCTTGTGGCACACCACATTTCAGCACAGATGGATTTGATTTGTGGCCAATGACAACGGACTGGGTACGGCCAGTCAAATATGATATAATATGATGATAATAATAATAGGTAAATAACGACATTTGTAAGGCACCAAATCAATAACACTTTACTACGCTTGGTAGAACTGGAAAATTTGACACAGATGTCAAGAGATCCATTTTTACATGCTGCGCTCACAAAACATTCAGTATTGCCAGTGTAAGATTATAATAATTAATCTGCTTTATGTCTGATCCTCATTTTCCTAGTGAACTAACATCCTATTCATTTAACACTTGTTATACAGACGACTCTTAAGAGTGGTTCAGTGCTATTCTGTATGCCTGGAGTCAGTTGCTGAAAAACATCTTCAGAAGGCCTGCTATCATAATGATGATCAATCCTATTAGATCTGCTCGATCGGTTGCAATCGCCTGCACGAAGTGATTATTATGGCCTCCGACACTGATAGGAAAACCAGTGGTAGCGCGCCTCTCTCTCTCTCTCTCTCTCTCTCTCTCTCTCTCTTCTCTGCGTGTGCACCAGATATTCCGAACCACGAAGAACCCGGTGTATGTCCCATTTCCATAGCAACGCAGCCCATAACACGGCAACTACTGTGATTGAAGAGTTCGAGGAACAGGAATGAACGATGAAAATGAGAACCGGAACGCGACGACGCGCAGGGTTCTGTGGGATAGCCAAAAGTGTCGTCTGCTTTGTATCCATCACGACATGCGCGCCTTCATTAGTCTTACTTGGGAGTTTTCAGCGCCAGTAGCAAATTTGCACACGTCTGACGCTTTCTCTAAAGGTATATTTCAGCTGTTGAACCGCGAACAAGTTGTTCTTGTCGATACAAAAGAGCAGTATCTCTTCCTAACCTCTAAAGTAACGAAACTACATTTACTAGATCTAGATATAACTGTAACAGATGTATCTACTGGGCTAATTAATAGTCTAGAATTTAACAGATCCACTGTACTAATAGATCATTTAGATCTCGGCATTTCCGACTTGAGTTTGGATTAGATCATCAAGATTTATCCACAGAGCCACCAGCATGTATAAAAAAGAAAAAAAAAAAAAAAAGGGGGGGGGGGAGGGGGAGACAACTAAGCGTCGAACCTACGACTTCTGTGTCACGACGCTCTAACCAATTTTGAGGAAAAGGGACTTTGTTAAGCAGTTGTGATCCTCCTTTGGTAAAACACGACTTATTTTGGATATTGAAAATAAGACAGTCCTGTTGCAACAATTGTAATGGATGGAAAACGTTTTTCTGTTTTAATCAGCTTTCGAATCCTAGTTTTGCAAAAATTAACTCTGTTTACACATTCATCTCCAGTTTGTTAAAAAAAAGTTTGGAGTTGTTTTTTAATCCATTAGCTTAGGCCTGTAGTAGTGTTGTGATTATGAAGTATTTGCTGTACGCCTTTAATGAGTTAAACTTGCACCTTTTATTCTCTTCCCCCTCCCCCTTCCCCGTCCCCCCCTAATTTATGGATGGAGTCAAGTGTTGGGTTGGGGATAGGATTCATCATCACTTTTGGTTAGGGTTAGCATTTTTATATTAACGCCTAAATACATTCAGTGACACCCTACTGACATGTGACTGACAGAGTAGATAAGAGGGTTTAGGAATAGGGAAAATCCAAAGTATTGTCTGAGACCTATATGATTTTATTTATGTCTATATTCGTTTGTTAAAATGATGGGCCATAATATTGTTGAAGTATGTTAATCGTTGCGTATGTAAATGATCTTAAGCAAGTTTTCATGTTATTTGTTTGTTTGATGTTGGTTGTTGTTGTTGTTGTTTTTACGAAACATCCTGTTGATGAGATACAGGTTTAAATCTTCATAAAGCTTCTTCGGTAGTTAGGTGAAAATAAAATAAACAATTTATTTACCGAGAAATGTCTCAATGTTTGTATTCTGCGAAAGTTTTTGAAATCTTTCTTAGATTCATTTATTTGTCTGAGGATTTATTGATACCTGTCATTTGTATTGTAAAGAGACAAATTAATGACTCGGTGACAAATTATTGACATGCTATGTGGTCGCGCAGTGACTAGGGGTTCACCGGGACTTGCTTAGTTTTAATTAAAGTGTCGCGTTTTCTTGAGGATCGTTGTGCCCATTGAGATGATTATGTACCTGCTTTAAAAGTTTTCTTGAGCTTATTCAGCGGTGCAACTGAAAGACGGTATACACTTTTCAGCGATAAAGGAAAAAAAGGAATGTCTGTTCTGGTGCAGACTTTGAACTAGTGAACCTTGTCATTCATGCAATGAATTTTGAACGTGCAAGATGTAATTTTGCTCGAAAATAAACAGGAAGGGCTAGACAGCTGAATGAAATATGTAGCACCGATCTAGTAAAGTTTTTTTTTCCCTGTCGTAGTAAACTCCTCCCTCTCATTCCTACCCCCACTCCACACCATGTGTTGTAATATTTTCTCTTGTTTGTTTTCCTCGTTCTGAGCAATGATTTCTCTTTTGACGGGAGTGTGTTCGCACTTGTTTGGCTCATAATATGCAGGCTTCATGTTGCTTTATAGTGTTGCATGCATACTCCGTCTTCGGTGGATGTGCATGCTGGGTGTACGTATTCTGTTTTCTGGCTTACGGGATCTCTTTTATGTGCGAATTGATTTTGATGTTCTGATTGTGTGCACTTTCGAAACAGATTCAGATTTTTGTTGGTCCACGCAACGGATATTTTTAGATCCATGGGCTGCATTATGTTTTGACCTGGGAAATCTGGAAAATTGCCCTTTACCACCCCCTCCCCACCTCCACGTCCAGGTTGGTGTCTAAGCAAGATCGAGCATTAGATCGTCCAAATGGAAGCTCAACGTTCTCTTGGCTACTGCGCTCATCTGATGTTCATGTATCCTTCCCCCTGCAAGATCCTTTTTCATGCTTATGACACTGTCCCTTGCGCGCGCGCGCACGCCCCCCCCCCCCCCACCCCACACACACACACACCAAATCTCGTTTATATCTGTGCGACTAGAGACAGCAGGAGAACTGGTTGGAGGGTGTCGGATGACACTGTTGATGGATGTTATGTAAATGGAACATGTCTGCCATTGTTACTGCATCAACGCCCCCCGTTTCCCATCCCCGTTACCTCCAGCCCAGATTGTAACTCGAGACGCGTACTGTGCACGCGCAGCCTGCCCAGCCCACCCACTGTTTATCTCTTAAATTAACTACTTACTTTGCAAACGTATTGTATAGATCATGTTTTTTGCCGCTAAAATGTAGATTAAACATCCAGCTTTTCCATTTTCCCCTGCGCTGCTTGTAATTTGATATTGATAATAATGATATGTATATATATATATATATATTTATTCATGAATTTAGGTGTGTGTTAACTTGAGAGTGTATCAGCCGACAACACGGACCAAAAATGTCCAGCTTACATTTCTAACGTGAAACATGACAGCATCATTTAATAACGGACGCCAACTAGTATTTTTGCAGTTTCGTTTTCATTGAAAAGTGCAGTCCTATTCTGTGTTTCTGTTGTAAGATGTAGAATGGAGTTTAGATACAGTTATAATTCCAGATACCTCGCAAACACGGGCCATGCCTCCAGCTTATTCCTATCACCTACTTTTTAAGAAGGCTAAAGAAGCAGAATAAACGGCCTTGTTATCTTTACTGCAATGTTTGTCGTAAGCAAACGTCTGTTCCTCAATGGCAAACTTTATTTGTTGAACTTGTACTATACCTTTTAAGGTCTGCGTGAAAAGAATGACCCATGTGAGATATATTTATCTGACAGGCAGTATGGGTTCTTTTATAATTTAAGTCTTTTATGTAATGATTGTCATTTATGACGTTCAGATGGGGAGAATGTGTCATCTTATTCTGTAGAGTTTGGGTTAGATTCATGTTTTCTTGTTTTAACAGTTCGGTCCAGTAGTTTAAATGAGGCCTTTTTCACAATGTCCGTGGAATACACACATGTACACAGGTAAAGACTCTCTGTTTCTATCTTAGTCTTTGTCTCTGTCTCTGTCTGTCTGTCTGTCTCTCTCTCTCTCTCCTCTCTCTCTCTCTCTCTCTTTCTTTCTCTCTTTGTCCCTCCCTCCCTCTCCTGCCCCCGACTCCCTTCTTTCCTCCGCCTTGTAAACACTATCTCTACTCTTACGACTCTCAGAATTGCTCCCCCTCCCCTCCCCCTTTCCCAATGGCTACTAGGCTTTAGTCTCATTGAATTATGCATTCTGTTCTGTGTTTGGATTTCAAATTGCATCACAGCAAAGAACAACCCCCACTTCTCCCTTCTATGTATATGTCCCGGAGGTGTACGCAAGCAGGCTTTGATAATACGTAAATGTAACCCATATGTAGGAATTGAAGCATATACTGATATAGGCCTAACTTTATGTCAGGTAATGTCGCAGACATATACCTCAGCAAGCAGATAGAAAGGAACTTAAGGCAGTCGGAATTCAGTCACTATGGCTGAACTGGTCTGGGATAGGGGTTGGAAGACGGGACTGAACAAGAAGTATAAATATACTGATAGAAATGAATATCATCCGGTATGAATCGTTCATTCAGTCTTATACGAAGTTACTCATATGAACGTAGGTGTAGGTTGTGAATTGCTGTTATGCTACTTTTCTTTTTAATCTGTACCTATACCACAGTCTCGTTCTACTGCCTTTTTGAAATGTAATGTTATATATATATCTTTTCTTCCTTCTTCTTTGTTAATTCACATCCAAGCGTTTATTCTCTCTCTCTCTCTCTCTCTCTCTCTCTCTCTCTCTCTCTCTCTCTCTCTCTCTCTCCTCTCTCTCTCTCTCTCTCTCTCTCTCTCTCTCTCTCTCTCTCTCTTTCTCAGTGGGTGTTTTCATCGCGCAGTTGATTACTCAACGACTGGAAGTGGTTGGAAAAGATGTACGCTGCTTCTGTCATCATTGTCGTATTGTTGTGAGGTCCAACTCATCCACAGAATCTTGAAAGTAGTTTCGTTACTGCCATTTATAACTTAAATAAAGGTGCTAGTTAGCGTCTACCTGAGGAAAGAAAGGACATTTATTTTTGACGTATGTGATTCATGTCGGAATGGGCTGGCTCTTAGTGTTACGTGAACTGATATGCAACATCAGCATAATGATGGTAGAGTATATCATATGTATCACTATAAAGTCAGATGTTTTATGCGCATCCCCCCTCGTCACTGCGGTATTTCGTTGGAACTCGAAGTGTATTATTGCCTCACAAATGAAATCTGAAACCCTATCGTAATAGTTTATCTCAGTCCTTTTTGTCTGATTGGGGAGACTGTTGTATGCATGAATTCAGCCGTTTTTGTTTGCTTTTGTTCACTCAGGAAGGTGTCACACGGAAAAAAAAAAAGTATTTCCATTATCTGCTACAGCACACATGCAGACAGGTTGACAAGGAAAGTGATTTTAGTGGCCAGATGTGTCGTGACACTGATATGATTTATTGTTATGGTGAAGGGCATGATTGAATGCATATATGCCACTGGTTGTGTGGCGCTTAGGACAGGCTGGTATTTGGAAGAGGAAATACGGGGAGCATGTTCAGTAAAAGAAAAAATTGGAAAAAGATAAAAAGAAAAAGACATGATGATTGACAAATGGTAAGTCACTAGTTTGAGGATACGAACGAGCTACTTCCACCCGTTCGTACATTATAGCCTATACTTTGTATTCTTTTTTGAATTGGAAAAGTATAATTGATGTAGTTCAGAAAGGTTCCAAGTGCCGCTGTCAGCAAAGTGATAACATTGTTCAGAAACGAATATTTGGTTTAAAATCACGTCCGGAGTGAGACATTATGTAATATCACAACTGTTGTGTAACTAGTAGACATGGAACACGGTCACAAAAAGGCAAACCGACTCCCAGAATCTTTGTAAGAGATGATACAGGAGAAACAGGTTCATTTCCCATGTGCTTCCCCATGAAGGCCTATTAACTTCCTTGCCTTTCTGAAGTCTTAGTCAAAATAAATAAATAAATCGATTAATTGATTAATACTAAAAATGAAAATTGAAAAAAGGGTAACGCTACGCTACAGCGATGCACCCTCAACAGGGAGAGCAGCCCGAGATTCACATGGTAAATCCGTTGTGACAAAAAGAAATTAATATAAATATGAGAGGTTCTGCAGAGAACTATGTTGGACTGTACCCACCAGTATTACCAAACTCCCATGTTGCACTACCTGTTGGTATTTTCTTATCAAAGATGCCGGTATATCAAGATCAGGTGACTTACGGAATTCGGCATCCCCCTCTCTCTCTCTCTCTCTCTCTCTCTCTCTCTTCTCTCTCTCTCTCTCTCTCTCTCTCTCCTCTCTCTCTCTCTCTCTCTCTCTCTCTCTCTCTCTCCTCTTCTTTTGGCATGGAATGTTTGCGTTTAACAAGGGAAATTATTATTATTATTATTGTTATCATTATTATTGCTACTATTATTGCTACTGCTACTAGTATTACTTTGTTTGCAGACGATCAAATATACCACACAAAGAAAAATAAAGACTGCAGGAACACACAACTAATCTAAACACTACAGTTAAGTCGCCACACGGCATTTCTCTACTTCAAACCCTCAAGGTCGCTGCTGAACCGCCAAACTTTCTCTCTCGACACCCATGAGAGTACAGACGGATAGATAAAAAGAAGTCCATACTTGCATATGTGTATGCTTTGACATACATGCTTGTTTTAACGAAGAATTAATCGTTATGTTTGCTTGCAGAGATAATCAGTCTGCTAGCGGGCATTTTCAGTTGTAAACCATCCAACCGATTTGGGTTTTTTTAAAATTCTAGCAGATGTTTGGTCGGATTAGCTTGAGTTGTGTGTGTGTGTGTGTGTGTGTGTGTGTGTGTGTGTGTGTGTGTGTGTGTGTTGTGTGTGTGTGTGTGTGTGTGTGTGTGTGACGTTTATTAATATTTGATTTACTTACATAGTGCTGGTATCATGTATATTTTCTGTTAGTACACGGACTCCAAACAAAACCCAAGCACTTTACCGGGTCTCAAGCCTTTGCACCAGCAAAACCCCCTGTGGTCTTCTGAGTCATTCACTGGTGTCGCTGTTGCTGCTACTGATGCTGCAGTGTGGCAGCTGACTGTGACGGTGATGGATCTTCACATGTGAACCCCATTTACAATTCACATCACTTTCTGTCAACCGGCAGTAGCTCTCTCTAGTCAGTTGTTTAGTCCACCCCACCCTTCTCCCACCCCTTACGGAATCTAATATCCATGCCCGTGGTATGATCGAAGGTTAGTCAGCGTGTATACACAATTTGTCCTGGCTGCAATGTTCATTCTGATGTACATTTAGCGTTTGTCTTTTCGCTTGTCGATTTGTCCTACCAAACCTGTCCTCACGCTCATAGGCATCTGTTTTCTTATGTAAAATTCTGTCTCTCGCTCTAGGGCACAAATGTTTAAGTCGTTTGAGCGATATCGTGATAGGAACATGTCACGTTCGCGGGCACCAGTTTTTTTTGAATGAATGCGTGGATTTAATTAAAACGAAGATGTGCTGTAAGTGTATATGTAATAAACTAATATTCATAATGTAGTACATAAGCATAAATCGCCATCTTTGCCTTCAATAAAACTGCAAGTTGACACGCGATTATGAATCTCTCAAGTTAGACTAATTTCAAAATAAGTTCAAGAAAAGTGCCTGAAAAACATCATCATCATCATCATCATTATCATCATCATGTGCCATGCCGCATGGTGTTTGCGATCATGGGCCTCCATACCAATGTGTCTTATGTCACTCAAGTATATTGCGTCCTGCCATTCTGAACCCATCCACTCTGCAAAGCAGTTGTTTTCTCCTTGGGTCTACCTGGTGTTCTTTTTCCCTCTTGCTTTCCTGTTGTGACTAGGTGTCCAAATATCCCTTGCTTCTTTACTGTCCGTGGAACTCCAAACCTTCTTAGAAACCACATTTCGGCTGCCTCATTTTTGTTCTGACTTTGCTTGTTGATTGTCCAGGCTTGGCATTTGTACAACAGTATTGGTGCTATATAACACTGAAGGACTAAGCCTATGTTGTATATAACACTGAAGGGCTCTGTATATGAGGTGCTTAGTTTCCTTGTGTCGCCACGGGGAGGCTCTACGTAGGACTTGCTGATGGAGAGGCTATATGATGTACTGAGACTGTAAGAGAGAGACTTAAGCACTCGGCCCTTCTTTTCGCAAAGCTTCAAACAGCAATGCTAGCCAGCGGTGAGGGCTGAAAACGAAAGATGACGAGCACGAAGTCACTAGTCAGCCATTAGATCTAGACGCGTCACATCAGCTATAAAAGACCAACAACAAAAGAATGTATAAGTTATGATTGGAAAGAAATCTTTCGTCATTGTCCCCGAAGCCCCGCCCGCACAGTGTGTTGGCCAAATGCTATGTATGAAAGGTAAGAAGGGGTTTAAGGTGAGTAGCGAGCATTGAAGTAGTTTTGTTGTTGTTGTTGGTTGGTTCAACTCTCCACCACTTTCAAAGGACGGCACTGTATTATAGGAAAGGTGGGTGGGTATGCTGATTTTGCTGCAGAGCAAAGGGGAAGAAGCTGGCGTTTAGGAATAATAAGCTGTCATAAATGTTTGGCTGCTTTTAAAGCTGGAGAAGTGACTAGGCGGGTAAGTTTGTAGAATTCAACTCGCTAGATTACCTGTTTAGCATAGATCGCCGTTTTATTTCTCTATCTTTTGTACTGTGCATTAGTGTTGTGAGGGAATAGATTTGTAATTTTCGAGGGAATAAATATGTAGTTTTTGTGTAACGGTTGACTGCCATTTTCAGTCTGCGAGAAAGTCGTTTCACAGGAAGAGAACCAAACAAGTGAGAGAGCACACTAAATAACTGTCCTCTCTTGTTTCTGGATCCCTTCCTCCTTCTCCCTTTATTCCCCCTTTGCCTCTCTCTCTCACTCTTCACCCCCCCCCCCCCCCCCCCCAGATACGTGGCTGTATGTCACTGCCTCGTTAACTTTGAAAACCAAATCGAGGTGTGGGTGTGGTATGCAATAGAAGCAGGTAACAAGGAGGCAATAAAGTGGACGAAGGCTGCAGAGTAAATGGGCGCTAGTCATTGCGGTGTTGTGACAGTTGGCGTCTTTTCAAAGACAGGTCGGGTAAGATGCACAAGGATACCTGGGTGACACCTCCGTCATCACACTTTCAGCAAGTCAGCTAGTTTACACAGCTTCCTTCAGAAAGGTTGACATAGGCCGACATATGCATCAGAAACCAGAAAAAAAACACGAAAATGGCAGTCAACCGTTACACAAAAACTACATGTTCTGGTTCTGTTTGCTTGAACGCGGGCAGTCACACTTGTTTTGGATTTCGACGTACGCATCGACTGGGAAATGGTAAACTTAGTAGACAACAGTGACGTGTGTGTTGTCCCTGCTGTGACGAATTTGTTATAACTTGTTCTTTCGCTTGTCGGAAATGGTGTTGACATTTTCCCCTCCCCCCTGCGGTGAAAATTCTTGGTTTCTTTCTTCTCAAAATAAGCGGAAGCACTGTCACCAGGAAATAATCAAATTTTCAGTAAGCCCAAAGGCTTACATTTTTCGGTAACCATACAATTCACACCATCATTGTACGGGAGTACAAATTATTAGAAAAGTTGTCATCATTTTTCATTAAGAGCTATGGCTGTGCACCGTCTCCCCACTCCGCTGCCTTAGCGGTTCCATCCCTAGGGTAAATTGCATTGAAATTTGTGTCGCGACCAGAATCAGTGTAGGGCGCATCTTACTGTTTGGAGTTCTCTTAGCACAGTTGGCGTGCGAAGGTGTTTCTTTTTCCAGACTTGTTTTATTTGTTTTATTGTCTTGTTTGTTTTACATTAAGGCACAAACACAAATAATATTAGCAAAGCAGAGTAAATTGCATCAGAGACTTGCACTCTGCGTGCGTTCAAGGCTCCCTTATCTTCAGTAAAAGATAATGATTGTGCATGAAGTGATTTGTTTAGTTGGTGACAGCAGAAGAGCGTCCAAACATTACGACCTGGATACCGCCCGGACCCCTTAGAGTGTAAGAAGCGTAGGAGCCAAACAATTGCTTGAGGGGTGCTTCTTTGAGGACCTTCTCAGTTAAGTTTCTCTCACAGTTTCCTGCTACAATTTTATGTGCATTTAAGTACCGTCAGTACCAACAACGTATAAGTGTAAGGAGCGTTATAGACGTTTGTGCTCGCACGGACAGATATGCCACGAAGTTTAACGGGCAAACGAAGGGCGGCTTTGACGTCTAGCCGACTTCACTTGGGGGGCCGAGCATCGATTACATGGTACTCGTCACAACATCGATACAGAATTACCGAATTCTCTTAATCTGTACGACATCGTTTTGGTACAATGATGTTCCGATAGGAAGACATTTCCCTGCTTAGTTACTGGCCCGTTTCCCTCCACATTTCTGTATTTAGATCTCCATCTTCTGTTTCACACACACCTTGCACAAACGTGTGAGCACGCTGCGCACACTGACACAAACTTGCGTACTCTCTCCGTCTCTCTGTCTGTCTGTCTCTCTCTCTCTCTCTCTCTCTCTCACTCTCTCTCTCTCTCTCTCTCTCTCTCTCTCTCTCTCTCTCTCTCTCTCTCTCTCTGAAGAGAAGGGAGAGAGAGGGAGAGGACATTCCGATAGTACCGTCAGGCTTCATGTGTAATTACAAGTGTACGCAAGTCTGCTAGACAAGCGCAGACATGAACTGGCTTTACATGCAGACACCCCTAGGTCTTGTGATCGCAAGTGGTGGTGGTGGCGGAGTTTAATCGCCAATATCTTCCACAGAGGGGCAGAATTGGCAATGGCCAGCACCGAGCGGTCGTTGGATTGTCATTGCTCACGCAGCGAGCTGATAGGGAAAGATGGTGCCTCCATTGTGGGCGCTGCCAGGAGCTTTGGAACCTTACACGGGCAGGATTTGAGGTCTTTTGTGGCAGTGTGGATGGAATCCCTATCGCTTCACAAGTTATATGGTCGATTCCTTGTTTACACCCAAGGGGCTTTGATCGAGGGCTCTGAAAGGTTGGGAGGGCGAGGGGGGGGGGATGTTTTGTACACGGAGATTTGTTCCAAAACATGAAAATAGGATTGGGCGCAGGTAAACGGTTGACTTAAACAAAAAAAAGAGGAGAAAAGAAAAACCACGTTCAGAATAAAGCAATCCATTTCCATCCTCAATTATACTTCAGTAATGTAAATAAACTCGTTCATGTAATTTGTTTGTTGGCTGGTTGGTTGGTTGGTTGGTTGGCTGGTTGGTTGGTTTGGTTTTTTTTTTCCGTTTTTAACAATTTTTCGTCTTTTTAATAAAATCGACTCGGTTAATATTTGTGTGAGATAAAAGTATGTATGAGTAAAGAAGGCTTTAAGACACGGTTTTGCAAAGCAGTGTTGTTTTTTATGATATAATTAATGTTCAGAGGGTATCTGGCCCTTTCAGTTTTTTTAAGTTAGTATGCAACTTGTATTATAGTTTCGATGCAATTTTCTGTACAAAATGTTATGGGGAAATAGAGTTGACAACTGTTGGCATGGGTATACTAAATGGCTAATCACAGCGGAACGTGCTGTAACATCTGCCAACGTCTTCCTTCGTTTGACAGACATATGCCCTATCTCTTGACAGCTCTGCTCCCAAGCCTGCATTCTAATTTTTTTTAACAGATATATCCTGTTTAGTATTTATACTACTCTGCAATCTGGGAACGCCATCCATTTTGGCCCCACGTACTGCGTTTTGCGTTTTACGCCCCCCACCCCCCACCAATAACCCAAGCGGAGCGAACGGTATCAGTGATGAGAGACCATTTCCTGGTGACCCCCAACCTTATCGGTTTTGGCTATCGGTTTGCCGAAGCTATTTTTAAACTTCCGTTACCTGGAAGTTTGGTTTTCAGCAGAACGAAAAAAATATCTACCATCCCTGACGAAAGATGGTTAAACCACAGAAAAATTAAGTCAGTTTACAGCTGCAGCGTTTTGGCCTTATCTTTTATTTCCAGCTCAACAACCCCACTTCCACCCGCCCGTCTCCCAGACATGAAATATTACCAGGCGTTATAAAAAGGCCGTTCTGTGATTTAGAGAATAACTAAGTGGTTTGAAGCCGAGCAGTCAGCCCGTAAACTGTCTTTGCCAAATATCTTTGACTGCTGTAAAGATGCAATGGCTGGCCAGTGCTAGCTCTGACTGTATGCAGAAGCCTATCTACGCAAGAGTGCTACTGACACTTGGTGGTAGTTTTGCCTTTGTTTTTGGCTGTAGTGCAGATTGATTACTATAAATAAGTTTAGTATATACTTTTATGTAAAACACATTCATGAGCGTATATACACATGCGTGTGCACATAGACAGGCAAGCATGTAGCCTATAGACTTCATTTAGTCTGTCACTGGGAAGTAAGCTGATATCAGCGGAAGAGTTTACATCATGGCTGAAAAGGAAAAAAAAAGTCAGAGATGCGTGTACAGATGCACACGGCTACTGTTGTAACGAATCCCGCTTCGATGTTTCAACATTGTTTATCCATTAAAATTTGCAAGCACGTACATGTAAAATATTTTATGTCTCTGCCTGTTTCAGCAACAAGAGCAGGACCCGACTAACCTGTACATCGCCAATCTGCCTGTGAACTACACGGAGAAGAATTTGGAAGCTTTATTCAAAGAGTATGGCGCAGTCATTTCTACCAGGATTCTACGGAAGCCAGATGGCACCAGTCGCTGTGTCGGGTTTGCACGCATGGAGTCTCGAGACAAGTGTGAAACTATCATCAACACCTTCAACAACCAAATTTTACATGGTGAGTAAAGAATAAAGACAACAGAAATATAAACTGAATAGAACACCAAGATAACAAGTTACGTGTCAGGTTCATCATGCATGTTTACTCAGTCCTTACTGCTTAGTCACAGGCTAGTGTGTTTGTTGTGAAGGTTGATATATCTTGTGGGCATGTTCATCTTGTTGAAGACGAATGAAGTGCACATTGGTATTACTCATGGAATAGTTGAAGCTCAAACGCCATGACAGTCGCTGAACAAAGGACACGAGTTCTAAAGTCAGTATCCATATTATTATAAAAACATGGTGTCAGTATTCGGTGTCAAAGAACTTCACCAAATATGAAACATGGTTTCAGATTTTAGTTTGATTCAGCATCACGTGAGGAAGAGAGTGGTCAAGAATCGGGGTTGATGTTAAATGAAGAGAAATTACTTCCAAGTTTTCCATCCATATGATTTAATTATGGTCAAGTATTGCTGCTTCTTTGTCAAGTGTCTGCTTGTCTGTTTCTGTGTCTGTGTGTGTGTGTGTGTGTTTGTATTTCTGTCTCCAGAGCTTGCATTCACTTCGCTGACTGGAGAAGAGACGTTGATAATGGTTCTATATTCTGCATGCACATTGGTGAAGAGAATATCTGGCTATGCTCACCACCAAAGAACGTCAGAATGAGCTGAGCAGCAGTGAAGTTTTGCATCTTATGTCGTTAAAATGAAAAAGGTTATTCAGGCTTGAAGTTTAAAAATTTATAACGAAGAAAGACAGGCTCTAGATAAGTATAAAACCACCGTCATTAAAATGATAACTTATCAAAGCACAAACCTGACTTGTTAGGGATTTGATAATTGGTGCTGCTGGACGTGATTAGATGTAGACGATCGTTGAAAAAGAACAGACAACTTAAAGACAACGTACGAGTCGATATGTCTACGGTGAAGCAGTGATCAGTGTGCGCATGTGTTCCACATATGCTCCAAGATTTGAATTTGGAGAGGAGTTACTGAGCAACAGGTCTTAAAAATCCCAAATCTGTATTTTCACAACGTCCCTCTCCCTCCCCCTCCCCTAAAATTCCCCCCTTCTACTTCCCCTTCCCTGTCCCCTAGTCTCCGTCCAGTCGCTCTTCTTTTATTAGACCAGGGATTTTTTTCCAGTTTTTTATGTCATTTGATTCATGTGTCGTGTCTTCTTTGACTCTATCTTGTCCTTATTTGTTGACTTCCTGACATTTCTGCTTTGCTACCATCACTTGTCAGCCGGCCAGTGTGCGCACGATTGGCTGTGGTTACTTAACGCCCCCTTGATAGATATGCTGTCGTATGGGAGACCCTTTGCTCCTGACAGATGCCACATGCCCTTCAACTGCACAGTTATAACAAGCATGGTGGTTGGCTTGTATGCAGCATGGCATACGTGATATATCAAGCTTAATTGGTGTAATTGGCGGTGATAACGTTTATCACTCTATGTCGATACCCTGTACCCTCATTCCATCCCTCCTAAGAACAGCTGCAGCAACAACTTATTTTAAAGCAAAGAAACGAAAATACCCCAAAGTATGAAGAATAAAAGTGGCAAATGAAACCATGTCATGATTTTAACGTTTCTGAAGACTTTAGAATTTGAAGAGTAGTATGCTACAGATCCTGCCCCGTATTCCACTCATCCTCTGGTACTGATGGGGCTAATTATGGAAGCTGGCAAAGCAGGATAGAACTGCTTTCTCTGTCTGTCGATGTAAAACACACACACACACACACACACACACACACACACACACACACACACACACACACACACACACACACACACACACACACACACACACACACACATACACACACACACACACATACACACACACACACACACTCACACACTTACACTCACTCTCTGTCTCCAACCTACCCCTCATACACGCACGCTTACTTATAAATCTTAATCAATTTATTGTCTTCTGTTGCTAGAATCCAGTTGTCCTTTCTTGCTTCTCCTGTCCTTTAGACCATCTTTATCATTATGCTACATCATGAAGTTTAAGTCTGTTTCTGACAGCCTTTACATTTAATTCAAGGAGAAATTTGAAAATATGCAAGACAAATTTTGTTTCTGTTTAAACTAGGCAGAAGAGCATGTCTATTAGTATTAAGTATTATAATTGAAAATTTCTCATTTCCTTCAGTGCAGACAACCCTGTTACTAAATAGAAACCTCTTCACTACAAGGGGGAGGATTATTGTTCACAGTAATATTAATTTCACCCTTATGAATGACATCCACTGATGTTTGTAGTTCTCATAAATTAATACAGATATCTGTGCTTACGATGATACTAAAAGAAATACCTGTCCTCGATCCCTCACTCCTTCCATATTGTCATGCATTCTTATTGAGCTAAACCCATCCGCATTCTTTTATATACAATGTCGTCCAGATCCTGTTCCCTGTCACCAACATTCATAGGTCTCTGTGTGGAGCGTATAATCATTTATTCACAGGCTTGGCTACCTGATATTATTGAAGGGGTAAGACAGTTGATCCATGCACGCTAACTATGTGCCGTGTCGTTGGTGTCGTCTTTCCCGCTTCGACCTTGCACACACACACACACACACACACACACACACGCACACGCACACGCACACACAAACACACACACACGCAGACACACACGCACACACACACACAGAGGAGACTGGCAGCGTTTATATCTGACTGCATTAACCTGATTCTTGACGGCTCGGCTCCCTCCCCTCCCTATCCCTATCCCACCCACGTTCTTTCCCCACTTTCCATTCGTCGTGTCCTGTGAAATGTCTTGATCAGACACGCCCACATACCCCAAACCGCCATAGCAAGAAGAGAGGGAGACGTCATACAGTGTTTCTCGCCACAACAATTACACGCGCCTTGCTACAGACTAAGATATTCTGTATGGTGTTGAAATAATTTGCGTAGATATGAACGTGCATTGTTTTCTTCTAAATTGAAAGTGAAGCAAGGATTGGTAGTTAAAAGACAATGCATCACTTTATTATTTCTGTTTTACAAAGATGAATCTGTTGTCTGTTTTGGCGGTAACTCCTCTCATCCGAAACCTTACTGATCGATGTTGTATATAAAGCAAGCTAGGAGAGGTGATTGTGTGTCTTAACTTAAATACAACCGTAATGTTTGATACTGATAGCTCGTCGAGCGGCATATCTCCTCCTCCACGCCTCCCCTCTCCCCTCTTTAACCCTATTGCTCCCTTCAAACGAGGGTCAAAATTGGAAAAAGAAAGCAGACAGATTGAAAGTATGATGAGAAACTATTATTGATGAAGATTTCTTACATATTTGCCAGCAGGCAAATGAAGTAGATAGATTCTGCCGTTTAGGTCGGACATTTAACCTGTGAACTGTGTTAACATTTTAGCCTACTGTGTTCGCCAAACGCTACAGCTCCCAAACCTTCGTTGTTCTCTGCAAACATCATCCTCTCTTGACTGGCTCTCAATTATGGATCCGTCCGTCCTTAAACAAATTGGACTGACACTTTTTAAACACAGCAAATGCTACCTCGGTGGAGGCGTCTACCAGCGCATACGTACATTGGGGCTGTGTAGCAAGCCCCGCACTGCGCGATCCTGTCGTGGTGGACGTCTCCACCGACTTTGGCACAACCTGCCTCCTGCTGTGCCAGCCCGACGCCACTTTTCTTTTTCTGCTTCCTCGTCTCCTCCACTGCCCCTGCCTTCGACCTCGCTGCTGCGGGCTTTGTCTCCTCCTCTGCCATCTTCGCCTTCGCCTTCTGTCCCGCCGGTGCTTCCTTCGTCTTCTGTCCCGCCGGCGCTGCCCTCGTCTTCTGTCTCGCCGGTGCTACCTTTGTTCTTCTTCTGTTCCGTCGTTGCTGCCTTCGTCTTCTGCCCCGCTGGTGTCGCCTTCGTCTTTTGTCCCGTCGGTGCCGCCTTCTTCGCCACCTCGGCCGCCGCCATATGATAAACTTAAACTATGCCTTTTTAACGCTCAATCAATATGCAAAGATGGCAAAGCCGAGGTCATTGCCGATTTTATCGCTGATGAGCACGTTGACATTGCTTTTATTACAGAGACATGGCTTAACCCCCTTGGTCATGAACCTATACATGCTAGCCTCACTCCGAGTGGTTACAGGCTTGCTTCTTTCCATCGCTCATCTCGAGGTGGCGGTATCGCCATCCTCTACAACGACTCACTCCATTCCCGCCTATCTTTCTCGCAGTCTCTGCCTTTCTCCCATCCTTCTTTCGAGCACGTTGAAGTATCCTTCCAATCCACCCTCACCCCATCACCTTCTCCTGTGTCTATCGACCTCCACCTAGCTCTGCCAACAAACTCACCACATCCACGTTTCTCTCTGACTTTGACCAACTGCTTGACCACTACTGCCTCTTACCTGGAAATCTCATCATTCTAGGTGACATCAATGTCCACTATGACAACACTCACCGTTATGACACAAGACATATCATCAACTCTCTGTCCAATCACAATATGACTCAACACATTTCTGAACCAACCCATCAAAAAGGTCACATTCTTGACTGGATCATTTCTCGTGATCACCACAATTCAGCTACTAACAACTGCTTAGTTCTTTCTACCCGTCTAACTTCAGCCCTTCCATCTGACCACTCTGCAATTCTCTGTTCTCTTGACATTTCTCCTCCTTCCCGTACCACGCGCACAGTGACTCGACGCAATCTCAAATCTATCGACCTCTCCACATTTTCATCTGATGCCTCCCGTCTCCTTTCTGAAAAGTCACATAACCTTGCCGATGAATTCTATACTACTCTCCACCATCTTCTGGACACTCATGCTCCAGCCACAACCCGTCTTTTACCTGACCGCCCCCCTACCCCCTGGCTCACTCATGAGATTGCCTGTGCAAAACGTGCCCGCCGCAGAGCAGAGCGCCGCTGGCGCAAATCCAAACTCACTGTACACAGGCAACTTTTCCAAGCCTCTAAAACAAAAGTATCCACCCTCATTGCATCTGCAAAAACAAGCTATTTCCAAACCAAAATCCTGAATGCCTCTTCTTCAAAAGAACTCTTTACAACCATGAATCATCTCCTTGGCACACGAAAAGACTTACCTCTCCCAACAAAACATACAAATGAAGAACTCCCATCTGTATTCTCTAAGTATTTCACCACCAAAATACAAACTCTTCGTGACAGGCTTGACAGGACACCCTGTCAACCATGCCCACCTGACCCTTCCTTCTCTGGCACACCTCTCACTACTTTTACCCCAGTCTCACAAGAAGAAATTTTCAACACAATCAGATCCATGTCGTTCAAAACCTGCGAACTGGATCCTCTTCCAGGTTCTCTCTACTCCGATTGTCTCCCTACTCTCCTCCCATTCATCACTGACATCATCAACACTTCTTTTCAAACTGGAACTGTCCCAGATTCTTTCAAGTCTGCTATTGTTCACCCTCTCCTCAAGAAACACAATTTAGACCCAAATGAACTGAAAAATTACAGGCCTATCTCTAATCTCTCTTTCTTGTCAAAACTCCTTGAAAAAGTCGTCCTCAACCAGCTGAACTCTCACCTGTCTGCCAACAATCTCCTCAATCCTTTCCAGTCAGCCTACCGCCAGTGCCATAGCACTGAAACTGCCCTACTACACATTCTCAACAATCTCCTCCTTGCAACTGATACTGGCAAAGTCTCTCTCCTCACACTCCTTGATCTGTCTGCAGCTTTCGATACCATTGACCATGGTATTCTCCTTTCTAGACTTCATCATACTTTTGGCATCTCTGACATTGCTCTCTCCTTTTTCACTTCGTATTTATCAAACAGAAAACAAACTGTTCTCATCAATGGCACTTACTCTCAACCTGCATACCTGACCTGTGGTGTTCCACAAGGATCTGTCCTTGGCCCTGTTCTTTTCACTCTTTATACCTCCCCCCTGTCCACCATCATCAACTCCCACTCTATAAAACACCACTTCTATGCTGATGACACCCAACTTCAAGATAGTGACTCACCTGATAATATACAGCGCCTGTTGACTCGCACCACTGAGTGTTACTCGGACATTAAGAACTGGATGATACACAATAGACTTCAGCTTAATGACGACAAGACAGAAGCTATCCTCATTGGCACCCGTCAGAAACTTTCCCAGCTGCCTCCTCTTTCTCTCCCATTATGTAACACATCAGTCCCAATTTCTGATTCAGCTAAAAACCTTGGTGTCTGCATTGACTCTACCCTGTCCATGAACAACTTTGTTTCTCAAACTGCCAGATCTTGCTACTATCATCTCCATCGTATAAGCCTGATCAGGAAGTATCTCTCTGTCGAAACAACTGCAAAACTCGTTCTCTCCTTCATAATGTCTCGCATTGACTATTGCAATTCACTCCTGTCTGGTCTTCCTGCCTCCACCATTCACACCCTACAGCGCATTCAAAACAATGCTGTACGCCTTGTACTCAAAAAGAAAAAAGCTGACCACATATCTCCTCTCCTGGCACAACTTCACTGGCTCCCTGTATCAAAGCGCATACAGTACAAACTAGACACCATGTGCTACAAAAGCCTCAATAACGCAGCCCCCGATTACCTGTCAAGCCTACTTGAGATCTATGTTCCCTCACGTACCCTCCGCTCTGCCTCCGATCCTCTGACTTTTCGCTTTCCACGCACTAAGCTCAATACCTATGGTCCACGAGCCTTCTCTGTTTCTGGTCCACTCTCCTGGAACAAACTTCCTCTCTCAGTCCGTCAGCAACCTACTTTTGCCTCCTTCAAGTCCGCTCTCAAAACTCACCTTTTCTCCTCTGCATAAAATCCTAACCTCACTCAACCCCCCTCTGCAGCCTGTCTCCGCTCGGAGGGGAATCACTTTGTTTTAATATATAATTGTATATGATGTGCTCTCTGTGGTTTTCCATTGGTTTTATTCTTGCTTTTATTGCTTTTATTCTTTTCTCCCCATTTGTGGCCATGCATGTGTGTGTGTGTGGTGTGTGTGTGTGTGTGTGTGTGTGTGTGTGTGTGTGTGTGTGTGCGTGCGTGCGTGCGTGCGTGTGTGCGTGTGTGTCTTTTCGGCGCTTGGATTTGATTTTGTCGAGATTTGCGCTATATAAATATTGTAATTATTATGTATGCATGTGCGTACGTACGTAGTATGTATGTATGTATGTATGTATGTATACGCTTAGATTTATGTATGTATGTATGTGTGCATGTATACGCTCAGCTTAGATTTATGTATGTAAGTATGTAAGCATGTATGTAAGCATGTATGCGCTCATATGTATGTAGGTATGTATGCATGTATACGCTCAGCGCTTAGATTTGATTTTGTCAAGATTTTGCGCTATATAAATAAAATATATTATTATTATTATTATTATTTTTCAGTGTGCCTGCAAATAGTTCGTATCGACCGGATGTGGTTGTGTATGACAGAAATGTGTAAAGATGATTTTCTCAGTTCTTTATAAGTGGATCTTTACCAGATTTGAGCCACGGCTTAGAGAGGAGGAGTCGCAAAAGCGAAAGTTCTGAAGGTAAAAGCACAAAGTTCAAGGTCACACAAACCGGGAAAAAATAAGGCCTTAGATGTGTACTTTTTTGGGGAAGGTGTGTGAAAAGCACTTTCTCAGGAACTTTTGACAATCTGTAGAATTTTTCTCAGAGTTGTGACAGTATACCATTGTCCTCGATGCAGCTCGTTTTTTTTCTTTCTTTTCTTTAATTCCATGTAAAAAGAGATACTTTTTTGTTTGTTTGCAGTCTTGGTTCTGTGTGTGTGTGTGTTGTGTGTGTGTGTGTGTGTGTGTGTGTGTGTGTGTGTGTGTGTGTGTTTTGGTGTTGTTGTTATTGTTGTTGTTTCTGTGGAGATCATTCTCTATACGTAATGTTATGCGAGTATGTAGTAAACTTTTCAATTTTAATGATAAACTTAAGAAAATAAGAGTTTAAGACAGTGGGTTGGGAGGATATCACGCTGTGTGTGTGTATGTGTTGTAGACGGGAGGGGTTAGCTGAAAACCAGTCACGTGGATTGGAGGGTGGGGATCGTCGCTAGTAAATCTCAACACAGTCTGTTCCTGTGATGGGTTTACAAAATTAATGGCTGTATGCTGATCATTGTGCCGCGCCACTTGACCTTACTCCATCCCCGACCTTACCCCGTCCCCGAACCCCGTCCCCGACTTTACCCCATCCCCTTCACCCACCCTGCGCCAACGCCTAGTGCGCCGATCTTGTTTCCCCCTGAAGACTTCTCTGTGATATCGCCTTTCCTTCAGATACTAGCACCCCGGTTCCCAGCCTACACCCCATTTTTCCTCTCCCGGTCCCCCGCTACTCGAGATGACCGACACGATCAGGTTTATGGTCGCGCTTTTTGTATATCGTGTACCCGAGTGTTTGTGGGTTTGGTGGGGGAAGAATAAATAACTACCACCTGTGGACTGAAGTCCCTCTTTTAGTCTTCACCAAGTAAATTCAGGTACTCGTTTCTGATGTTCGGCTTTACTTACATAACAACACGCCATGTGGAAAAAGATTGTCACAGACATGTTGATCTTTCAGTAGATTTTGAGGCCAAAAGAAAACGGGTGGTGTTTTGGGGGGTGGGGATGGGGGGAGATAGAGATCTCCGTTCCTCCTTCCCTCAAATGTCTATGCTATCTCGAAGACGTCTTGCCACGGGAGGGTCTGGTGTCACGGATGTCATCTGTCGTGTTATTCTACATTTGAACTGTCTGGGGACAAGTTAAGCTGAATGTAGTTAAGAGCATAGGTGAAGGTCAGGTAAAAAGATTCACCGCGTTTTGTTTGCTGTTTGAAAAAAATTATCATTGTGTAGTTTTATTTTCATCAGGCAAGAACGTCTGGAAATTCCAAGAACCAAACTAAGGGAAAAAAGTGAAGACTTTTACCAGAGTTGTAGTTACGTTTTTATCAGTCAGAATTGAAAATTTCTGACATCCAGTACTGGTATAGTGGATGCACTTCTATATGCTAATTACAGTGGTGAAATGATTATGAAATGACTTCAACAGACAAATAGTTTTAAGAAGGCAGTTGAATTGTTCATTATGTCTACAATAATTAAAACGAAATAAAAGAATGAAAGTTCTGTACATAATTTCGCATATTACTGGACATTCTTCATTAGAAATATCTTGTTTTTCCTTTCATTTGTTTGCATGCGTTTGAAAGTGCACCTTATTAGTCTTCTTTTGAAGGTACTGTCAAAGACCTTGTACTTACAAGCACCGTCTTTTATATAGTAATGTGCGTATTTATTTAGAAAGTTGGAGGCTTTCCCGTGTGCCTTTGATTCATTTGAAATGGTTGTTTGAAAAGTATATTTTTCTTTTGTGCTGCTGCGACAAAAGGGAAATTATATTTTCTTTTGGACTGCTGTGACATAAGGGTGTGGTTGTGTGTGTGTGTGTGTGTGTGTGTGTGTTGTGTGTGTGTGTGTGTGTGTGTGTGTGTGTGCGTGCGTGCATGTGTGAGCGTGCGCGTGCGCGGATGACAATTTAATAAATTGTGATTTGGCTCTCTCTTTGCCTTCTTCATCAGTGATCTGTCAGCATATGTACATATGTAATGTGTGTGTACACAGATTCAGAAGCACAAATGTACTCGTATCTTTGTGCAAAAGGATATTGTTAGTTAGACATAGGGAGGAGTGTGTTTGTGAGAGAGAGAGAGGGGGGGGGAGGAGGGGAGGGGAAGAGCGAGAATGAATAATGAACTATTTTAATTATATTTGATATATTTAAAATCATATTATTTCATATTGGTGTATTTTATGTAGAGAGCACAGAGAGAACATAAGGGCGAGAAGGGTGTGGAGTAGCAGAGTGAGAGATTAATCATTATATAGAGGTTTTAGTGTTCATGAATATAAGTAAAAGTTTGCTACCTTCTCCCTTCCCCCTCATCCCCACCCTGTCTTTGTTGAGTGTGTCAGTGTGTGTGTGTGTGTGTGTGTGTGTGTGTGTGTGTGTGTGTGTGTGTGTGTGTGTGTGAAAGAGAGGGAAGAGGGGACGATTGAACCGAACAATTCCTGTTTATTATTACACCCACACAGAGTTGAAATCAATTATTCACAAGAGGAGTGAGAAAGCATGCTGCCATCTGACCTACTTGGGTCTCTTTAACTTTTATTATATCGATTGTTTACACAAGAAGCATGGAAATTTGAAGACCACAGTTTGTTTTATATCGCTGGCATTACTAGATATGAAACAGGGTTATGTGTATGTTATTTAGCTGTTATTGATTTTAATTAATTATGTTAATCATAGGTGGTGGTATCAGAATTCCCCTAAATAGGGACTGAAATAAAGTGATAGTGATGAAATGAATTAAGACAAGTAAATATGATGGTAAATTTGGAATATTTGTTATCGTTATTCATTTTACTTGAAATGAGATGAATACACAATGTGTACATTTCCCTATTTTCTAACGTTATATTTATAATCAAATGCATTATTAATGTTACTATTATTATCATTATTATTATTACTGTTATTATTGTTGTAAATTGTATATTTCAGTGAGCGGATAATATTTCAGTGAATCAGTTTCTGTGGTCTCTCTTTGTTCTGCGAGCACGCACGCACACTCGCACACACTCAAGCACGGCACGCGCGCGCACCACACACACAGCACGCACGCATACACACAACGCACGCATACACACACACGCATACACACACACACACGCAAAACACACACGCACACACACACAGCGGAAGAGAGAGAGAGAAAAAGTAGACTGTGTAAAGAAATTTCAGATAATAAGGGGAAAAAGAAAGAACAAGAAAAAGACCGTTGGTAAACAGATAAAGTTTTGAAAGGGAATAATCGCCCCAACCCTATCCTGACATGATACTGTTGTGTGTCAGGGTCAGGCTTGACCCAAATCTCTCTGTAAGAAGCGACAGTGTGACACGCACAGGCGCTTGCAGGTGTAGTTGAAAACTATGTATTGGCATTGACGAGACTCCAGAAAAAGATGGGTTCACATTTGACCACAATATTTCGTATGAAATAGGTTGACATAACTGTATAAACACAAGGAAATGGTAGGAGATATGAGGAATTGCAGAAACTTCCATTTATTTAAACAAATAGAGAGACCACAAAGCACTTGTCAAGTTACGAATACCATGTCAGTGCGTATTACTAAAGAAGTACCTTATGCTAGGGGCAGTGAACCAAGAAAGGCACAATTCGTCATTGTATCCTAATTCAGTAATGCATTACTGTTAAGTAAATACGCCCCTCTCCTCCCTCCCTACCCCCTTTTCCCCCTTTTTATTATGTTCATTCAAAAGAAGCTAGCACAATTTTCTTCTGTACTAAAAGAAAACGGAACACACACTATCCCCAGCGAAAAAGGTTTGATTGCACTCAAATCCAATGCCAGGGTGATTGCAGTCTTGATCAAAAGAAACGGCAGTCCATGGTAACTTGGTCCATACCAGTCCATAAATACAAAAAGTTATTTTCTGGGACGATTGATGTAATACACAAATTTCAAGTTCCTTTGGCTATAGGGTGGTCATGAAATCTGGCCAGATAGTGATTAACAAGGCTTCCAAAGCTTCAAGTGGGCTATAAAGGGGAACAGTACACACTGGACTTGTATGTTCCAGTCAAGACACTGGAATGTGTGTACACAGCACACATACCCACGTGACTTACGTCCCAATGTGGCACACCTTAAAAGCCCGATCATGTATATCGTTGTTACGCTAGTATCAGTACATATCAGACTTACCCTGATATCTGTACTCAACAGACTTTAGCTTGTTGTGTTTGATTTCGTACTCTGAATCAGTTTTGTTAACAAACTGAATAGGAAAAAGGAGTGTGTTGGCATGTCATGGGTTCATGGACTAGAATGGCAATTAGGCATTCTGAATTATGTTTTCATTGAACTTGTTACTCATTGACTGAGATTATAGTCATGAAAGTTGGTGTTTCAGATAAATTTCATTGCCCCACATCTCGACTACAGCTTCAAGTATATTTGTAATGATTACATTTGTTAAGTTTTTAAATGACTGTCACTCATCTGCCCCCTCATTCTTGGTAGTATTGCATCAGCACAGAATAATTTGAATGTAAAATAGTAGTAATTTGCTCACTATGTAAAATATAGATATCAGTTTCGTTATCTGTTGCAAAATCAATAAATCCATATACCTTCTGGTTCTGTACTGAATGAGAAAATTATTACCATTTTTCATAGGAAAGTATAGAGGGAACAGTAAGCTGAACTTGATTCATTAATATGAACTCGTGATTAAATCATTGGTGAGTAATGTGTTGTGGCCTGGAGGCTCTTGGATCTATTTTATGATGCCTAAAGCTCTTCATTGCCATTTTATTTTCCCAACCCAGAACAGACTTGGGGACGTATTCATTTGTGTTGAATTGGAGGCTGTACAAACACTTTTAATTATATTCACTCTATGAACTCGGGTTCGAACCCATGCAATAACTGAAAGATTGATGTTTCATCACTACAGATATTAACCTCATCTATTTAAAGATGATAGTAACACTTGTGATGGTTTGGAGACTGGAAGCCAAAACAAAAAAAACGAGATTAACAAAAGCCCACAGGACATGTGATTCCATTTCATCACAACTGCTAGTACGAAAGTTGTTCGAAACATGCTCTGATTTGCTGTTTGTACATATTAAAAGCAGCAAGCAAGCACAATTCACTGCAAACCAACAAATATTTTTTATGTGCACATGTTTCGTGTGTGTGTGTGTGTGTGTGTGTTATTGAAAGCAGCAAGCAAGCACAATTCACTGCAAACCAACAAATATTTTTTATGTGCACGTTTCGTGTGTGTGTGTGTGTGTGTGTGTGTGTGTGGGAGAGAGAGAGGTTTGCATGTTCGTGTGTGTGTGCATCTGTGTTTTTGGAAGTTAGGGAAGGGGGACGGAAAGGCAGGCGGTCTTGCATGCTCTGGGTGGTGGGGGGGGGGGGGGGTTGGGGAGGAAAACGAGAGGGGGGGGGGGGAGAGGCTTCAGGATTCTTTAATCTCAATTTTGACATTTGTATCAAAATAGGAGATAACACTTATTGTCACATTTTTTGTGTGTTTCTGCGCGCTTGACATTTCTCATTCTGTATCTGTATTCTGTTTTGTGTAAATTCTTGCTTTCGTATATTGTTTTGGACATTTCGGTGGTCTGGTTTTGATTTTTTTCCTTTTTCTTTAATGGTGGTGGTTGTCATACTTGCCATATTTACAAAGACAGCTAAAATACTTTCCTTGTTGTTGCAGGTTGCTCTGAGCCTTTGTTGGTGAAGTTTGCTGATTCAGGGAACAAAAAGAAGAGTCAACAGCAAAAGATGTTGCAGGTCGGAATAGATTATGTGAGTTGTGCGTCTTAGAAAGGGTAGGGAGATTGGGATAGGAGAGGAACAGTTGTGTAAGATCTGGTTAAAAATGATTAAAATTCAGAAAATAGATGGGAGTTTATAGTATACAGACGCACACTTTTGTCATTTATTTGTGTATTTTTCATGTTAGATTGTGCAAGTTGTATTTTTCTTTATAATTGTGTCGCTGAGTGGTCGTGAATAGCTGTTTTTGTTTATAATTGAGGTCTGGTGGTGAAGAGGTAAAGTACTAAACTTCCATGCATTTGCGTGGGCGCAAATCACGCCCATGAAACATAGTTCATGAGCGCATATGTGTCTAGTCAGTAACGAGTGAAAATCTTAATTGTTGTTTCAGTGGTAAGAGATGGCGTGCATGCGAGTACACATTGTAATAAACGTCTTTGAGTGCATGTGTGTCGGGTGTATGAACAGTAAAAATCTTCAGTGTGTGTCGGGTGTATGAACAGTAAAAATCTTCACAATTGTTGTATGAGTGGTCTGAGATGTGTGCATGTGAGTATAGTTGTGTAATGAAAAGGGAACACTTATGGATATGGATACATGCTTTCTCTTCTCCAACAAGTAATTTTACTCAAACAATTATGCATTCTATCAAAAAAAATGCCATCATCACATGCACCACATCCGGTTGCAGTGGCTGTTAATTGGCAGTAATTGCCCTCGAGGTAGCAAAGATCATGTCAACTGTGTCTTCAACACTGCACAAGAATCATTCTCTTCATAGGTTGTACTACAAACATCTTGCACGGACTCACCGTCTATAACAATATAACAATATTACTACCATTACCTATTAAAAAGCAAATCATGATAAAACATTCTTTTGAGTGAATCAGTTCTAAGCAATGTTAGCATTCAGTATACATTCTCATTCATATTCATCTACACTGAGAGCTAACATTACCCATAGAAGTAACAATTACAATACATGACACACTAGTCTCTAGTGTGTTGGCTAGTGACTGCGTGCTTGTCACCTCTCGCTTTTAGCCATCATCGCTGGCTAGCACTGCTCCATGCATCTCTGCGAAGAGGAGAGCAGAGTGCCGAAGACTTGGAGGATGTCTGGCCCACAGACGTGTGGCGCGCAGGTCCACAAGCGTGTGGACATGACCTTGTGCCCACAAACCAGACCCCCAGCTATGGGAAAATAGCACCACTGCCTTGTGAGTGTCTGGGGGAGACCAAGGCTAAGGGACTAAACCTTACAGAATATTACCACTGCTTTGTGGTTGTCTCTGGAGAGACCAAGGCTAAGGAAGTAAACTCTGACAATAAATCACCCACTGTCTTGTGAGTAGCCGAGGGAACGACAAAGGCAAGCGGAAAGTCTGTACAAAAACCGATGGAAGGCAATGGGAAACTACCATCGTATCCTCCCTCATATCATGGCCAGCTTAAAGAAAAGAAAACTAAACAATGTAAATAGGGCCAGGGGCTCCTATAGAGCATCTTCGTCCTGTCGGGAATGTCATACAGTGCTGGTGACAATACGACACCCTTGTGAAGGATGTCTTATCCACAATTAGGGAAATTTTAAGCCTTTGAAGTTCACTTTTTCTCCTCCTCGTCCACTTCTAGCAGGAGCTCTTTTCTGCCATTGTCAAAGGGCTCTGGGCTTCTTTCCCTGAAATTGAGAGAGCTTCATGAGATCATAGGCTTATGTGCTTATCAACCCCGTTGCTCCAAGCTCTATGCGAGGACTTCGGTTTGAAAGCCAGATGTCCTCAAGTTGCTGGCTAGACTGGCATACTTTTCACAAAATTTCAGTCTTGTAGATATGGGCTTCCTCCATTCCAGTTTCATATGGTACAGTGAGCTCGATCAGAATCACTTTCCAAACCATATTCAGTTGCACTTGGCCTGACTTCTTGACTTGTAAACTAAAGAGTGATTAGGGCAGACAATTTAATAAGTGCTCAAAAACTGAAACTAGGTGAATGATTGGGTGTTAATCATCATCATCATCATCATCATCATCATCTCATCACAACACACACACACACATACACATACACATCACACACACACACACACACACACACACACACACACACACACACACACACACACACACACACACACACACAACACACACATACATTACTTTCTGTCTCACGTTCTCACACACACAGGTGAATTGATAAACTAGTCAACCATCCAATCATTCCATCATCCAAGTCAAGTAAAAATGTACTGCAAACATTTGTAAAACAAGTTTTATTCCATCACTATGCAGGGGTTGCAGTTTCCCTTTGACCAGCAGGCCGCCTTGGCAGCCAACTTGAATGCGTAAGTACCATCTCTTTCGTCCTCTTCCTTCTGTCTTGTAGCCTTCTCTTGTATTTTATCTCATTTTGTACTCGTGTCTAGTAAAAGTGCATCCTAGCATGCATAGAACAAGTGTCTGTTGCTCACACAAGGCAGCCATCTGATTTTATGACAATTACTAGCGCAGTGGGAAAAATACTGGAGGGTTATTCCAACACTTGCTGAAATCGGCGCCGCAATGGGGAAAACTTATTAGAACGTATTTGAAGCAGGCATTTTTATACTCCAAGCACTTACACTTGCTTTTGCAGCATATTTGCGTATGTGCATGTATGCACGAACACTCATGCATGAATATACATGCACATACACACAAAACACAATACTCTGCTGAATACAATTGTCACAAATATGATTATAAAAGAAATGACTTCAAAGGGCTACAGCTAATGAAAGAACAGTAAAAACAGGTAAACCAACTTCATCCCACAACAGAAAAAGCGTTTAGCCGACTTTAAGAAAAGGACAGAGACATACAAATAAACAAAAAAGACCGGATATCGGTGTTAAGGTTATGACCACAGAACGCAAAGAAAAATGTACACACATGCACACTCTGTGTGACTTCATTAAGAAAAGTTCACTCTTGCTTTGGTGTTTAGAAAGAAACAGTATGCATTTTTTTCCCCTCTCATACAGTTGCCTACAATTGAACTTTAGAAACCTGTTTTCACTTCAATGAATCTCTTATCAAAACATCATCTTGATGCTTTTCTCTGTCGTTCAAACAACCCAAAATTGTTAAATTGCAAGTTTGTAAATAGATTATCTTTGTGTTGTGAGTGATAGTGCACAACAGGTGTTCTTTGGTGGGGTGGGGTGAGGTTCTTGTACTTGTAATGGGAAAGGAGGGAGGGTCAACTTAAAAGTTTCCTGTTCATTGTGGAATTGATCAGCTATGGCCCTTGTTGCGCACTTCAGTCTTACTCTGAACTATGTTGCTCTTGTATTTTGTTAAAACTGCGCATAAGAGTGTTACATATATTTCTATTATGATTGTATATTATGCATATATACTTATATACACCTGTACACTTGTATATATTGTAATATTGTACATATATATGTATGTATATATCTATATATACTATGCCAGATACTAATTGTTGTGAAAACTTGTAGAAGTATGTACCTTTATCACGCACACTGTAGTCAGAGTGATACAGCAGTCAGTATCTTTCATGTGCCTCATATGAAGTCGGTCTGAAATATCACAGGGCAAAGCAGGATGGAATTGGCATGCTTCTTATATATGTAACTTTCTCTTTTTTTGTTCTTGTAAGTGTAAATATCGTGAGCCATTCAGTTTTTGTCATTCAGCATTTTGTTTGCTTGCTTTATATACATGGAGAAAACTTGCATTTTTTCCCCACTTGTAAACAACAGAAGAAACATTTTACTGGTGCCTGCTGCAGTATATTCTCTTTGATTTCCTCATTCCATCTCGGTCTTGGTAGTCCACATGCCTACCTAACACTCTGCATTTTATGGAGATAAAAAAACACAGTTGATTACAGTCAGACATGGTGCATGGCGGACAAACCATCATGATTACTATCTGTCAGGAACATAGCCGATGCTTTGATGGACGAAATGAAGAATGAAGGAGGCACAGAGAATGAGGCCTGGTTATAAAATTATCAAAACATTCCTGAAATGAAAAAAGTAAACCCACTTACCAAAAAAAGTAAATAATATGAAATCTTTTCGATTATACAGAAAAACAAGAACATTTAGTGTTAGGCAAAATATAACAAAAGTTTGGATTCATTATGGCTATTAGGCTATTTCTGTTAAGTAAGATTCTTGACTGAGAGAGAAAGAAACGCACCTAGTGCAGTAGAAATAAACCCTGCATCTAGTGCAATAGAAATACACCCCAAAGTGCAAAAAAAAAAATATGTAAGCTGTTCAGTACAATCAAAGTTAGTATTGTATCATTGAAAGAAACAGCCACGCTTGTTAGTGAACAGAATTTGAAGTTTGTTTAAGTGGGATTCACAGTAGTCTGACTATTCCACACGCGCTCTGTTCAAATCTGATAGCAATTATTTGTCAGACTCCCTGAGCCTGTGCAAAAATGCTTTGGGTTAGCGAGGTCTTGAAATTGGGAGGGAGGAGAGGGACCTATGAAATACTGTGCGACAATATCAAAATGATGAAAATTATGAAGATGGGCATGAACAAACCACTTGTTAATGTTGCGGGTTGGGATTGAACTCAAGATATCAGATTTTGAGTCCATGGCTCTATCAAAAGAACCAACCCAGCTCGCATCATGTGACCGAAAATGTCAACAACAACAAATGGAAAATTAGGGGGAGAAAGATGAGCTGATAGTGCATTAGGTAGACATGTAATAGTTTACAAGATAGAATTATTCTAATCCATGGAGACTTGTGAGCTGGGTGTACAAATGCTATGATCCTTACCCGTAAGCAAACATCTAAGACAGACGAGTAACAAAATTAAATTGCGAAGCGTGCTTAGGGACTTGAACCCTGCCTGCTTATTGAGAAACAGTCCGTACATGAATTACAGTATGGCCACGCCCACGCTCCTGCCTGCGGCCACCGGCTTGATGCCGCGCTACTCTTCTGTGGCCACAACCCCTGTCACCACCTACCAGGTGTCCTCCAACCCTGCCTGGATGCCGCAGTATATCATGCAGCCCGGCATGCCACATGTAAGTACCTGAACTTACTGGTCAAGCCCTGCCTAGCCTGGTCCACTCTTTCCTTCACGCTGCTGCTGATGGACAGGGGTTATGTAGGAACTAGGATTCTCTCTTACCTGTAGTAGTAATTATAGGCCAGGTGATATCAACTACCCGCAGTTTATTTTTACCAAGCGCCTGGGGAAGAGTTGTTCACTTGTGGGAAAGGTGGCAGGGGAGGGGGGAGCGTGTGTGTGTGTGTTTGTGTGTGTATGTACGCATGCGTGTGTGTGTGTGTGTGTTCACACATAGATATGTTCATGCTCCGAAGTGTGAGAGGAGGATAGAAGTAACTCGACCCATACATTCTGCGGCAATTTTAAATGGATATAGCTGAAATAATATAATGATTGAAAACATTGTTATTATTATTATGTATGTGGTTTTTGTTTTGTTTTGTTTTTGGTTTTGTTTGTTTGTTTTTTTGGTTTTTTTTTGCTTTCATGGTAAATTTTATTGAATGAGCTTTTGTTTCTGTACAGCTTTAATAAAACATGATAACAGAGATTTTTTGGATATGGAAGTTTTCCCATTTGATAGTTTCTAGTCCATTTGAAATAATTTATAAGAGGGGATGGGGTGGAGTGGGAGAATGAGTATATTTGTATATTCTTTTCTTATGGTGCATTTTTTTTGTATAATTCATAGAAATACATATTTATGACAAATTGCTATGCCATGTGGCTAGTTTTTGTTTCATTTTATTTTTGTTTGTTAGTAGTCACGTGGCAACAGTTGCTCCAACCAGGCAAATGATACAGCATTGTAATCTATCTCTGTCTCTGTCTGTCTGTCTGTCTGTCTGTCTGTCTGTCTGTCTGTCTGTCTCTCTCTCTCTCTCTCTCTCTCTCTCTCTCTCTCTCTCTCTCTCTCTCTCTCTCTCTCTCTCTCTCTCTCTCCCCCCTCTCTCTCGTTCTTGCCCTCTCTCTTTCTGTGTCTCTGATGTATTTTGCATGTTGATTTGGATCATCAAAGTGCTTTTGTGTAGTTAGCTCATGAAAGAAAATGTAAAAAAGGATGTTTCATCATGGTGACATTTCTGATGACTAAATTATTTGTGTATGATGGAATGGTTAACCTATTCAGAGTGATGCTCACTAGTTCTTCACCCTTTTCTTTTGATTGTTGTCTTTGTTGCCAAGATCTTTGTATTACAGACTTAACCCCACCCATGGTATGTAATCAGAAGCACAAAGTTGTTTGCACACAAGAAATATTTTACCTACATAAGAAATATTTTGTCCATCTAATCTATTCATTGGCTGTCAGATGACAAATTAATGATGCCTATTTGGCATATTTTGATGCCTCAGCATTAAAGGAAAAAATGAGGGAGGGAGGGAAGTGAGAGAGAAAGTGTAAGCTTAAATATTTGCTATTTATGATTTTTCTGAATGTTTTCTTAATCAAGCTATTTCAGATTGTATAACATTGTGCAAGTAAAAAAGAGATTTTCAAGAAAGTGAATTTGGAGGAGGGGGTAGGGAAAGAGGAAAAAAGCACACACAAAAATCATTTTGTCTGGGCCCCTGATCATCTCTGATTGCTTTTTGTAATTGAAATTATTGTTCTTGCTGAATTGTTACGGAAAAAAACCCAGTTGTTATTGACAAGACTAATGAAAAAAACTGATCATGCATAATCCTTCGCAGCTTATATTGCAAAGATTTTTATTCAACCACTTGCTAGCATTAAGAGTTCCCAGTACTGTACACAATGTGTGTCTGGGCAGCAGTGTAAGGGATTCCTCAAATTTGAAATTTGACACAGTGAGTGAAAAAAAAGTGTTGTATCTTGTGCCATGATTGGTAGGTTAGAAACGCATTGAAGAAAATAATTCAGATTATTTGTATAACATGTATTATACAGTAGTTTCAATTTAAAATTGTTTGCATAACCTTTCACACATTCCGTATTGAGTTTAGGGCAGTAGGTGAATATAAAAATTCAAATAGGGAATGATATCCCACAAGAAGCATCGGCATTGAATATAACTGAGCAAATACTTGACCTCTTTCAAATATTATTTGATGACACATAACAGCTTTTTGTTTCATGAGGCAGGAATAACTAATTGCCATTGAGAATTGTCACTCATCAGTCATGATGAGTATGTTTATTATGCATGATTTTCTGGGGAAAAAAATCCTTTTAATCTTTTGTTCACAGTGCTTTTTTCAAAAATTGGGACCCCATTTTCCAGAAAGAAAACAGACTTCTTTCATGATCGTCTTCAATACAAGGAATGACAGTTGTGTTTAACATTTGATGGTCTGCATGATTATGAGAATTATTTCCAGATTGAATCATGAAAGTTAGATGAGTTGAGTTCTTGATGCTTCTTTTGCATGATACAGCAGAACTCTTATTTTCTATGTTAAATTAGATAAGTCTTTCATGCTTCTGTAGCATGATACGGCAGAAATCTATTTTCCACTTTATTACAATGAAAGATTATGTTGGTAAATGAATGCTAACTTAAGCATGATTTGCTTTGTTGTGAGATCTTATTTCTGTCCTTGTTTGTGCTGTCATGACTGTGTGTGAGCTTGATGTGGAATAACATGGCAGAAAAGAAATATTTTTCGTGACATATACAGTAAACAATTCATGCAAAATATTCAGTGGAAATTTGGTTATACTGCTACACTTGAAGTCGGTGTATGCAAGGGTTTCCTGCCAGAATGATATTGTCTTCCATTGGTGGCTATGCTCCATATATTGCTGTGATCAGCGTTTTATCAGTGATGCAATGACTTTCTACAATATAGGGGAAAATGAAACTGCATATATCCAGAAATAAACTAACCAACATATTCTGTATTAGAATTCATTACAGAAACGAAACCAACTTTATAGTTTACACTGCATATAGACGTAACTTACTTTGTAGATTGTTTCTTTCATGGAATCAAAAACTAGCATACATAAAATTATCATAATTACATTTATTTTTTCATTATATCATACAGATAATGTTTCATTCATTCATATTTTGTTGTCATTCGTACCATGCCATACCATGGATAAAAGGATCAGATACTGCATTTCAGTGTCTGTTATTCTTTCTCTGCCTTACAATTAAAACTTGATAATAACAAGCACCAAATTTTAGTCAGGAAGTACATTCCAAGACAGACATTTTCAGTGACTCGCATTTATATATGGTGTTGAACATATCTGATAACAGCTATTATAAGATGGATTTGAATGTTTTCCTTCAAAGTTTCATAATTAATAGAATGAAACAAAGGAAATAAAAGCAAATACATTGGAATCTTACGTATGTACCCACTTGCAGGGCATATTGTAATGGCATCATTGATGGTGCCTATATATTTAGTGGCCATGGCTCCAAGTCTTGTAGTTTCACATATCCAGTTCTGTCACACTTCATGCGCTGTAGAAAGATAGAGAACATGTGCAGTACAGAATCATATAAGTTCACAGACAAAAGACATGAGCCAAAGTACCACAAAAGACATGAGCTAAAGTACCACAAAAATATAAAAGAAGAAAAAGGAGAAAAAAGTCAACTAACAGTGTGTGGCGTTACGTGATATGTTGACCTGTCCTGTCTGCACTGACCTTAGCGTGCTGTTTTTGTGTTCTAATTCACAGATCCTTCCCTCTGTGCACCCCGATGTGTCGGCAGTCTTGGACCCCACAACGGCCGCCCTGATGTAAAAAATCAGGCGTCCTGTGGCAGCCAAACCCACCCACCTTCTGTGGGCGGTGGTCACGAACCTGGCTAGCCTGCCTTTTCCACAACGGGCCTCATGGTCCTTGCTTGCCCTTGTGCAGGAGATGCTGGTCCAGGTCGGGGCTCAAAGGATTCTTTATGCATGCAAAACTGAAACTGGCCTTCCTACCACCTGCAAGTCTCCTCTTCCGCTCTCCTGAACAAACTGTCTTTCTTGGTGATGCCGGACGCAAAGAATAACACGAGGAGGCCTGAACATCTTGGAGACTGATTTTTTTTATGTGTGTGTGTGTGTATGTGTGTGTGAACCTTGTTGGTTTTTTAATTCTTGGTTTTCTTAACAACTGACGCAAGTGTGGACTTCCTTCTTTTTCAATTTCTTTTAATTATTGTTTGTAACCCAGCTATATTGCGTGACTGGAACTTGTTTGTATCTTCTTTTGATTTTTATTTGTTTAATGTATTTTAGTGTTTCATCGTTTACTTTTAAAAACACAGATGATGACATGTTATAATGTTGAAATTGTGCTGTGGACTTGAAATACATCCAGCTTTTGTTTCAGTTTTTTTTTTTTTTGTGAGTGTGTGTTTCTTTTGCACTTGGTAAAGTTTTCCTTAATTGTTTCTTTCAGCAAACAGAGTTAACTTTTCTTGCTTTTTTATTTTTTGGCAGTAGCTTGTTTTGTATTCTGGATTTAGCTGTGCTTGATTTTAAATCTCATGTTGTAATCTTTTTGTGGTATTCTAAGAGATGGCCTTGATCGTTGACCTTATGCCTAATTGACAGATGCTTCCCAGCACACTTCACCATGGCAGCGCCACAACTCTTGACCCGGGGTCAGGAGTCATGCCGCAGCTGACGAGCCAGATGGGTCAGCTCTCTCTCTCAAGTGCTTCGGTAGGGGACGAGCATGCTATGTTATGATGCTCGCCTGCTCATTCGCTCTTGTGATGCTCGCTCTTTTTGGCCAGTGTCCTGTGACCTTCAATGTTAGCTAAGACTTTAAAATTCGGCACACTTGGTGCCACCTCTTTTCTTTAGCTGCTTAGTTTTAAATCTAGCTGAACTTTCGAGGTTATTTTTGGGCTGTTTAGACTGTAGGCTTCATCTGTTTGGATACTCTCACTTAGTTTGCTACGTGCAGTCCATTGCTTGCTCATTTTAACAATTCTTGCCCGTTTTAGTCTTCCACTTTTGTTACTTCAGTCTTTTGTGTATTAAAAACATCTTTAGACAGAATCAAAGATTTTACTTTTCAACCCATTTTATAATTGTCTGCTGACATTATGTAGGTAGATTATAAAGAAAAATATTAACTTGAAAATATAAAGAATATGAATGAGGTCCGATCCTCTCTCTCTCTCTCTCCTCTCTCTCTCTCTCTCTCTCTCCTCTCTCTCTCTCTCTGTCTCTGTCTCTCTCTCTCTCTCTCTCTCTCTCTGTCTCTCTATGTCTCTCTCTCTGTCTATCCCTCCCACCCACCCACCCCAATTCCGCCAATTCTCTCTTTTGAACCCTTTCCATAGTTCTATATTCTTTTTCATATCTCTGTCTAATCCTTTATTCATTCTTCTATTCGATCTCGAAGAAAACATTGCCAAAAACAAAAACAACAAGATGGTTTCAGAATTTGTTTTGGATCATAATCTGCCACTAGCCACATTTAATCATTGTTTTAATCAATATCACAAACATAGCCCGGTATCATATTTCTGTATTCACCAGTACTCTTGTATTCTAGCTGAATGCCAAAGTTTGATGCTCAGGACCAAGCAAAACTGAAGTGATGGTTGAATCACCCTAATTTGTTGTTTTGAAGAATGTATCCTAGAAGGCATCGCTTAATTAATAAAATACGCAAGTGGCCATGCTTGATTCTTTGCCACCATCATTCAGGAATTATAATGTAAAGTCAAAGGAGCCAATCAAAACACTGCCAGTCATTTACTCCTATATGTTATAAATGGTAAGGCAGTGAACCATAAATTCCACATGGTTATTTACTTTTGAATTGTTTTTGTAATGTTATTATGTTTTAGAAAATATAAACTGCATGGATATAATGTAGAGGATTTCAAAGAAAAGTCTTCCAAAGAGATGTGTATATTTATTGAACCATGTACTTGTCTCTCCCCCTCTCCAAATAATGACAAATTAAAGAGTGCAACAACAACACCCCAAAAAAAAAAAAAACCAACAGCAAACAAATAAAAAAAAAAGTGTAACCTCTCATTATGAAACTCATGTATTCTGTAGTGTCTCTTTAAAATTGTGTATCCCAGCTTAATTGAAGTTTAACATTACTGAAAGTGATACAGAATGTTGGTTGTCTTTATTCATGACTTCTGTTTTTAAATTGTAATGTATAATATTATATATCAGCAATAACTGAAACTTTTCAGTATGCATCAAGACTTTGGCGTCAAGATGCATATGTGATATTTTGTAATTTATCTGTAAAGGCCATATGATATAAAGATAATTGGTAGGAAAGCAAAAATGAGATCGTTCCTGTGAACGGCTTGCTTTCGTGTTGTATACAGACTGTAAATAAAGAACTTTGACCTGCAGCATATTAAATATAATAAAAAGTGAACATGCGCCAAGTTTTATCATGGTTGCATGGGCAGCTACTTAATGTATCCCAAATTCTCTTTGCATAATGTAGCAGTTTTGTTGAACAATGTCCTTTATTTTTGCTTCTGGGAATATTACTTTTGATAGGCTGAAAGGAATGTTCAAGGGAGCAGGCAGAAGGCTTGAGCTTCTAGGAGCAAAAATATTGATCATGGCACTTTCTCTCTCTCTCTCTCTTTGACAGTCCAACCTGTGGGATAAAGTATGGCAATGATGAAAAATGATTTTTGAAATCTAAAAAGCAGCTACAAAAAAGGGAAAAGAAAAATTGATTTTTAAGGGCGGTGTTACACTTGACATCTGTTTCTGTGTAAATTTTGGGTCACGCTTCTGATGGAATAATTTGATCACTATATATAGATACTTGATTGCACATGCTCCCCTTCCCTCCATGCTGCTTTTGTTTCATGAAATGTGGCGCATCCTTATTTGTTTTGCTAACTCGATCCCCAATTTCTTCTTTCTTGACTTCATTGTGGTTGGTTTAGTATTTGTTGTGCAGTGGACTTTTGGAGCATGATTGATTTTCTCTTCTGACGAGCTTTATGGAATAACTTTTGTGTGGATTTTGATTTTTGTGAATTGTTTCCCTGAAAACAAGTTAATGTGTTAATTTTTGTTATATTGTGGTGGGTTCTGTTTGTTGTGGAGGTGTTGTTTTTCTTTCATCTCTGTTTTGAATTCTTCTCTTTGTTTGTTTGTTTGTTTTTTCACCTTGCATGCTTGCATTCTTGGAAGTAAAAAAAACAACAACAGAAATTGATGTTGAACATCATAGCACACCACCCCTGTCAAACTTTCACTTGAGATTGGCATCTTTCTCTCATACACAGCTTAGTGGGAGAGCACACACAAGACAAATTGTGCATACAAGTTTTCATTTAATACACAGCAGCTGAATATACTGATGACAAATTAAACATTTTCAAGAACAAATACACAGGGATATATTAAATTGAATTGAGGGGTATCATAGGTCAGAATACTTCATCTTTTTTGTACAGTGTGAATATGTCATGAGTTTTCACTTTGTCTTGTCCTGTCTGTAAAGCTTGTGTGTTTGTTCATTTGTTTGTTTACATGCCATAAAGTGACCTTTATAGTTGACATGGTGTTAATCCCCAGTGACAACTCATTTGATCTTGTTTGTTTACATGGAAACATTTTTATGCATAAGAGAATTGTCATAGGCTTTACAAAGTAAGAGCAGAATACACATGTTAAATTGGTGCCCATTTCTGCAGAACGAGTCAGTCAAACAGTGTTGACATGAAATTTGCTGTTGTAATTCTCATGACACAGCATCTGTTGTCACGAGAACTCAGTTGTCGGCATACAAAATCATGAAAACTTAGTTGTCAGTTTATAAAATTGTGCATAATCAGTTGATCACATTCTGAGAGAGAGAGAGAGAGAGGGGGGGGGGGGGGGGACAGTAAAATGTATATGTCAAATAGCACCAAGCAAAGCAAAAGTGATTTTTTTGGTGCAAGTATGCAGGTATGTTTGTTTATATCTTTCCATTTTAGAATGGATGGGATTTATGAAATTTTCATGTTGTCTTTTTTCCATCCTTGTCCTGTGCTTTTTGAAATTACACCATTGTAAATGCTTGTTTACTTCTCCCACTTTGACTCGGCTCTAAGCCGTTCTTTGATCTGGGTAAGTGTTGAATGGAAAGAAAAACGTTTGTTGTAAAGAAAAAGGTTGATGTCACTTTCATTTCTCATGAAAGCTAAAATGAGAGAGGTTCAGTTTTGGAGGTTAAAACCAAACTTAGCATTGACAGGCATGAAAACATTATGTATTCTCCCAGTGTACAAACAAAATGTCCAAGTGTACCCAGGGAAATTGGCATGGATATGAGATCTCTGTCAGTGTCTTGTTCACAGGACTTATGCTTGTAAGTGAGCTTGTAAGGATAGGTTTGCAGTTACAAAAGTTCTGTTTGCCACAAAATATGAGAGAACATCTATAGTTAATGATAGCGTACAAGAAAAGAAATCTTGGCATTGTTTGGATCACTTTTGATAACATGGTCATTCTTTTAAATACATTTATAGGCATATGCCATAATACAACCAGTAAATGAACAAAGTGACCTGGAAACATACACTTGGCAATGAAAATAATTATATACTTTGTAATTTTGTATTCTTTTCAGAACCTCTTTTAAAGGGTGTTGATTCAGATTGATATATGGTATATGTCACTGTCTACTTATTCAAAATCTGTCCAAGAATTCTACCATATCTATAGTTACCACTGGTTTTAGTATTATTACAAATACCTAATTCTAGAGGAGCATAATTTCCCCTTCCTTCTCTCCTCTCCATCTTTCTGCTCTTGTTAAGATTTTAAGAGTGGGGATAGGAGATGATCTGGGGTGTTGCAGTTATTTATTATGTAGGGTTTGAATGGTGTGCAGGCGTAGGCACATGCTATCTCTGTTTTGATTCATATATCATCACACAGCATTTGCACGGATGGCCTTCAGCTGTATTGTATGCTTGTGACCCTTTGTGAACAAACTGAAATTGAAATATGTAATCTACATCAACTATTTGTGATATATGTGGCTTAATGACAATGAAGTTGAGTGTAAGAGAGAGTCATGAAGATACAGTAAACTGTTTATCATGATCCAGTGTTGATGTGGCAGTGATTAGGTGGAAAATGGTTATCAGAGATTTCTGTATTTTTTCATTAATAGATCTTTAAATATTTTGCCTACCAGTGGTTTTTGAATTCTATTCAGAACTTGAAATAGATAGGTACAGTCTAAAGGTTTGCAGCACACAACGCTCATCTCTGTGTGTGACATATAAAAGAAAAAGATTGTAAGTATGGCTTGATCATCATATGTCTTTGCTTTTCTGTTTTCTTTAATTTTTTTAAATGTTTTTGGTATTTTCTTTTGCACTCTTTTTTATGTATTTGATTGTCAGCTGGATGTACATAGTTCTGCTTTTATCACTGTGGTTCTAATGTGTCTGTATGTATGTCTTGTAGATTTATTGTTGTTGTTGTTATCTTTAATGTTTTTTCAGTTTGTTCTGTACATAGCACATAAGGATGGGGGTTTTTTTGTTTTGTTTTCAGTGTGTTTCTATACCCCCAAGTTTGATGTCAGGAAAAGGAATTGATGATATTGGATCCATGTATGCTTTTTGGATGATTTTTACTTCCCCTATGTTGGGAAAAAGTTCTCCAGCTACCGGTATTTTAGCCTGAATGTCTGCCCAAGCCTAGTGCTGGTCACTTCATATTACATTTGATATCAGCAGCATTGTAATGAATACTACATCATGTCATGTTTTTGCCCCAAGCCTTCAGGATGCAAAGGTGACTTCAAGACCAAAGATAAAAAAAAACCAACCCATTTGACCATGAAAATCCACTTTAGTTCATAGTTCATGCACCTCTTTATAAAAAGATGATGTTAAACAATCTGTTGTGCATACTTTCACATTTATTTTGTCCCCTTTTATTATCAGTAAGACATTTGGCTGTTTGTTTTTCATAAACTTGCAGATTATATTGCAATGATGAAATTACAGCAAACATACATCACATAATGGGATTGTTTTATGCAAATATATTTTTCTGATTCACATAGCATTACAAATACATGTAAATTAAGTTGAAGGGCGCAAAGAATGTTTTAGAATGCTCTTTTTCTTTTAGCCTCAGATTTTGCATCTTTTTTATATGTCCTTTTCTGACTAGTAGCAATACATAATTTGTGCAGGGGAAACTAATGTTGCATACACTTGTCACCAGTATATGTGTCTGTTTGCTGTAAATTTTTGTTTGTTCTTCAGTTATCTGCCTGTCCGAGTTGATCTGCTTTCTGTGTGTGTGTCGTGTGTCTGTGTGTCTGTGTCTGTGTTTGTGTACGCGTATGTCTACGTATTTTCCTGTCTGTCTAACTCTTATTTCACTTATTTGCTTTATATATCTGTTCTCTTTGTCTTCATTTCTTTTGCTGCTTTTATAGAACCAGTGGTGACTTTTTCTTGCAGTTGTATCAGTTTTAATCTTGATTAGTAAATACACAGAACACTGTGCAGCCTTTGACAAACACAAAAATAAATGGAAAAAAGTGGACATATCATTTGTTAATAAACTTTTTTTTGGAAAAAGTTGTTATATTGATGTTTATCGTCTAAAATTATAACCTTTTCTGTCTTGCCATGGGTGGCTTGATCTTGAGATCTTTTTGATTAAAAATAAAGTAGAGATGACAAGGACCAAATTGCACAGTACCACAGAGAAGTTTATTTTTTGCAGTCTTTTAGTTTTGAGATGTATTCATACTGTAACCTTATTTCTACGTATCATCTACATATATAAAGATTCAGATTGTTAATTTCCAATTCTTCAGGTGCTGATTCAAAACATGCATATTTTTTTTATTGCATGTGTACCTTTTTTTAAAGTATGAAAAGTTTTTGAATGTAGATTGAAGTTTTTTTGTTTTTTTTCCTCCCACAGGTTTTTTTTTTATTATTGTTTATAATATTAGTAACGTGTGGTGCCTGCGATATTTCGGACACTCATGTACAGGATGGCGCGTATTTTGCCACTTATAAACCTGTGAGTGCGGAGAGTGTGAAAGTGAACCTGTATGGATTCTTTGTTGACATCTTGTCATATATACTTTAGAATGAGATGGTGTAGTTTTTATTTTACCCTTGTATAGAACAGACTGTTCCTATTTATATCACTTCTTGTTAATTTTTTTTTCTTTCTCCTTTTGTGGGATGGCATTTTGCTTTGACAGTAGACCTTCATTCGGTCGTCTCCATTTTCTCTTTTACTCACTCATCATGTTTCATTACATCTGTCTGTCATGTGCATGTACATTCTTTCTCTCTCTCTATCCCTTCCATCCCCACCCCTTTCTGCTTCTTAATTGAATCTTGCTGTCAGTTTTACTACTTCTTCCTGGAACTGTCCCCATCTGAATCACGTAGTGTGTGTGCTCCACCTTGTGAGGCATTCAGTAAACCAAAATTTGAATTGGGATTCAAAATATATCCAGTGCCCGCTCCCTCCTCTTCCCCGTCCCACAAGATATTTTTTCATTGGAATGAAGTGTTTATGTAGACAGGTAATACAGTCAGTAAAAAAAAATGTTGAATCCAAATGATATCATCACCTAACCCATTGACAAAGTCAGGTTGATTTTTCTTCTTATCAGTGCCCCCATAAATTGTATTGGTATCATCATTTTAGCTGCTGCCGAATAACTTGAAGCCGTAAGTCTCGCGAGCTTGCGTTTGAGTGGTGAACAGAGTTGCGTATCTGAATGGTTTAGAGAAAATTAAAGAGGCAATAAGAGAGAAGACTGAAATAACTGTACTTTTACTGAAATAAAAACAACCCCACTGCCTCATGTTTTTGTAAGTTTAGTATAGTCAGTTCTGTTTCGTAGCTTTTTTTTCTTAAGTCTCGTATTGGAATTGTCTTTGCATGATGTCCCAGAGGTACTTTTCTAGTCAGAAGGGGACACGTCCTTGTTCATCACTGTCATTTTTGATGTTTCACCTTTTCCAAGGTGCAACACTCCATCCCTGTTCTCTGTCGTCATCTATGCATCTCAACAGTCTGCCTATACGATATGAAGGGGACTTTTTTTTAAGCATCTATTCGTCGTTACCTCGACTGAATTATAATGGTCCTTGTGATATTTTCTTTTTGTTAAATACATGCATACATGAACAGATGTTTTAAATTTTACAATTCACTTGATTACATGCAGTTTTATTATATATATTTATATTCTTTTTATTTTGTTTTAAAGATGTTCATGCAGTTACCAAGTATTGACACTATTTAGACAATTAAATTCATAATTTCACTCCCAAGGCTTTCAGAATAATTCATAATATCATTTTATTACCCTGAAAGGCATGTTCTCTGAGCATATTGTGTACTCGCTGTTTTGTGGTCATTTGTTTTCTCTTCTTGGAGCGTTGATAGTATCATGGTTGACTTAATTTATAGAAGTGCATTTTCCCCCAGAGGAAGTAGTACAGCATTTCACAGACTTTGCAGTGTTTTTTTGTGTCGTGAGATTGCCGAGATTCTTAACACTGTGTGTATATAGCCTTAGTCCATATTGCCTCATATGTGCGTTATGTATGTGACCAGTCATAATTCAGAGCTTTACATCATGGATAAGCTTTGTTTTCAGTGTACCATCGGACATTCCAGTTTCCTGGAGGTAATGACCAATTCACATACATTTAATTTGAGACGCTGGTAAGGTTCACTTCAGATTTTGTACATATCTTTTGGATTAGAAGACACACTGAGAACCTGACATAGACTGAATCTCTGTTTCCTTTCAGTCTTATAGAAATATTGCAGTGATTGATAAGTTTTGGCTGTGCTTCAAGTTTGAAGTGCTTTATAACCGAGATAGCATTATGGCAAAGGGAAAGAATGCACTGTACTGATCCAGCTGCTTGTGGTCAGAGTACCATGGAATGTTTTCATGCAGTCTTTTATTTTATGTCAGATGTGTGTTGCTCACTTTGGTGGTGGATTATCAGGTTTTCTTTTCCCAGTTTGTTTACTCGGCTGAATTTCACATTGTTTCCTTTCTCCTGTTGCTGGAGTGTTGAGGATTTTGTTGATAAAGGTAAAGCTATGTGGGTTTTGTCTGCTATGTCATTTCTTTGAGGTGATATGGTTTAGATGTTTGGTTTTAATGTCTGTAGTTTTTCATAGATTTTTGTTTACAGTTTCAGTCAACATGTAGTCTTAAGCTGCTTGCTGTTGACTTTGTGTTGTGTTGGCCAGCTGCTTTGAGGTTAAAAGAACTACTGTTAAAACTCAGGACTCTTTTCAATTGTTTTCATTCACACAGAATACATTTTCCCCAAAGCTTTTGAGCAGACGTTGAAAAAAGAAACGTCGGGTCATTGCATTTTGGTGCCAGTCTGTTGTGCTTATTTGTCAGTTGATTTGTTTATGGTGACTTTGCCTTGGTAACTTCTGACTGCAAAATAATGTGAATACTGATTGCTTTCACCTCATACTGTCCATACAATGTCGCTATTGTTGCATGGCATTTTCAGTTATATAATCGCACTTCATGTCAGGTCGAGTGTTCGATAATATTGATGTAAATGATATGATGTTGTATTGTTACCATCAGAAAAAAGAAATTGTTTGACTCTTGTGGGGAAAATGTCTTGTTGATACCTTTCATGATGTAACTTAATAAACATTTCAAGAGACTTAGATCTGATGACCACGTGAGAACAGAAAGAGAAAGATTTTCAGGATTGGTTTTTGTGGATGGCTTAAACATTTTCTTTTTTGTGGATGGACGATGGAGCATCAGAAGATATAAAAAGATGGCTTTTTTATGTGTATAGTGCCCTCAGTCTATACAAAATTTAAATAAAAGATGTATTTGAGAAGTTTTAGCATATTAATAGTGTGATGCATTTCCACTTTTAAACGTTTTGTAAAAATTTAATGCTGTCATGAAATGACTAATTATTATTTTACATAGCGTTGCATATTTTAGATTTCAATGATGAAAGCTTCTAGACTTCTTTTATTTCGAAGTATGTTAATAATGCTAAGACAGAATGAATTGAATTTGCTTGGCACCAGGTACCATTTTCAATGGAAAGGTGAAATATTTTTTTCCAAATACGTTGGATTCTAGGATATAAGGAATGAACAGGATAAAGTATAGATATGCTATAAATAAAATGGAAGAACAGTTTATTAAAAATAGAAGAAATGGAAATGTGTTTACTGTCAACTTATGCTAACAAAGAAGATTACAAGTAAAATTGGTTTATATATGATGAGTAAACATGAAAAAAATTTGTGCCTTGTGCTGGATTTAAATTAGTTGAGTTCATTGGAAGCTTGTACGACAACTGCTACAAGAAAATGGAATAGATTTTGTGTTATGCCGTTGAGCATTCTTTGGAGAACTGATCGTTTGTATGTCTGTGTGCGTTGTTTGATTTTTATTTTTGTTTAGCTTTGGTTATGGACTTTTTGGTTTTTCTTTTTGGTGTGTTAGTTTTGGTCTTGATTTGTGATTGATTTGTTTGTTTTTTGTTGTTGTTAGTAATCTTGGGGGATGGTTTGTTTTTAACAACTACGTGTTGGATAATGAAAGTTATTTCCCCATGACTGATTGAATTGATTTTTGTTTCTTATTATTGCTGGAAATGTGACTTGGAAATTATGTACAACTTTGTTTAGGGACCACTTGTTTGATGTTTTTTAGAATTGTTTTGTCTCTTGTTTGGTTTTGTTTCTTACTTTTCTTTAACATTCGTCTGAAATGGCATGTCTTTAGATTGAATAAATGTTTTAGAATCACCCAACTGTCAGTCTGGTTGTAAGTGAGCAAATATGTACATTATTGTAATTGATGCCCCCCCTTCCCTCTCTCTGTGTCTCTCTCTGTCTCTCTCTCTCTGTCTCTCTCTCTCTCTCTCTCCTCTCTCTCTCTCCTCTCTCTCTCTCTCTCTCTCTCTCTCTCTCTCTCTCTCTCTCTCTCTCTCTCCGTCTGTGTGTACGTGTGTGCATGCAGATATGTATGTGAGTGTTCACCCAACTATTTGTCTGTCTGTCTGTCTGTCTGTCTGTCTGTCTGTCTGTCTGTCTGTCTTCTCTCTCTCTCTCTCTCTCTCTCTCTCTCTCTCTCTCTCTCTCTCTCTTTCTCATTCTTGTGTGTATGTATATGTGTATGAGTTGTACATGCTCATAAATATTACATCTGTCTCCAAATTTACAAATCCAGTATTTACAACTACCCCAGTTTCAATCCTTACACCTGATCAATTCAATGTTTTAAGTCAAGTGTATTAGGTCTAAATCTTTTCTGAATCAAGTCTATTTTTACTTTACACAGTCATAGTAATGAGACCCAGCTTCATTTTCTATTATTTAAGAATTTGAAGCAATAAAACCGTAGGTACAAGATTTTGATTTGTCCTTTGATTTTGGCCCACAAATTGAGAACAGTTTTGATAAGTTGTTACTTGTACCCTGGAAGGCTTTAATGGCTGCATTTTGTGCAAGCATTAAACATTGCATGTCGGAGGTTTCATTTTTTGCGGAGCTAAACTGCCTTTCCTCTGATTTATTCTTTTTATATGTGTTTATTTTGTAACAGCTTTTTGGATTTCAGATATCTATTTTACATTGCAGTTAATTAATACTGCAACATTAATTTGTGCATGATAGTTTATTTAAATAACCAAGTGTGAAGTTTTATCCATGCATATACAACACTTAATGTTTGTGGACTTAGGCATGAATTAATGTTACAGCAAAGAAAGCATTATTACAGCAAAGAAACCATTACTCTTTTCAAATCATTACCTGAATTGTTCGTCATTTTTGTATATTTATAGTGTTTTTTTCCAATGACAACTTAAATTCTTTTAAGGAGGTATTTTGTACTATGGAATATTTAATTTAAATCTTGACAACACTGACAAAGCCCTATGAATTTAAAATTGCATGTTATACATTTTCCTTCAGTTTTCACATTTTATTTTTTGTTTTGGTTTGTTTGGTTTTGGTTTCACTTAAAAGATTGAATATTGCTGTTTAATGAACATTATCGCTGTAGCAGTTTTTTTTATCAAAACATGTATTTGTATCTTATTTTTAAGTCTGCGTATGTTAAGAATCATAGACTATATCAAATGCAGTTTGCATTTAACCTTTTGAACAAAATGTCTTATTTTGTTTATAATCGGGTCATGATCAAATATCTTACAAAGAATTGTACTGGGTCACGTTACACTCGCTCATGCAATTTACTTATAACCATAAACAGGCGAAGTACAGATATTTTTCCACAGTTGCAAATATAAACCTGTCCCAGATCTTGCAGTAGACCTTCAACACATTTAAGTTGTATTTCCAATATATTACACTTTTGGGGATTTCGACCAGAGTGGTGTTCCAGCCTTCTACATCCCGTTTGGGATAAAGCACTCTGGCTGGTAACCCTCAACTTCTGATTACAAAGATCTTCCAATTAAATGTGCTTAGATTTGAGTATATGATCCATTTGTTTTAGCTAAAGAAATGAACACTGAGGAGCACCTTAGCTGTTTCAGTTGAAGATGCGAACAAAGTAAATAACTCCTAGACATTTTCTCCTTCATCACTTTACTGTTCAGTTTGGCCCAAACGGTTATAATTTTCTGATATGATGCAAATTCAGTAATGAATGAGAGGGGACTAGCTGTGCCATGCATGAACATGCTGGAACCAGAGATATCAGAAGAGAGACTTAATTTGATGATTTCACTAGCAACCACAGCCTCAGTTGACCCATGCAAACGGTCAATTTTCGTATGCATAGGAAATCTCAAGAGTTAACAAACGTCCACAGTTTGTGCTATCCTAAGCCCTCTGCAACTCTGTGAGTGAGGGGCTGTGGGTTGCCAAAGCAAGGCAGACATAGAACCTGTGGCACAGTCTCTCTTTGTCTGTTGTGGAACAACGATGTGACATATATGAAAAGACTTGCGCAAAGAAATGGAAATCGTATAGAAGAAGATAAGGAAGGAACTTCAAAGACAACGGTTCGTCTATCATCACCACGTCTACCATAGCTCCTGGAGATATGTTTTGTTGTTTCAGCTTACCAAATATAATAGTGATACAAATGAATGATTTATTTCCTTGATCTAACCTATGTCTCATCTGCACTGTTCAAGGAAACAAACCTCTTGCATAGCCGGTTATTAAGTCTGTTTGCTTTTCTTCCAAACCAGAAGCCTATTTTTTCACTTTGTTTTTCTTCTCTCAAAAAAAGCTAACACTGCTTCAGTTCATTGCATTAGCAACAACCTGTGTTTATATATGTGTGTGTGTGTGTGTGTGTGTGTGTGTGGCGCGCAAAATAAATCAAGCAAAAATCCACCAAGAGAAATGTACTCAAAGTAACTGCAAATAAAAAAGAGAACCAAGGTAGCCAAGCCATATAAACATTTCCTTTTTGTAGTTTAAAAGTCTTAAAACTTAAAAAAATTCATACTTGTAATTTTGACAAGTCTCGTGTGTTAAGAAACTTTTATCAACAGAACGTATAAAATTTGATAATAGCAGATACTCACCTGGGAAAAGACATTAACGAAATTCATGAAACATGAAGCTTACTTTTGTTGACTACATTTTACAAAATAATGCTGACTGACAAGATTAAAAAGAATAGTTGTATGAATACATAGCCTACATACGTACATACATACAGACATACATTTAGATATAGACATATAAGATGATATATATGTATGTAGGTATTTAGATATAGATAGATAGATGTCAATGCACACACACACACATGCTATTCATGTATTGCCCAATGATTTAAAGCAAATCGACATCAGACATGACCAACACACAAAAAATCGGTAACGTTGTCAGGATCTATCATTAACACACAATCTGCATGATTTGCATGCTAGCTAGTTACAATTGCCTGTGCATGAGTATCGATTTCTGATCAGTAGCTTTTTGAATAGTTAAAATGTGCACCCCCATCTTGTGAATCACGTAGCCCATTGTCGGCAGATGGCTGATACAACCGATTATTGGTGTGCTGTTTCCAGGCACCCAGCAAGAATATTGATAACATTGATAATGGTGAATGTTCAAACTTTAAAAGATTTTGCATCATGATGGTGATAGTGATGATCATGACTTTGATGAATTTCTGCAGCACAGCCTTCTTCGTTCTTTTTATTTAAACATGTACAACAGTTGGTGTCCGTAAATAATTGCTGCATTACATTTTTGTGATATTGATGATGATGATACACAGCACAGGTTGTGATATTTTATTCATAACGAATACATGAACATGCACGTATATGATGTTGATAATTATACACCACACAGATTGTAACATTCTATAAACAATGAAGGACCATATTTATATGAACGTTTATGCAATTACATTCTATAAATAATGAAGGACCAAATTTATATGAACACATACGCACGTATGTCTATGACGATATACAGAAAAAGATTTTTCATTCTATAAGTAATGAATATTTCATTCTATAAATTTTGAGGGACTATATTGATGTGAACATGTTTAACAGAACAGAGATGGTTTCAGTCTACAAATAATGAATATTTCGTTACACGAACAATGAAGGACCATATTTATGTGAATATGCAAGTGTGATACGATGTGATGATGATACACCATACAAACCGTGACATTCTAGATCTACAATTACTGAAGCACCATTGTTTATATGAACATGCACGTGTGTGATGATGTCAATGATGATAACATAAATTATGTTGTAGTTCTATAGTTTATATTGATGATAATAGGTCCTGATTAGACCGTGGATGCGCCCGGTTGAAGAATCAGTTGAATGTGGAACAGCATCGGCTATGATTGAACAAATTGATTCTTGAGCAGCAGTCCTTGGCATGGTTGTCACACACAGGCTTTGGCTGTGACTGGGTGGTCACTGTGGCAGCTTTCTTTCTGTCTGTTCTGTCCGATCGTAGTCAAATTCATTTCTCCTATGCAGTGCACGTACAGCCTGTCGCCCGGCACAGCGATTTGTAACTGTTCCCAAGTGTCCACATTGATACCAGCCAATTTGCTGACGTCCTTGTATCTTTATTATAGATAGTTAATGAGAACCACATTTTCGTGAAAATACATCTGTGTGATATGTGCACAGTCATTAAATTTAAGTATTTTAACGCAAACTTGGTACTGTTGTGCACAAGTGTAATGGACTCTACTCCATTGCTGTAAAAATTTGTCAGAAAAGACATGATTACATCTGTGTCATCACTTCCGGGGAATCTCGGTTACAATCTCCTTCATTCTTTGTCTTGTCATTATAGTGGAACCTCAGTTGCAGTCTCTTTCATTCTTTGTCTCTAGTGGAATCTGACTTGTAATCTTCGTCACTCTTTGTCTGTATTGGAATCTCACTTGCAATCTTCTTCACTCTTTGTCCCCAGTGGAGTCTCACTTGCAGTCTCCACTCTTTTCTCTTTGTCTCTAGTGAAATCTCACTTGCAATCTCCTTCATTGTCTCTTGCACCATTCATGCAGATTTCTTCTCACTTGAATTCTCCTTACCTCTTTGTCTTTAGTGGAATGTAGGTGGCAATCTCCACAGGGATAGGACTGGCCTGTCAGTGGTGGTTCCTTGTTTGTTTATAATAGATTTTTTTTAAAATATTCGACAGGAAAGATGTTGCTTGACAGTGTAGATAGAGTGTCATCGTCTTCAATATTCTTGAACACGATTATTAATTTGTAAGAGAAAATTATAACACAACTATTTACTTTCAGTCAACATAAATGTTACCTCAACCGTTAAGGGGTTTACTTACAATTAGTTTTCTTGCATATTGAGGATATATTACTTTCGATAAACACTGGATTTCAAGCAATTTCTACAGTCTCCTTTTTTCCACCTCGTAAGTTAACAGTAGTTGTTTAATTTTAACTGTTGCAGTTTTGCGTACTCTCTTTCTTAGAGGGTAATTCTGGAAGGAATGGGCTTTTTCTCTCCCAGTCTTACTATTCTCCTACTTATTTCAAAAGAAAATCAGCGCACACATACGTCGTATATTTATTTCAATCATCTCCGTCAACCCGCACTTGTTCAGGCTGAAGCTCAAAATGGTATAACTATTTACAAATAGCTTCCACTTCTCAATGTCCGCTTCTATCCAACACATCCTCGACAGTCACCCCCCCCCCCCCCCCCCCCACCCGCCTCAACCCCCCAACCCCCTGCCAATCCCTTTCACCTTCACTGCCAAACTCCCATCAAACTTTCCACTGAATATCATTTTTTAAGTTGACATGACAATCTCGTGATGATTACAGACAAACTAAGGGGGTCAAGCCATACTATCGCTCTTCATTTCAACACCCACTGAACACGTTTTCATTCAGTGTCTACTTTGAGAATATAGTGATAGTTTTAAGCGATTAAGGTACGTCAAACGCAAACATACTCACATTTCATTCAGATCTGTTTTAAAGTAGCCGAGATACAGGCATATACATTAACAAAATGTGCAAACTAAAAAGAAAAGAAAAAAAAAAAAGAAACTGAAAAACTTGGAATCGCTGGCCGGACAAAGCAGGTTTCACTCCTGTCCGATTTCTCCCTCTCCTGTCTAAACTTGCATTCGAGGCTTCTGATCGGATGTCTAGGACTAAGCGCTTCCCTCCTCCTTACCTCCCCCCCCCCCTCCCCTCGTTTTAAAACGAAAAAAGGGACATTGCAGTCGCACTTCAGGCTTCTGAGCTGGCATGGTCTAAGCCCTGAATTCGTTTGGAAAAACGAACAAAAAACAACAACAACAACCAACAACAACAACAAAAAAAACAACTGTTAGCCTGTCTCAAGTCTATTCTGGTCACAATTTTAGTATGACAAGTGCTTCGACATCTAAGTCCTTTCACAAAAAGCCTCTGGCAGTTGATATCTCCTTCTTCACAGACAGCGTACTACTACAAAACTAAATAATCTTGTGAAACTGTATACATTTAAACCAATAATCACGAGGACAAGCTACTGCCATGACTACCATGTAGGATCCATCAACAGTACAGAACTCAACAGCTACGCGCAGACAGGTCAGAAATACGTCCTGTTTCTCAAAATCATTTAGCTCCCTGACTTTACAAATTGCAGATCACAATTCAGCACAAATTGGCCTTTTTAAGCACAGCTCACGTTTCACAAGAAAAGTCATTACACATTACAAAGTGGTCATCTCTCTTTATATCATGATTCTACACCACATTTTGTATATATTCAAAATCATCACATGTAAAAGTACATGAACAATAAAAAAAAAATTACTCGTACCTGACAGTGAGCTTGCCGACTTTAAGGTCATAATAACTTTATCATAAACGGGTGTTTAAGAGTAATGAAGGGATAAGTTCGAACTTAACCTTTCGTAACTCATAAACAGGACACAACTTCGACCAAAATTTGGTAAAAACACACCCGTAAAGAGCTGAGAAAATCGTGACAACACATTTTCGTCACAGACAAACACACACCACTCTCTGGTCAATACGAAATATTAGAAAATTATTCTGTCCCCCCCCCCCACCCCACCCTCACCCACCCGTTAGAATCACGCAAAACGTATTTGTAGAGGCAAGGAACGTAGCCTATCTCTTATGGTCAAGCGATGTGATTATGGGTACGTTTTTGAAACAAGGCCAATGTCAATTCTTTTCAAGGAACCTGATGTTCTTCTATATCTCACTTGCTGTTAGGAAAAGCGAGCTTGTTAGTATGGCTTGTTAAATCATAACAGAAATGCATCATCAGAAAACATCAATCTCCAAAAATTATGCAAAATCTAAAACCTTTTATTTTTCAAATTTCTGGTCACACGTTTATTGACTTATCATCTATCTGAATAGAACTTTCTTGGTGTGGTTTGGTTACCCGGTTGACTGAAACACGTGCACCAAGACTCATAAAATATTTATCATGGAAGAATACTTCATCTTTTTTCTTGTACTTTCAGTCCCTTACAGTGTCCACCAGCTTCCACTAGCTCCCATGAGGATGGTAATTTTCTTTTTTGCGAGCTGATTGGGGTTTTTTTTGACAGAGCTGTGGATTCAAAATCTGATGTCTGGATTTCAATCTCTGCCAGAAAACGTTAAAAACTGGCCGGTTCACTGCCCATCTGAATGTTCCCATCATTCTGATGGTGTCAACCTTTCCCTGCCCCCCTCCCCATTTCAATAAATGACCAGCGCATAGGTTTTTGCGCAGGTTCAGGGAGTCTGCCAGATAACTGTCGGCAAATGTGAATGGAGCGCATATGTTTTGAACGAACTCCTGAAACTTCACCAGGATGCTGTTGGGACAGGATGAGGAAGTGAAAGGTGTAACCAGTTAAGTCCCTTTCTGTCAAGGGAAGTGAAAGGTTTAACCAACTAAGTCCCCTTCTGTCAAGGGAAATAAAAGGTTTAACCAACTAAGTCTCCTTCTGTCAAGGGAAATAAAAGGTTTAACCAACCAAGTCCCTTTCTGTCAAGGGAAGTGAAAGGTTAACCAACCAAGTCCCTTTCTGTCAAGGGAAGTGAAAGGTTAACCAACCAAGTCCCTTTCTGTCAAGAGAAGTGAAGGGTTTAACCAACCAAGTCCCTTTCTGTCAAGAGAAGTGAAAGGTTTAACCAACCAAGTCCCTTTCTGTCAAGGGAAGTGAAAGGTTTAGCCAACGAAGTCCCTTTCTGTCAAAGGGAAGTGAAAGGTTAACCAACCAAGTCCCTTTCTGTCAAGGGAAGTGAAAGGTTTAACCAACCAAGTCCCTTTCTGTTAAGGGGAAGTGAAAGGTTAACCAACCAATTCCATTTCTGTCAAGGGGAAGTGAAAGGTTAACCAACCAAGTCCCTTTCTATCAAGGGAAGTGAAAGGTTTAACCAACCAAGTCCCTTTCTGTTAAGGGGAAGTGAAAGGTTAACCAACCAATTCCCTTTCTGTTAAGGGGAAGTGAAAGGTTAACCAACCAAGTCCCTTTCTGTAAAGGGAAGTGAAAGGTTTAACCAACCAAGTCCCTTTCTGTCAAGGGAAGTGAAAGGTTAACCAGCCAAGTCCCTTTCTGTCAAGGGAAGTGAAAGGTTTAACCAACCAAGTCCCTTTCTGTCAAAGGGAAGTGAAAGGTTAACCAACCAAGTCCCTTTCTGTCAAGGGAAGTGAAAGGTTTAACCAACCAAGTCCCTTTCTGTCAAAGGGAAGTGAAAGGTTAACCAGCCAAGTCCGTTTCTGTCAAGGGAAGAGAAAGGTTTAACCAATCAAGTCCCTTCCTGTCAAGGAAAGTGAAAGGTTAACCAACCAGGTCCCTTTCTGTCAAGAGAAGTGAGAGGTTTTACCAACCAAGTCCATTTCTGTCAAAGGGAAGTGAAAGGTTAACCAACTAAGTGCGTTGCTGTCAAGGGAAGTGAAAGGTTTAACCAACTAAGTCCGTTCCTGTCAAGGGAAGTGAAAGGTTTAACCAACCAAGTCCATTTCTGTCAAGGGGAAGTGAAAGGTTAACTAAGTCTGTTGCTGTCAAGGAAAGTGAAATGTTAACCAACTAAGTCCGTTTCTGTCAAGGGAAGTGAAAGGTTAACCAACTAAGTCATTTTCTGTCAAGTCGTTCAGTTTTGTCGGTCATATTAGTCTTGAAAATGTGCACCATGTTCCACAACAATGTGCCTCATAAAGTTTTCTATTTAAAGATAACTAGGCATTAAAAATATTGCAGATTGATTTGGAGGTACAGAGGCGTGCACACATGTGCATATACGCGCATATAAAGTTTATAGAGTCTTGGCTCGCACATAATCATACAAACGCATGCATACACACGCGCCGCCGTTACCAATAACAGTACCACACACACACACACACACACACACACACACACACACACACACACACACACACACACACACACACACACACACACACACACACACTCACACCCCGCACGCCACACACACACACACACACACACACACACGCACACACACAAACCACACCCCACACCGCGCACACACAAAGAAAGAAAAATGGCAAAGTCTAATGTACAGATGATATAAACATAAGCAATACTGAAACTATTGTGCTAAATTAAAAAAAGTACTTTATATGGAGGACATCATGTGTGTTTGCATGCGACTTTACGAGCAGACGTATGTGTGTGTGCGTGTGTGTGCGCGAGTTTGCATGTGCATCGGCGTGCATATGCGCTTGTTCAAAATAGTTTTAGGACACAAGTGCGTGCGTGTGTATGCATTCGTGTGTGATGGCTTATGTGTGTGTGTGTGGAAATGTATAAAATGTATAGTTCTTCACTTCTTGTTTTGTTTTGTTTTGATCAGAGCGAAAAACCTAATAAACTTCATTATTTTCGTTAATAAATAATGTAATATATATATATATACATCCTCCATATATGTGTATATATATATGTACATATACATATATATATTATTATCATGTATATATATATGTTATGTGTGATTATGTGTGTGTGTGTGTGTATGTGTGTGTGTGTGTGTGTGTGTGTGTGTGTGTGTGTGTAACTGAGCCAGTGACACATGCATGTTTTTTTTTTATTTGTTTGCTTGTTTGTTTGTCTGTCTGTCTGTTTCTTTGTTGGTTAACTGTGGGCAAAGGTATACAGGTAAAAACCCACCTTACACAGACACACACACAGACACACACACAGACACACACACAGACACACACACACACACACATAGACACACACACACGCTCACAAACAAGCCTAAATAATGATATTATTGTGGGAACTCCATGGAATTGATAATAATGATTAGGTGTTGTATGTATTGTGTTTTAGTAACTATAGTAATGAGGCATAGTATGTTGCATGTATTGTGTTTCATTAACTGTAGTAATGAGGCATAGTGTGCTGAATGAATGTATTTGGTTTCAGTAATTGTATTAATGAGGCAGAGTGTGTTGTATGTATTGTGCTTCAATAACTGTAGTAATAAGACATAGTGTGTTGCATACATTGTGTTTCAATAACTGTAGTAATGAGACATAGTGTTTTGTATGCACTGTGTTTCAATAACTGTAGTAATAAGACATAGTGTGTTGTATGTGTTGTGTTTCAATAACTGTAGTGATAAGACATAGTGTGTTGCATACATTGTGTTTCAATAAATGTAGTAATAAGACATAGTGTGTTGTATGTGTTGTGCTTCAATAATTGTTGTAATAAGACATAGTGTGTTGTATATATTATGTTTCAATAAATGTAGGAATGAGACATAGTGTGTTTTGTGTATTGTGTTTCAATTACTGTAGTAATGAGGCATAGTGTGTTGTACACATTGTGTTTCAATAAGTGTAGTAATGAGGCATAGTGTGTTGTATGTATTGTGTTTCAATAACTGTAGTAATGAGGCATAGTGTGTTGTATGTGTTGTGTTTCAATAACTATAGTAATGAGACAGTATGTTGTGTGTACTGTGTTTCAATAACTGTAGTAACGAGGCATAGTGTGTTGTATGTGTTGTGTTTCAATAACTGTAGTAATAAGACAGTGTGTTTTATGTATTATGTTTCAATAAATGTAGGAATGAGACATAGTGTGTTTTGTGTATTGTGTTTCAATAACTGTCGTAATGAGGCATAGTGTGTTGTATACATTGTGTTTCAATAACTGTAGTAATAAGGCATAGTGTGTTGTGTGTATTGTGTTTCAATAACTGTAATAATAAGGCATACTGTGTTGTATACATTGTGTTTCAATAACTGTAGTAATAAGACATAGTGTGTTGTATGTATTGTGTTTCAATAAATGTAGTAATGAGGCATTGTGTGTTGTATGTATTATGTTTCAATAAATGTAGGAATGAGACATAGTGTGTTGTGTGTATTGTGTTTCAATAACTGTCGTAATGAGGTATAGTGTGTTGTATACATTGTGTTTCAATAACTGTAGTAATAAGGCATAGTGTGTTGTGTGTATTGTGTTTCAATAACTGTAATAATAAGGCACACTGTGTTGTATACATTGTGTTTCAATAACTGTAGTAATAAGACATAGTGTGTTGTATGTATTGTGTTTCAATAACTGTTGTAATAAGACATAGTGTGTTGTATGTATTATGTTTCAATAAATGTAGGAATGAGACATAGTGTGTTTTGTGTATTGTGTTTCAATAACTGTCGTAATGAGGCATAGTGTGTTGTATACATTGTGTTTCAATAACTGTAGTAATAAGGCATAGTGTGTTGTGTGTATTGTGTTTCAATAACTGTAGTAGTGAGGCATAGTGTGTTGTGTGTATTGTGTTTCAATAACTGTAGTAATAAAGCATACTGTGTTGGGTGTATTGTGTTTTAATAACTGTAGTAGTGAGGCATAGTGTTGTATACATTGTGTTTCAATAACTATAGTAACAAGGCATAGTGTGTTGTATGTGTTGTGTTTCAATAACTGTAGTAATGAGATATAGTGTGTTGTGTGTATTGTGTTTCAATAACTGTAGTAATGAGGCATAGTGTGTTGTGTGTATTGTTTCAATAACTGTAGTAACGAGGCATAGTGTGTTATATGTATCGTGTTTCAATAACTGTAGTAATGAGACATATGTGTTGTTTGTATTGTGTTTCAGTATCTGTTGTAATGAGGCATAGTGTGTTGTTATAGGTTTTGTTTCAGTAACTATAGTAATAAGACATAGTGTGTATTGTGTTTCAATTACTGTAGTAATGAGACACAGTGTGTTGGATACATTTTGTTTCAGTAACTGTAGTAAGCATAGTGTTTTGTATATGGTGTGTTTCAGTAACTGTTGTAATGAGGCATAGCGTGTTGTTATGGATTGTGTTTCAATAACTATAGTAATGAGGCATAATGTGCTGTATATGTTGTTTCAGTAACTGTAGTAATAAGACATAGTGTGTTATGTTTCAGTAACTGTAGTAATGAGGCACAATGTGTTGTATGTGTTGTGTTTCAATAACTGTAGTAATGAGGTATAGTGTGTTGTATATATTGTGTTTCAGTTACTGTAGTAATAAGACATAGTGTGTTATGTTTCAGTAACTGTAGTAATGAGGCACAATGTGTTGTATATGTTGTGTTTCAATAACTGTAGTAATGAGGTATAGTGTGTTGTATGTATTGTGTTTCAATAACTGTAGTAATGAGGCACAATGTGTTGTATGTGTTGTGTTTCAATAACTGTAGTAATGAGGTGTAGTGTGTTGTATGTATTGTGTTTCAATAACTGTAGTAATGAGGCATAATGTGTTGTATGTAACTGTGTTTCAATAACTTTAATAATGAAGCATAGTGTGATGTATGTATTGTGTTTCAATAACTGTAGTAATGAGGCATAGTGTGTTGTATGTAATGTGTTTCAATAACTGTAGTAATGAGGCATAATGTGTTGTATGCATTGTGTTTCAGTATATCTCGTCACCATACACAGCTATGGCCTACCAACCCCAACTCCACGCTGGGCCCCTTCTACACACACTGGCAGCAGAAGTGAGTAGTAGTTTAGTTTTTGTTTTTTTGTTGGTTAGCTGGTCGGTCGCCTGCATACTTTGTTGGTTAGTTGCTTGATTAGTTGGGTAGTTAGGTAGGTCGGTAGGTAGGTAGGTAGGTGGGTGGACCCTGGTAGGTAGGCAGGTTGGCTGATTGATTGAGTAGTTGGTTGGTGGGTTGGTTGGTTGGTTTGTCGGTTAGTTAGTTAGCTTGGTAACTAGCCAGTCAGTCAGTCAGTCAGTTAGCTAGGTAGGTAGGTAGGTAGGTAGGTAAGTAGGTAGGTAGGTAGTTATTTGGTTGGTTGGTTGGGGTTGGTGGGTAGTCGGTTAGTGAGTGACCGAACGAGTTGCTTTTTTACTTGTTTACTTATTGACTGACTGATTTAGTTATTTAATTGATTTCCTGGCTGATTGGGTCGTTCCTTAAATGTAAGACAGAAATGGATGTCATTAGATATGTCTTGTTGTTTTGGTCTTCCAAAAATTACCCTCTCTCACTGTTTCAGTCTGTCTGTCTCTCTGTCTGTCTGTCTGTCTATCTGTCTGTCTCTTTCTATGTCTGTCAGTCTGTCTGTCGGTCTGTCTGTTTGTCCCTCTCTCTCTCTCTTTTCTCTCTCTCTCTCTGTTTGTTTATCTATGCATTTAATCATTTTGAGTATTTGTCACTTGGGGTCTGCCAGCTGGCTGCTAAGCGTCAACTCTGTTCCTGTGAGACCTGTGATGACAAGCGGACTGATACAAGACAAGAGAGAAAGACAGTATAAAAACACATAAGTAGAGTATCGGCAGAGGCCTAGTTGGTGTAGGGGCTAGAGCTCCCACTCTGCAATCTCCCTGCACAGGTTTTGCACGAATGGCGTGGGATACTGGCTTAACCCTTAGACTCCCATACCCTATCCACTAATTGCAAAAAAATTAACCTTTTGACTCTCTCACCCTATCCACCAGCTTCCCGCAGAAAGCTGGTGGGTAGGGTGAGGGAGTCAAAAGGTTATGTTCTTGCTTTGCTAGCATGGTTGATAATCTAGAATGTTGGTGGACAGGGTTCGGGAGTCAAAGGGTTAAGAAATCACTAGGCGTGCGACCCCCATATCGTCTAGCTGTGAATGGGTACCCATCCTTGTTCATGGCTGGGGAAGGTAAAGCAGCGAGGAAGATGAAAAGGGCACAGTCGCATAATGCTGGCCCCGAGAAATGTTTGAGATTTGCACCATCTAATCTTTACTTTCTTCTTTTAGTGTCGTTGTGTTGTGGAGTGTGTTCGTTCATTATCAGATGTCATATTAAGGTCTTATTGCACAAGTGTTTAAGTAAGTAAGGTGTGTTGGTGATGTATGGTATCAGCAATGTGCATATGTGTATTTTGTACTGTGCATCAGGACCATAACTCCGTGGCTTCCGATGACCTCTCCCACCGTCACTACGCCATCAACAAGTAGCGACAACTGCCTCTACCCCCACCATCAACAACAACAACAACACCAACAACAACACCAGCAACGACACCAGCGCCATACCTTGCCATACGTATCCAGTCCACAGCCATCAATTAGAAGCTACTATCATCAGCATCAGCATCATCCAGAACAGCATCAGCACCAACACCATCAACACCATCAGCAGCAACAGCAACAGCAGCAACAGCAGCAGCAGCTGTTGCTTCAGCAGCCTTATAATAATTTGATGCATGCTGCTGGTTATGGCCTTACTCGTGATGTTGGCCTGCTGCAGTCAAACCGTTCCATTGTGGCGGGTAGCAGCAACAACAACAACAATATCCATCCTATTCAGGTGATGAATTCGTGCGGTTCTTTCGTCAACCAACCGCAGGTTGTACGTCTGCAGTAGATCCAGAGAATGTATAAAAACTTGATCTTCTATTGCTGCAAAGCAAACATAAACCAGAAAACACACAAAAATGGAACGAGAACATGCATTTTAATTAACGAAGAAAAAAGAAGAAAAAAAAGAAAAGAAAAAAAAAGAAAAAAAGAACGGCGCCAATATCGGTGAACTGGTCTTTGTCAATATACACAAAACAACAAAGAAATCTATACACTAGATTTAAAACAACAACAGCAAATAGCTAACTTCCCTGATGTTTTGTTGAGTGTTTTATACATTTTGTGTTCATTTGACAAAGGCCATTTTGCCGATATTTTTCGCCTGCCTTGTTTTGTCTATCGTCTGACTACATTTTAGTGTGTTTCTGTTTTCTGTTTGCTTGAACGCTGGCAGTCACTTTGAATCAGATTGTGCACTGCCCATAAGTAACTGTATGCCTTTCCCCTAACCTACAACCGTCTCCATTGTGTCTCCATCCTCTGCGGCTCCCTTCTCTTTTAAGGTGTGTGTGTGTGTGTGTGTGTGTGTGTGTGTGTGTGTGTGTGTGTTGTGTGTGTGTGTGTGTGTGTGTGTGTGTTGTGTCTGTGTGTGTGTGTCTGGTGTGTGTGTCTGTGTGTGTGTGTCTGTGTGTGTGTGTCTGTGTGTGCTGTGTGTGTGTGTGTGTGTGTGTTGTGTGTGTGTCGTGTGTGTGTGTGTGTGTGTGTGTGTGTGTGTGTGTTGTGTTGTGTGTGTGTGTCTGTGTGTGTGTGTGTGCGTGTGTGTCTGTGTGTGTGTGTGCTCGCGCGCTAAATCTGAGAAAACAAACAAACAAACAAGAAAGCTAAAAGTAAAAACAAAACAACAAGGCACCAAAAACAACACAGCATTTTAAAAAAGGACAATAACTAAAATGTTATCTTAAACCCAATCTTTGAGGAAGATACTTCGTTTGGTAATTCGTTTACTTGTTGTCCTTTTCTTCTCTATTCTTTCTTTCTTTCATGTGTGTGTGTGTGTGTGTGTGTGTGTGTGTGTGTGTGTGTGTGTGTGTGTGTGTGTGTGTGTGTGTGTGTGTGTGTGTGTGTGTGTGTGTGTGTGTGTTTCTTCCTTATTGCCTTTTAAGGCATTTCTTGCAAGCTGCCTTCAGCCTCAAGCTTTTCGAGTTCCCCTTCTCTCATCCCATGCCCCCGACTTCGCCCATTCTTATAGTAGGCCTAAATGTTTTCTTCTGTTTTTAATATTGACTCTGCGACAACTGGCCAGCAAACTGAAAATCATGTTAGAGCTGGGTAGTTTTTTGTTTGTTTTGTTTTTTTGTTCTTGCATCCTAAGCATTTTGAATTCTGTACGTAAGTTTTTGATTCTGTCTTCCTTTCCCAATTTTCCCCCTTCTGACATACTAAGCGAAGATACTCTTCTGATGATGACGATGACGGATTCTTCTGTCGATCCAGCGAATGAGTTTAGGCCTGTTGGTACTCATCACCTGGTGCAGGTCTTCATGTGGGATACAAGGCCGATCATGGAGGCACTTGTTCTTCCACACACACTGCATGAGGAGTCCTGCGGTCTTGGGTTCTGCTCCCGCCTTTTCTGCTACTGTTGAATAGCAGTTGTTCTGCGCCGCACAACAGAAGAGGTAGAGAGGGGAGAGAGTGGGAATGATTCTACCGCTTGTATAAGAAGACACTTGTAGAACACTTCTCTCTCTCTCTCTCTCTTTCTCTCTCTTCAAATAATCCCACGGGAAAATTATAAACACATTAATATAATATTTGCAAACACTAAGAATACATACACATAATCCCTCCCGCCTCTTTCTCTCGAAAATGACAATTTTTTTGTACACATCCACACGTGCGCGTCCATACACACACTATGTTGTGTGTGTGTGTGTGTGGTGTGTGTGTGTGTGTGGTGTGTGTGTGCGTGCGTGTGTATGCATGTCTGTGTGTGTTAGTATGTATGTGTGCGTGCGTATGTGCGTGTGCTCGTGTGCGTGTATGTACATGTACGCGGTTTTCCCCCCATTTCTATTCTGTTCTCTTTATGTGTTTCATTCACACTGATTTCAATGTGCATTATGTTCATCTGTTTACTCCCACCCCCACACCACAGCCTTGTCCACGCAGTGAATTAATAAACTAGAATAATTATGATTCTCGTTGTTGTTGACACTCCCATTGCCCGCATACTTGCGCAGTGTATGCAAGGCTGGATGTGAATGTTTATGAAGTTAATTTGGTAATTAATTAGCGCAAGGCAGAAGTATGCATGTGACGTAAAGGGGAAAAAAACAGAAAAAGAAAGAAGAAAAGACGAAGACTATGCGATGAGTCAGAGTCGGAAAATGTTTAACTCATGAACACAATTTTCAAGTCTCGGGGCAAATTCATCTTCTCTTTCAGCATGAGTGTCTCTTACACGGCATCTGTACATATATTTTTCTCCTGTTTCTTTTTTTTTTTCTTTTTCTTTTTTCTTTTTTTTTTTTGGTACTATTCTTTCTTTTTTTTTTTTCTTCTTTTTTTTCCATCTCAATGATAGACTGATTCAGATCAACTGGACATGTGATTGTGTGTGTGTGTGTGTGTGTGTGTGTGTGTGTGTGTGTGTGTGTGTGTGTGTGTGTGTGTGTGTGTGTGTGTGTCTGTGTCTGTGTCTGTTTATGCTTACGTACGCTGGGTTATGTGGATGTGCGTGCGTGCTTTTGACCGTGTGTATATGTGGACATAATACATTCATAATCACTTTTAATTGTTGTTTTATTAATTTCTATGTGCGCACGCATCTTTTTTTTAGGATGTTTCACATCCGGATGAAGAACATAGTAACTCAACAGTTTTAAGAAACATATGGCTTGTTTTCAAGGTCCCAGTGAAATGAAATGAAAATGAAAATGAAATGATACTCTTTCAGCAAGATTGGATATGTCCAGTAGCACAGATCTAGGCCTTTTGAAGACTGCTGTGCACCGTTAGTCCTTTGACTCTCGCATCCTGTCCACCATTTGCAAAAAGTTAACCCTTTGACTCTTTCACCCTATCCACCAGCTTCCTGCAGGAAGCTGGTGGATAGGGTGAAGGAATCAAAGGGTTAACTTTTTGCTTTTCTAGCATGGTTGACAATGTTGGATGCTGGTGGATGGCCGAGGGAGTCAAAGGGTTAATGAAACTACAAGACTGAACATTTTAAACATATCAATGATATGATTAAAAAGTTTCAGTGTGAAATAGGTAACAAAACAGAAGTAATTTCACAGCAAACGGATACACAAAAACAATTACAACACATATACACATACACACACACACGCACGCACGCACGCACGCACACACACACACACACACACACACACGCACACACACACATACGAGACAGCAAAACACAATGTTTGCGTGTAAGAGTGGCAAGGACTATCTTTAAAAACAGTCAGTGATGCTCAGTGCTACTACCACCGAGTTATAAAGAGGTATAGGGAGGGTTTTTCCCCCAAGTCTCTTGTCTTCTTGTTGTTGTTATTCTTCTGTTCCTGTTCTTGTTGTTGTTGTTGTTCTTCTTCTTCTTCTCCTCCTCGTCCTCTTCCTCCTTCTTTTATTTCTCTTCCTCTCAGGGTTGGTGAGTGTAAAACAACGATGGAGAAGACTTGGGCATCACCGCCTGGTTTAAGTCGAGATCCAACCCACCCTCCTCCCGTAAGGCTTCAGGGTACTTTAATATAGGACAACCTTTGTGTTTTTAATTTTGTGTTTGCATTGGGTTTTTTTTTTTTTTTGCAGGTGTATGCCATTAAAAAGTTTGTTATTTTTCTTCTCGATCTTTCATTGCAGAGCATTGGTAATGCAGTACATTGTCCACAATTCTTCCAGTGTCGTTAATTTTGAAGTTTAAAGTTTATTCAAGAGAAATTCATTGCACTCGGACAATGCCATATACACTCTACCCGGTCCACTGTCTGTTAAATGGCAGACTCGCTGAGCTTGCGCAAACCCCTTTGTACTGAAAAGGTCTTAAAATGGAAGGCGAAAGGAGGAAGATGGGAGGGGGGGGGGGAGGCGGAGGAGGGAATGAGCAGGACCTTTGAAGCACTAAGCTGACACCATCAGAATGATTGGAGCATTAAGACGTGTAGCAAACAGTCAGTGTTTATGCGTTTAAAAAGAAAAAAAAACAAAAACAAAAAACGCTCCCCCCCCCCCCCCTCCCACCGACCCTTGTGTTATTAGCATCGCACTACTCGTCTTGAGTAGACTGAGAACTAAAATCTTTTACTTCTTTGGTCTCTTTTAGAAGAAGGAGAAAAGAAGAAGTAGTAGTAGCAGTAGTAGTAGTAGTAGAAGCAGCAGCAGCAGCAGTAGTAGTAGCAGCAGTAATAATGGCAGTAGTAGTAGTAGTAGTTGTAGTAGTAGAAGAAGAAGAAGACTGAGAACTAAAATCTTTTACTTCTTTGGGAAGAAGAAGAAGAAGAACAAGAAGAGGAGGAGGAGGAGAAAGACAAAGAAGAAGGAAGAGAGAGAGAGAGAGAGAGAGAGAGAGAAGAGAGAGAGAAGAGAGAGAGAGAGAGAGAGAGAGAGGGAGGGAGAGGGAGAGAGAGAAGATTATAAGTTTTTTCATAAGTTCCCCCCCCCCCCCCCCCCCCCCCCCCCCCCACTTTTTCTCTCCAAATTTGGTATGGTCATGGAAAGGTTTTGCCATCTACTGAGTGGAAGTTCAACATACTTGAGTACAGGGAAAAATGAAATTCCTTTCTTTATGAAACATCACAGGGTTAGTTTCTTGTGACAGCATTTGTTTTATTCTCCTTTATTTACGAGCTACTTTCTTCAGAAAACGGAGGTTGTTATTATGGTTCGGGTTGACATTTGTTACTGAAGTGTAAAAGTGTAAAAAGACAATTATCTTTGTTTTCTCTTCAGAGTTCTTTTATCATTGACTGTTACTGTTGCAATTATTCCTAGATTTGCATGTTCACTTCATTGTTGGATGTTTTCTCATGTTGCTGATGTTCACTTTATTGTTGAATGTTTTCTAAATGCTTGATGGATTCTTTGCGTGCTTTGCGATAGATGCTGCTAACAGTCAGTTTCATCTTCATATGAATAGTTATAAACTTTTTTTTTCTTTTTACAATTTTTTGTACAGATGGAGATGGTATTTTGAAACGAACTATTTTTTCCTGATTGTGAAATTTTGCAGTCAGCTGTAATCTCTGTGTGTGGGATTGAAACTTTGTTTTTTTGCGCTGTCATGACTATGTGTGCAGAATCGCTATGTGATTCCGTGATTTTGATTTAGTTAAAACAAAACACACAAAAAAATTGTTGTGGTATGACCACATCTTGATGTTGTTGCTTGTAGATTTTGTTGTTATTCACGTTTTTTTAAAAAAATTTTTTTATTTCTTGTTGACATTTCTGGAGTTCTTATGGAGGAGACTTTGATGTCGGATTTGGATTGTGACGTACATTTCTTCCTGGATCCATTTTTCAGGGAATTATTTTTTGAAAGCATGTTAATTAACATTTGTACAAGATGGCAATGATGGTTTTGTTTTCTGTTTGTCCTTAGACTTGTTTTTTTCAACATTGGTTTGGGAATTTTATGACGAGATTTGTGTGGTATCATATATGAAATGTTTATTTTGTTATTGTTGTTTTTGTGTTTGCGTGTGTGTTGTTGTTGTTATTGATGTTGTTGTTTTGTGAATGTGTTTGTTTGTTTTTTGTTTGTTTTTTTACGTGTTGTTTTTTTTCGTTTGGTGTTATTTGTGTCTTCTGCTTGCAAATGTGTGAAAAAAGAAGCATTCACTTGTGAAAAATTCATACCATTGTTGATGCAATTTCAGGGATTACTCTCTCTCTCTCTTCCTCTCTCTCCTTATTTTTGTCTGTCTTCCTCTCCCCGTCCCCTTTCCTCTCTCTCTCGGGGTGAGGTGTGTTCTTGATAAGTTTTACCAAAGAAAGCTCCCCTTTCTCTGATTTCAACCCAGTGAGAAGACTATCATTATGCCCTCTTGCCCTACGGTTTCAGGAGAGTGTGTGGAGGTTTTCCAACACTTCATGTTTAAACGTGTGTTACACTAACGACAGACTGTTCACCTGTGCACCTACCTCTGTCTTTCATTTTTGTCATCGCTACACAGCCGACATTGTTGCAATGAGCAAGTGAAACGGAAACAAACATCAAACTCAGGACCAAGAAATTCGCCGGCATGTAACCACCGGGTAAAGAAGTAACACTAGATTTTCTGTTTAATTGATAGAATTCAGTTCAGTTAGATTCATTTAACCCTTTGACTCCCGCACCCTATCCACCAACTGCAAAATCTGAACCTGTTGGTTCCCTTACTCTATCCACCAGGGTGCGGGAATCAAGGGGTTAAATACTCTTTGTGAATCCGCATTTGGACATTGAAATGGGCATACACTGGACTTGCATAACCAATAGAAACGTCTGACAGGATCAAACCATAAATCATCTGCAAAATGCAGCAACCAATAATCACAACTAATCACATCCCGCCTGTCTGAGAAGGAGAGAGAGAGAGAGAGAGAGAGAGAGAGAGAGAGAGAGAGAGACAGACAGACAGACAGACAGACAGACAGAGACAGAGACAGAGAGCGACAGAGAGCACCATTTTAACACATTTTAAAACAGTGTATTATGTGGTTTGTTGAAGTTTACTTTCTTGGACAGTATGCCCAAGGCTTACACAACACCTCCCAAGATTAAGTTTTTCTCACCATCACAAGGCCACGGTCATGGCGGTTCTGGCACGTTTAAAAAGTGACCGGCGCACGTAAAAGAATCCACGGCAACGAAAGAATTATTCCTTGCAAAAACATGTAGAAAAATCCACTCTCATACACACGCGCAGGGACTTAAAAAAAAAAAGAAGTAATTTCAAAACTTTCAAAACACTTTATATCTCAAGGATGGTAACACTGCGTCTCACTTATTTTACACGTACTCATACAATGATACACATACGTGTTTGTATACACTATCCTCTCTCAACACACATACACACACGCGCGCGCGCGCGCGCACGCACGCAAGCACGCACACATACACTCACGCACGCACACACACACACTGTCACACACTCTTCTTCGTCACTGAAACTACCTGCACGGGGAAGGAGGTCCCGAATGAGGGTTTTACACTTTTTTCCCCTTCTTTTTCAGAGATAGCTTTATTTTTAGTTTTGAACGTTAAACCTTTGACCCCAGCACCCTGTCCACCAGTATCCTGAATCGTTAACCATGCTATCAAAGCAAACACTTAACCCTTTGACTCCCTCACCCTATCCACCAGCTTCCTGTAGGAAGCAGGGTGTCAAATGCTGAAGTTTTTGCAGTTGGTGAATAGGGGTGCGGGAGTAAAAGGGTTAGCATGTTATCATAGCTCTACGGACTCAAATAACATGGTAATGTGGGACATTGACGAAACGTGTTTGGGGTCTGTTAGCAGATGTGGCATGGAGTAGTATACCAACACTGCGAACCATTGTTTCATTCTGTTGGTTCAGCTGTGTTGGGTCTATTACTGACTACCGGTAACAGATTTCTGCCAGTGCCCTGCCTTCTCATCAGATACACAAGCATAAAACACATGTCGAGGCTAGGTGCGTGCGTGCGCTAACACTGACACTACACACACACACACACGCGCGCGCGCGCGCGCGCGCACACACACACACAACACACACACACACACACACACACACACACACACACACACACACACACACACACACACACACACACACACACATAATATCCTTCAGATTGTTTCAGTTTAGCGGTCACATGAATAAGTAGGCCTATCCTTTTCTGGAGGGTACAGTAAAGTTTGAAAATTAACGTTAGGTTCTGAAAGAAATCTAATGTTCCTATTAGGCTGTCTACAAAGGAGTTCACATTTGTGACATTCTCCTTTAGTCTGATTTTTGATAAGTTTTTACACACACACACACACGAGACAGAGAGAGAGAGAGAGAGAGAAGAGAAGAGAGAGGAGAGAGAGAGAGAGAGAGAGAGAGAGAGATGGGAAAGGAGAGTATTGATAGTTTTATCAGATCCTTAGTAGCTGAATATTAATAGTGCACCTATTCTTACAAAATTGTTTGGGGATTTCTCTTGTATGGCCACTTTCTTGTTTCTTTCGTCTCTTTTTCCTGTTCCTGTAGTTGTGTCTGTCTGTCTGTCTGATTTTATTACTACCTTATCTTGTGGACTGCGAATGCCCGTGTAGCTCATTTCAGTCTTCCAGCACACCCCCAAAACTACTAGATCTAAAATCTTTAGGTCACCATAAGAGGGCATGGATGATAACAGAATCTGGAACATTTTTTTGCATAGATCTAGTGCTTTGATTACAGTCAGAATCGCGATGACGATGCGCTCCACCGTACATGGCCCTCAGTCATTCGGCTGGTGTCATTCCCTACCGCGCCCGATCCTCACCTATTTGGATGGTGGAGTTCCGTCTCTAGTTCCACAAAGGCACCAAACAGTGGACATATTTATTGTGATGATTAGGTCTAGATCTACTTTAATGCACACAGACCTATCTATAAACAAACTCCAGTGAACAGTATATGTATTGATATCCTTTAAAGGGGGGAAAGAAATAAGTGTCTGATCATTTAAATGCCGTAATGCATGATTATACATTCTTATCTTATCCGGAAAGGGAGATGTAGGATGATATGTAACCCCTACATGTATACATGTTCATACCATTATACTAAATCAACAGCACACGAACATGTGAAGGGACGTAACTCACGTTGCTAGGCCTAGTGATTAGATCCGGGTCTACGGAGACCATGACAACATAACGCTTAGACTAGAAGCTGATACGACATATTTGGCATTAATGGTTTTTCCCTTCAACAAATCTAATTTCTTCTTTTGCTGTTTCAGTTTTGATTCTGTTCCTTGTCCTGATCATTAATTATTCTTTATAGAATTTTTGTCTCATGTCTCTAATTCTGCATAGAACTCGTCAGTTTCTTCTCAGTACTCGTGGATGTTGGTGCATATTCTTGGATTATGTTGAAATCAAATGGCTTTCACTCCAGTCGAACTAATAAAACTCGGTCTGATATAGCCCAGCATCCTTTGATAGACTTTGACTTGTCATTGTCCATTATGATGCCTACCGCCCTTTCATGTGTCCCCACCAGAATATATAATTTTTTGCTTGCCTGATGTTACCATGCCTGCTCCTTTTCATCTCATCTCTCCTAGTCCTAAAGTATTGAAGTCTAATCTTTACGTTTCTGTCTTGACATTTTTAATTTGCCCTTCTAGAGCATATTTCTAACATTCCAAGTTGCTATTGTTATATCTTTGAATCTGATGGCAATAACTTGATGATGGTCTGGTATCACGTGCGAAGGTGCTCCAGTGGAACATCCATTTGAAGTTTCTTTATAGTGTCAGGCCCTGATTTACTTAGGATGATGCGATGGTGGTTTCCCGTTGCCTTCCACTGGTTTTTAGTACAGGCTCTTTGCCAACCTTTGTCGTTTCCACAACTACCCACAAGGCAGTGGAGGTGATTTTCTGTCAGGGTTTAGGGGCCTAGTCACTTAGCCTTGATCTCTCCCGAGACACCCACGAGACAGTGGTACTATTTACCCATAGCCTAGCTGGAATCTGGTTTTGGGGCACCAGGGCATGTCCACCATGTGAGCCTGCATGCCTCCACCGACTCCCTTGAGAGTTCAGCCTGAATCCGTGAGGTGTCCAGTTATGTGTCGCTACGGGGAGGCAGTGAGTACAAACTCAGGCTTGCATATGGAGAGGCTATCATTTTTGTATTGACACAGAGAGACCTATGCATTCTGTTCTAGAGTTGCAATTAGCAATGCTAGTCATCGTGCAGGCTGAAAACAAGAGGCGACAAACACACAGTCACTATGTTAGTTATTAGTATGTACTAGCCAATGTATCTATCTAGACGCTTCACATCAGCCATTGATTAAGACATGTAGTGATGAATAATTATAAACATAAAATTGCCGCGTCAGTTCTATGGAAAGTAAGGCACTTTCTGGCCATTGCCAGAGCTTTTCAGTTGTGCAGCATTCCCCCTCTCCCCATCATTAATCAATGCTGACTACCTGTGGTCAGCATGTTACAATTCCTGCTGGAAGTATGGTTGGTAATACTAATAGTTCTAATACTGCAGTGAGTCTTCATGGATGGTAAAGTCAAAGTAATATAGGAGAGGAGATGGGCACTACCTCCATAAAACTGGCCCCAAGAAAAATTGAGGTTACTAACTTAGTAACTACCATCTCATTTCCCTATGGCTTGAGGGTTATGGCCCAACTGTCTCCTCCTTCACCCTTTTTATCTTCTCTTTATTGATAATGTTTTTAAGGTTTGTAAAATTGATCCGCTGAACAAGGCGTGTGCCGGAAGTTTTCTCTTCTCTCCTTTTTTCCTTTTATTTCATTGTTATTAGTATTATTATCAGTAAATCCAGAATTTACAGTATGCCTTTAATAAGTATGTGGGAGGAGGGAAATTATCTTATAATACTAATAAAGGTAAGAAATTATCTAAAAATATAAATAAATCATTGTAATTGTTACTTTGTGCTATTCTCCAAACTTATTTAGACTCTACACTTCATACATCTACAAGACATAGTGTAATTCATACAGAACCACAGACATACCATGCATGTCACACTCACACATGAAAACATACACACACGCATACACACACACACACACACACACACACACACACACACACACACACACACACACACACAACAGAGATCAGACACACACACACATATACATCAGTATACACACATTCATCTTCACCTAAATACTTACTAACATCATCATACCAGTGATCATAAACATATGATCTAAGCTAAACAGTTTTAACTAGAAAAACTTCAGACAGGTTAGACAGAATGACATGCTTTAGTGGGATGGATAGGGTGGTTTACAGTACGTTTGTTTTCAATGTTAAGTGTATTCTTTCTGTTTACAGTCCCCATATCTGAATTACTTTTATTCTAAAATTTCTGCCTGACAGGTTACCTAAATAAAGCCTCTGTAACTTTCATTTTTGTCATCAGTTGGTATTTGTCATTGTACATATTCCCCCCTCCTGTCACTTCCCACCCCATAAGAATTCATTTTAGCATTTTCATAAAAAGAATTTTGTTTGGCATGTCTTAATGTTTTTTCTGCCTGCAAGAGATTGTTCAGATGTGTGCATCTGATTTTTGTGTGTACTGAATATGTCATTCAGAAAAACTTTTTGTCAATGGCCTTAGTTCAGAGTATCCTGACATACAGTTTGGTATTCCACAAGGTTTAATCCATGGCTTAGTTCTGTTCATTTTGATATAAGACCCCTTTCTTTGTTGTCCAAAAGACTTTCTATCGCCAGTCGATCATTTGTAGATGATGTAAAATTGTTTGATTTTTGTCCTTTATACAATTTGTACAAGATCTACAATCTGAGTTATGGAAAACTTATCTCAGATGTTTAGAAGTTGGATGATAGTGTGTAAACCGCAGCTGAATGATAAGACAGAAACACTCCTCATCATGTCGAAGAGAACATCTTTGATACATGTTGGCATTGCCAACATTATAATTTATGTTTACATTTTTACCAAGAGATAAGGGTTTTATGATTTGTGATGATATATCACTCAAGTACACATCTCCAGCACTTTGTTGCTCAGCATTTCTAGAAATTCACCACATTAGTAATATCCACCTGTTCCTAACCATTCATGTGGTAGAAACATTGATCTGTACCTTTGTCCTGTCTGAGTTAGACTATTGCAAATTTCTCCTTTTAGGCTGCCCACAACATACAGTTAACTATCAAAGGTTCAAAATTCTGCTAAGTTTGCAAATATTATCCCACTCAGCCCCTTCTTCATTGGCTCCCAGTCCAAGCGTGGGTGGACTACAGGCTATTAACTCTGTTGCAGTTTCCTGCCTGAAACCACCTCTGCCTAGTGCCTACATTTCTGATCTTATTAGTAATATTACCATTGATTCTTCTAAGTTCTAGACAGCTCTGGTCATCATAAAAAATGTGTACTCTGTGTTCCTCATGTAAAGACGGACTTTTGCCTAACTTCTGTTCTCTTTCTGTGCACCACAGCAAAGGCACTGGCTTCCTTCAGATATTTATCATCTGCATCTTTGTCCTCTTAAAAGAGCTCTAAAAATATATATCTTCAGTGCTACTGATACTAGTACTCACCTCTTCCTGCTATCTCTTCTTTGCCCTATTCACCATAGTGTATTTGTATGATTGATTGTGTGAGATAATACTATTAACGTATGTTTCATCAATCTGTTTGCAAGCTTTGCATCAGTGTATAGTATGTTTGTGAGTATGAGTTCCTGTGTAGGTGTGCTGTGTATGTTTGTGTGCATGCGTGTACGTGTGCATGAATGTGTATATGGTGGAATGTGTGTGTGTGTGTGTGCGTGCGCGCGCATTGTGTGTGTGTGTGTTTGTGTATGTGTGTGTTCATCATATGGAAGCTGCAAACATGTTCCTGTATTGTGCGTGTATGATATGTTATTCTGATGAGCTTAGACTATTGTTTTCTTTTCTTGTTGTATGTCATATTATGTTTATGAATATGATTGTTAACTTAATGTTTGTATGGCATGACAGTTTTTTTGTGATGTGCAGAGTGCTAAGGAGCTTTGAGTTTGAGCTATATAAATCTTTATTGTCATGATACCACAAAGAAGTACTAATGAAAGAACTGAGAACACTGTTGTTCACTCACACAGTAAATAAATGAATTGAAAATATATGTATGAAATATATTAGAGTTCAGCTAAACACTAAAACAGGTGTGCATATTTTGTTAATTTTGTTTTTCTGATCACAAATAAGTATAGTACTGACAACTGTGTACAGTTTTGAGTCTTCTTTCTTGTTATTAATATTTATCCCATGACAAAAAATTGTTTCCCTATTAAATTGTTAACTTTAATATCAGTTTCAACAAAACTGACAAAGTGCCATGCAGTTGAAACCATTTATAATGACATAACCTATTGTTTACGGTATTGAAATTCAATCAAAAGTTTGGGCTTCAAACATGAACTTTGATTTGAAAAATAAAGATTTACTTTTATTCTGATACATAATCAGTGACATTGACTGCCCAGCTCCACCAAAGATCGGTCTGTGTGGGGCAGTGGCTCAGTGGTAGAAACTGTGAATATAATACATCAGGCTGAGAAACCAGAGGTTGGACATGGATAAAGCTCCCATCCCCCATGATCTTGATGGGTTCCCTGCATGCTAGTCTTTCAGATGAAATTGTTAACCAAGGAAGTATGCTCTCAGCCCTTGTGAATGCTTGTCCCAGAAACGTTCATCAGGAAAAAAGAAATCCAGTTTGACAAGTACTTCCCCCCCCCCCCCCCCCTCAGAATCTGCTTTCTAAAAATGAACAAAAAAACTATATAAAAACAACATCACCAAAAACAACTTATATGCAGCAGTAATGATCAGAAATTGTTACTGATAATAAGGAACAAGAAAAGAAACATTATTAGTGAGGGAGTAAATCCAGCAATAAATGAATACTTTTACTTCACTTTACAATATGTACCTACTTTATATACCTATCCTATGCTGATGCCTCCATAATTATCTTTTGCGGGAATTTGAAATGCAAACTTTTTTTTAGCTATTTTAGTATTTATTTCACTTTTCTTTGAAGTCTGTGTAGTATGACTATGCCACTGGTATATCAGCAATTGCTCAGATTTGTGAGTTTCGCAAAATTAACTGATCATCAGAGAGCATGTCAAAGGCATTTTCGAGAAAGATACTTGTAAGGAGCATAATCACATCATTTTTACAATGAGAGGATAGTGTTGCTCTCCCCTCCTTGTCCTGCATTTGTTAATACACACACACACACACACACACACACACACACACACACACACCCACACACACACACACAAGCAGCAACCAGAGCAACAGAACAAAACAACTCCTTTAAAATAATATCATATGTGATCTGCTCCCACATCAATTGTGGGCTTATTTTTTTTGTTTTGTTTTAAATTGTAGCATTTGTTACAATCTAAAGGAAATAAGTTTGGTATGAGAAGATTTGTTTTAGAATATTTAGAATACATGTTATCATAGTTTGAAACTGGTGGTTGGCAAGTGGCCATTTTGAGAAATTTCCATTTGAAGTAAAAGATATTCTCAGTTTCAGTTAAGTTGTTGTATTAAATGGTATATTTAACATATTGATTGATTAAAACAAATTCTCTCTTCAGTATGTTTGGGATGTGATCAAGCATTGATTAAAGAAGTGGAAAATTCAGAAAGCAAACTGAAAATCAGTCAAATCAATAGAAGTTGGCCAAAACCATTTTACATGCGTGTAGAGGCCAAGGTGGGAATTCTCCTCAAATTGGTTTCTCCAGTTTTTTTTTTCAAAGGAGAGTAAGTATAATGAGCATAATTTGTGATTTGATATTGCATGTATAGAAATCAAACAGCGCAGAAAATCTTATAAGCATTCTGAAAATGTGATTTGATGCTTGAAAATTTGCTAGATTGCATAGTTGAAAAATTGTGGGGGAGCATACATATCCGCAGACCCTCTGCATTATCTTTTTTTTTTACCTTTCAAATTCAGTTTATACCCCTTTTTCAGTTGAGGAGTTCTTAAGCATTTCATTTGTAAATTAAATGGGTTCTGGATTATCCAAAAGCAGACAATTTAAGAACTCAAGACTGGAAGTTTAAGCTGTGGTTACAGAAGCTGATGAAGCCCCATTGCCAGTAGCAGATGCTGCAGTGTAAAAGATATTTTCCGTTTTGTGACAAGTGTGTAGACAGTTGTGTTTATATGTGTGTGTGTGTGTGTGTGTGTGTGTGTGTGTGTGCATGCAAGTAATTTGTGTGTAGATGGAATTTTGTTATGGCCTGTATATGGAGAAATATTACACTTTCATTCATATTAGGGTCATCTAAAAAAAAAAAAAAAAAATAGTGAAAACAATTTAATAACTTGAAAATTGTCCCAGAACTGTGAAACTCTACACACAGTGATTGAATTGAAAAGTAACATTGAAATATTGTGGTGTCATTTGTTATAACTTCAGTGTTGGGTCCAGTCATTCCAAACATCATGGCCATGTTTAAACATTAAAGAAACAGCATATAATATCAAAATTGAAATTCATAAAGGAAGTTCTGGTGCAGATATATTAAAAACACTACATAGTGTATGACGGACACAAGCTCTTTTGCAGACTGCAGGTTATAAGTGGGTTTCATTCTTTAAAGATGGATCAATATGACGCTGAAAAGAGGCATAGTCCAGGGAGACCAGTTAAAAATTGCTGATTGGAAAAATGTTCAGAAAGTGAAATTTTGATTGAAGACAGGCTAATAATTTGTAAAGAGATCGTTCAT
>CM060307.1:41424654-41502154 GCA_030674185.1 Monoplex corrugatus | reverse complement strand
ACATGGGAAAACCCAGTTTCAGTTGCAGCTAGTTATAGTTATGGCTAAAAATTATGACAACTGAGATTTTTCCATGTTTTGAGTCTGTAATGACCAATCTTCAGTTTCCCAAAGCTTTATGTTTAAAGTGTCCTGAAAGCAATTCAAAAATTTTTTTCAATAATTTCAAAATTTCATGAGCTTATTGCTTCCATTGTCACAGTTTAAATGTGTCTAAAAAGAACACTATAACAGACTAATGATTTCTGTTTTTTTAAATGTCAATTTACACACTTTGACATTCTGAAATGAGATACACTCAGAAATGAACATTTTTGCACTTCAGCTAAGTATTTCTATGTTGCATCACATGTGACAGTGAATTCCATGAACAAACAAGTAAACAATCTAACCAATCTACCTACTTCTGGATATTACCATACTGATTTGGTAGTTTTAAAAAAAAGGTATCGGGTACATCACAAAACGTGTGTACAAAAGTAAATTCTGATCACAATATAAAATGGACGGCAGGTAATAAAATTCTGCACAGAGACAGAGAGAGAGAGAGAGAGAGAGGGGGGGGGGGGGGGAAACATATCTGGGGAGAGGGGAAGAAAAAGACATAGATAAAGGTATACATGTGCTGTCTTCACTCTAATTTGATCAACAGCAACAAGAAGCAGAATATCAACAGAGGCAGAGAACAGAGTATCCTAAATACCTTCTCCCTGCAAAAAAACCTGTTGCAGGAGCATTCCAATTTGTATGGGATAATCCCAATATTACACATTAGCAGGTTCACTTAAGACTGAACTTATGAGCTTAAAGGGATACTCTGGCCACTGCTGTATAGATGGACAGTGTTATGACTAGTGCAGCCTTATCAGCATGTATCACACTTGTTAACATTACTATTGCAGGTCATAACACAGAATAGTAATATAAATCTATACTTACTTACACATTACAGGGTCATAACACAAAACAGAATATAAATCTATACTTACCACATTACAGGGTCATAACACAAAACAGAATATAAATCTATACTTACCACATTACAGGGTCATAACACAAAACAGAATATTTATGCCTCCATTATTGGCTATTTAGTAGATGACAATCAGATGCTGTGCAGAAGAGATGCTCCATATTTAGCATTTTTTTTCATTAATGAAGGAAATATAAAAAAAGTAAATCAAGCAAAAAAGTATGTCTTCCCTTAATAAAACAAACAAAAGAATCCCGGCAAAAGGATATAAATTATCATAATTGTTTTTGACATGGCTTCTAAAAATTCAGTAACTGGAATGAAATGCTGGAGAATTGCTCAAAAAGTCTGGCAATCTGACAAATGAGAACCAGATTTTGTTCTTTTTAATATAACCACCACCTCTTTTTACCTCACCAAATGTAGAGCCAGACATGGAACAGGAGAATCCTTGACTATTTCCCCCTCTTGCTTGTTTAGTTCATTTTTGATCTTTTTGGTTATGCCTTAATTTGTTGTTTGGTGGTTCTTTATTCATCATAAACACATTTTTCTTTACATAATGATCAAATCTTAGACAAGTTTAAATGTATAACCATGCGATTTGTTTTGTTCAACAGCATATATGTTTCCCAGTTTTGTTTCCTTTTCAACAAAGAAAATCACTGGTTGCATCACAACATGAACAATCAATAATAACTATTTAATAAGGAATGGATTGAAAAGAGTTGATGACAACAAAACACTGTCCATGTCACAGTAAATTCATATGAAACATCTTGATCAAAAACCATAAACACAAAATCATCACAACACATACATTATGTAGGAGACACAAAACCAGTTAAAGTTTCAACAAACCCACTGCGTCAACTGGCAACAATTACTGAATCATATACATGTATCTATGTGTACATGTATGCACACACACACACATGCACACACACACATGATATAGATATATGTATACATGCATGCGTGTGTGTGTATGTGTGCATCACAATATGGCTACACAGGGATGTATACACATGAACATTAGGCAGATGAGGAATGTATAACAATGACAAAAAGAGGCTAACTATGCCTCCAGTTTGCTGTAATACCGGTATGAATAGTATTCAATGATTAACAAATCATCTCATGAACACAGTGATCTGGGAGGTGAAATGAAAACAAGTGGATTATGGGGAGTAAGGAGAAATGAAATTATCTCCCCTGCTCCTCTTTCATTGTGAAAAGGAGATTTTAAAAAACAGAAAATTAGAGGAATGGACATAATACTGTACACAGCAACATTCTTTAATATGGTAAGGGAATGAATGCACAGTCTAAGCTGGAACCACCAAGCCCTATTCTCTCTGATTAACCAAATGATAAGATCATTCAATTAATAGGGAGAATGTCCTAGTAACTGACAAAAAGTAAACATCGCTACATTTTGAAACTTTACACACACCTGGCCCAATTATTCCATGATCTAATAATGAAATCACCAGAAAATACTATCATATCATTTGTTATAATGTCACATTTGATACAGTAATTCCAAGTATCATGGCCATGTTCAGCATTGAAGCACAATGCGAAAAAATTTCTGGTACAGATATATTAAAAACAAAACAAGAGTGTACATGGGATAGAGGCTCTTTCACAGGCTGCAGTTAAAGACAGGTGTTATTCTCTAAAGCTGGATATATACGTTGTTAAAGGCAAACAAAACCCAGGCGGGCCAGTTGAAGCTACTGAAGAGAAAAATGTTCAAAAAGAGAAGTTTGAGCGAAATGGGTGAATAACATGTGAAGAGATCCTCATGACATTAGCATTAGTGTTATTTCAGATCATGCAATTTTAATAAGTAAATCTGGAATGTGTTGCAACAAGGCGGGTCCTGCACTGCCTTACTGATGATCAAAAAATGGGGTGCGTCACTGTTACAGAGACTGATAAACAGGTACAAAATGAGGATGACAGCTTTTTAAATTATATAGTTCCCATTGATGAAACTTGTTTGTTCTCAATACACATTTCTTATTATTCTCAGATCTTTCCCATCAATACTGAGCTTTTTCAGTTGGTTGATGAATTGTTTCTGTCTTACCCAATCTGTGGTTTAATCAACAAAACATAAATATAAATCTTTAACTGATCTTTCCATGAGTGTTTTTAGGATGTCTATGGCATTAACAGTTCCTTTCCTATCCACAAATCCACATTGTTTTTCTGCTGTTTCTGATTCTGTTCTTTGTCGTCATCATGATTATTCTTGATACAGTCTTTGTCAAATGACTCATCTAGCTGATTGTATGATGGATTCGCATTCTCTAGCCCCTGCTTTCTTTGGAAGTGCAGTGAAAACTGAGTTTGAAACATCTTCAGGGCTTTTTCTGGTGTCATAAGTTTCATTTTGGAGGACTGTTACTTTTTCAGTACCAAATTCATCTAGAGCCTTATTCATTTCTATAGTAATATTGTCTGGTCCGGGGGCTTTTCAACGTTACTCTAACTTCATCTTTCATTGTTTGTGATTTTTCAGCGATGTTTCAAATGATGTATTCCTCCCTTCTGTCATCATCAAAAAGGTCTTCAATGTATTTTCCCCATCTATCTAATATTTTGTTTTTCCATAATAATTGTACCATCCTGTGGTTTTAAGCAACCAGTTGAGTGCATGTCTTTTTTGTGTGAAAAGTTTCTTTATTGTTTCTGTACACAACTTTAGGACCAGGATCTGTTTTGTGTCGATCTTCTATTTCTTTGCACTTTATTTCTAGCCAAGCTGCCTTAGCTTCATTGCACTTATCCCTGATTTCCTTACCTACCAGTTCATAATTTTCCTAATTTCTCTTTACAGTTCTTCATTCATCCACCAAGCCTAAAATTTCTTTTGTCATGCATTCTTCTTTGCTTTTCTTCCAACTCTAGGGATTTCTTCAAAAGTTTCATTAAGTTTTTCAGACTAAAACATTACTGACATATTACTGTGTTAGCAGTTCTACTCTAATGTACTGTTCCAAGTGAGGGAGCATTCTCTTATGTATACATACACCTATCTCACACACACACACACACACACACACACACACACACACACACACACACACACACACACACACACACACAATGTGCAAACACTAAACATGCCTGTATGCAAAATGCTTTATGCTAGTTTTTTCAAACACTCCCCAGCCTGCCCAAAAAATTCTTGATCTACGATCATAAATTGTAGGAGATACAAAACATATTTTATTAATTATTTTTCAAACACCTTAGCTTAGGAGCAGAGCCAAACTACCTCACATGACCTGGATAATGTCATAAACAAAAACCACTGATTTGAACCAGGAGCATAAAACAAGACTGCAGCTGTTAAACAACTTACCTAGCGCCTATACAGCTCCCCCCCCCCCCCAAGTCTTAAGATAAATTTTACTGAAGAGAAGAGTACAGGTTCATACACATTATTATATAAACTAGAATTCTTCCCTTCTCAAAAAATGAAAGTTAATTCTTTGATTTCTATAAACCTTATCCACCAACTGCAAATACTTAACTCTTTGACTCCCTCACACTATCCCCAGCTTTCTGCAGGAAGTTGGTGGATAGGGTGAGGGAGTCAAAGAGTTGACCTTCTTTGGACATGTGTGCAGAAACAAAAAATGCACTCTCATGAAAGATGTCATTCAGGGAAAAGTTGAGGGCAAAAGAGGAAGGGGAAGACCACTAACAGATTACCTAGGAAACATCAAGGAGTGGACAGGTCGTAACAGTCCAGAGATTTTCAACCTGGTTGAGGAAAGATGGATGTGGTGGACAGAGACCCAGAGAGTAGTTCGGGCAGTCAACCTTACCAGAAGTGATGCTGACCGAGACTGAACATGGTTGACAACGCAGAATGCTGGTGGACAGGTGTGGGAGTCAAAGAGTTAAAGAAGATGGCACTTGAATTCTGAAGATCCGTTCATCACTGATATTTGTTATACACTTAATGGTTTCTATCATTCAGATGAAATCTGAAAATGGTTTCTATCATTCAGCTGAAATCTGAAAAATTAGAAGTCCATCACCAGCTTGCCAGCCCTGTTACAGTAAACATCAGTAGCTAACAACTTCCTCCATTTGTTTTTAAACATCCCTGCGTACCACTGAAACAAAAGCTCAACTTATCTTTTCTTCTGGAGCAAGTGTGGGGGTGATGGTTCCTTTTTTGTCTGTCCAAAGCCAAACATAACAGAATGGGGGTTGATGGTGGGGGTGAATAATCTTCTTGCGTCTCAACAATGATATGTCAACAGTGGTTCTGGAATAGTTCTAATCCATTAAAAAAAAAAAAAAAAAAGCAGCTCTGTGAATAATATATAATGATGAATATCAAAACTATTTTCAATGTCAGTCATATGCATTCAGAGTCAATTGATTCCAAAAAACATGATTAGTTCACCCTTGACTTTACATCACCAGGCTAGGGCAGCCAGAACATTTTGCCCGTTTCAATGCTGAAAGTTTTAAAGCTCTAAAAAAAACCAAAAAAAACAACAAAAAATATAAAACAATCCCCACCCAAAACAACAAAAACAGCACTCACACACACACACACACACACACACACACACACACACACACACACACACACACACACACACACACACACACATGAAAACAAAGCATTTGATATCTTGTCTTCAGCTGTAAATATAGATAAAGATATATTTCATAACACTAAGTATCTGGAATGCTAATCTGGATGATAAATGATTTTAGTTTGGAATGTTCAAAGCTTTCCACAAAAACCAAAGCAGTACTGAAGTGAAAATATAAAGTCAAGACTATTTGACACTCTCTACAAATACACAATATATCTTATCAGCTTGTTCAACAGTTTCTGGAATGCTATGCTGCAAAGAAAAAAGCAAATGAGAAAAAATAATACAGCACTTACCCAACTTTGGGTTCATTTGATCACATTGTTATTCAACATGCTATAAATTTATAGCATTATCACAATAATCTACATGAATCTTGCATCTCATCTGCATGTTATCACAGCAAAATAATAACATGCAGAATCAAATCCCTTTACTGTTGACTATACATTAACACATTCATCAAAACAGACCTTGTTTTACCCGCTGTGAATTATTATCTCAAATAATCCTTTGTCGTCTTAGTCAAGAATTAACATAACCAACATGTTCTCTGCTGATATACAGCTGCAACGCATACACACTCTTTATCAGCTACAAACTAACACACTCTTCAAACTCTTTGCTCTCTCAGTAATAAATTATGACATCCATCAATAAGTCATTTGCTCAGTAATAAATTAAAGCATTCTCCTTCATGAATTTCATCTTTAGCAGTACATTTGTATCCGCATTTCATGTTTAGTAGGCCTGTTGTCTCTCTCTCTCTCTCTCTCTCTCACACACACACACACAAACATAATTTCATTCTCTCAGTCCCTAACACAATTCATTAAGGGAGAGAATTATGTAGGGGAGTTGTGAGGCAGGATTTTTTCCCTTGCCCCATTGTGACTGTTGATCTTGGTGTTGCCGTTCTGTGTAGTGTGCATGTCATAGTAGCCACTCTCCATCAACGTGTCTTCTATCACAGAATGCATGTGCTCGTATGTAATGCCCGCATCTTTGTAGTCTGGGTCATACTCTCCTGTCACTGAAAAACATAACCAACAAAACTAATTCTAACTAAATACTACTCTCTAACTAAATACTACTCTTAGTAGGCTATTGAGATTGCCTAGTACATGTCAGATTATTCCTCTTGAAAAGTCTACAATAACAATGATAATGGTAATATGTCCATATGTATGGTGTAAGCAATCCATGTCTGAGAATGCTTGTTGAACTTTACACACACACACACACACACACACACACACACACACACACACACAACACACAAAGGGTGGGTGGGTGGGTGAGGTAGGGTTGCTCTGTCACTGAATTGATTAACCCTTTGACTCCCACACCCTGCCTATCAGCATCCTGCATTGTCAATCATGCTAGCAAAGCAAAAACTCAAACGTCTGATTCCCTCACCCTATTCACCAGCTTTCTGCAGGAAGGTGGTGGACAGGGTGAGGGAGTCAAAAGGTTAAGTTTTGCGTAGGGTGTGGGAGTCAAAAAGGGATAATGTAGTACAAACACAGCGTGACATGCACACCAATATATCAATACAGCATAAGCATAGTTCATCAAAAACTACTGTGGATCATATCATGAAATTAGAAACAGATGGTCAGGATAGCCTACTACCTGATAAACACAATCTTTCAGACACACATACACATACATAAGAAAGCAAACACAGACACGAGTATACTCACCTATACATGCATGCACATGCGCATATCAGTGGGAGTGGGCTGGTTACTGGACCAATACAGTAATGTAGCAACAACAGATACTATACTACTAGTATCAGGATGAATGGTATATAAGGAAGGAAAATGTAGGCCCCTACATAATCAAAGTTTTTCATACCCATTATTGGGCGGGGTGGGGGGGTTGCATTATATGTACACACATATGAAAACATCCACATACAAGCATGAACATACACAAACACATATACACATGCACAAACAATATGATGAGCGTACACATACAGCACACACACACACACATATATATATATATATATATATATATATATATATATATATATATATATATATATATATTATATATATATATATATATATATATATATATATATATATATATATATACATACACACACACACACATACATACATAGACAGAGAGAGAGACAGAGAGAGAGAGAGAGACAGAGAGAGAGACAGAGACAGAGACTACAATACAACTGGACGAAGCAGAGCCACAAGCATTAATCTATGAATACTGGACATAATTCTGAAAGAGACCTACACAAAAAGTTCATGTAAGATGGCAAAGAGACCTACACTAAAAGTTCATGTAAGATGGCAAAGAGACCTACACAAAAAGTTCATGTCAGATGGCAAAGAGACCTACACAAAAAGTTCATGTAAGATGGCAAAGAGACCTACACAAAAAGTTCATGTCAGATGGCAAAGAGACCTACACAAAAAGTTCATGTAAGATGGCAAAGAGACCTACACTAAAAGTTCATGTCAGATGACAAAGAGACCTACACAAAAAGTTCATGTCAGATGGCAAAGAGACCTACACAAAAAGTTCATGTAAGATGGCAAAGAGACCTACACAAAAAGTTCATGTAAGATGGCAAAGAGACCTACACAAAAAGTTCATGTCAGACGACAAAGAGACCTACACTAAAAGTTCATGTCAGACGACAAAGAGACCTACACTAAAAGTTCATGTCAGACGACAAAGAGACCTACACTAAAAGTTCATGTCAGATGGCAAAGAGACCTACACTAAAAGTTCATGTAAGATGGCAAAGAGACCTACACAAAAAGTTCATGTCAGATGGCAAAGAGACCTACACAAAAAGTTCATGTCAGATGGCAAAGAGACCTACACAAAAAGTTCATATCAGATGGCAAAGAGACCTACACTAAAAGTTCATGTCAGATGACAAAGAGACCTACACAAAAAGTTCATGTCAGATGGCAAAGAGACCTACACAAAAAGTTCATGTAAGATGGCAAAGAGACCTACACTAAAAGTTCATGTCAGATGGCAAAGAGACCTACACAAAAAGTTCATGTAAGATGGCAAAGAGACCTACACAAAAAGTTCATGTAAGATGGCAAAGAGACCTACACAAAAAGTTCATGTCAGATGGCAAAGAGACCTACACAAAAAGTTCATGTAAGATGGCAAAGAGACCTACACAAAAAGTTCATGTCAGAGCAAAGAGACCTACACTAAAAGTTCATGTCAGACGACAAAGAGACCTACACTAAAAGTTCATGTCAGACGACAAAGAGACCTACACTAAAAGTTCATGTCAGATGGCAAAGAGACCTACACTAAAAGTTCATGTCAGATGGCAAAGAGACCTACACAAAAAGTTCATGTAAGATGGCAAAGAGACCTACACAAAAAGTTCATGTCAGACGACAAAGAGACCTACACTAAAAGTTCATGTCAGACGACAAAGAGACCTACACTAAAAGTTCATGTCAGACGACAAAGAGACCTACACTAAAAGTTCATGTCAGATGGCAAAGAGACCTACACTAAAAGTTCATGTCAGAGGGACAAAGAGACCTACACAAAAAGTTCATGTCAGATGGCAAAGAGACCTACACAAAAAGTTCATGTAAGATGGCAAAGAGACCTACACAAAAAGTTCATGTCAGATGGCAAAGAGACCTACACAAAAGTTCATGTCAGATGGCATACAACATCTGTGGCATACCTGGATTATCTGGATCAAAGACTCTGGCATCATGGTCTCGAGCTGCCAGTCGCCGGGACACATCAGGTAAGGTCAAGTCAAGGTCAATGATCTCACGAGATCCTTGTGACAACTGTATACACATTTCAGGTCAGCACAGATGGTAACGTAGATAAAAAGTCAAATACCCAAAAGTATGTCCTAATAAATCAACTAAACAGAGACACCCAATAAGTGGGCCTAGATGAAATGAAAACAAAGATAAACAAGCACATAAATGAATAAAATAAAACAAACTAAAGAAACCATTTGGCTGGATAAAAACAAATGTAGGCCTATATTCATATCTATGTATACATGTGACATATGAGTGAGTCTACAAATAAATGTATATTCATATCTATGTAGGCCTACATAAATGAGCAAGTCAACCTTCTCGTATGACGTGAGTTTCTAAGACTTGTCTGAATATAAAAAAGATAGGCATGTCTGTGCATGCACTAAGAACCTTGTAGGTCCATGTACGTTTGGGTAGGGATACAGGCAAAGAATGAATTCTGAATGCATAAGCATGTGCATTAATCTTAGATACAAACAATAAAAAAATCTGCTGCAAAATTTATTAGGCAAAATTTTCTTCTATTTGTGTTAGGCATTCACCTAGGTCACCAAACCTACATCATCTACATACCTTCTCCAGAGAAGAAACAAACATACATGTTCACATGTGCGCGCACACGCCCACACACACACACACATGAATGCGTATACACTCAAGTAAGCACACAGTCACATGCATAATAAATCTGCAGGTATTGACAAAAACATAATCTACATGCACACACAGACATATACACAGAGAAACACTCACACCTTCCCACTTATCTTTCCCCCTCCCAACTGACACATGCACACAAACATGTATACACACATGCCCACATGTATATGTACACATACACACACATGTACACATAACACACATACACACACACACATCATTCACCTTTCTGAGTTCACTCTTAAGGTTGACAGCAGTGCTCCCCTGGCAGAAGAGGGCCCGCTTGTATTGTTCTATCATATGGCGGTTGGGGTTCGGCTCCAGGGTTGGGGGAAGCTGAACATGACCAGTTCCAGTAAAATTATCAGACAAGTAGCACAGGACTGAAGAAATCAAGTTTTTGTGTGTGATGAAATTGTGTTTAATAAACATACTTTTTTGTGTTTCACAGTTGTTGATTAGCAGTGATGAATCAATAGGACCTGTCCCTGTTCAAAATACTGTCTGAGTGAATGTCAGAAGTCATGCAGTGCCCCCTGCTTCCTGCTTTTGCCTCCTTGCCATCCTACTTTTTGTTCAAAGGAAGGAGCAAATGTTAGTGCAGTTATAAACAGTCTGTTTTTCTAAAACCCCTGTAGTGCTAGCTTGCCTGAATCATCAGGGTGCGGTGCTGCTGGCTGTGTCACTGCTGCAAACTGCAGTGTCAAGCGGCCTCAGCACACAGAAAAAATTTTAAGGAACGGGTTGACTTCACTAAAATTCCAATTCTAAGGAATTACTGCCTTGGTTTCACAATTTCCCATGCACAGCTCTGTAGACTGAAGGCAGTTCGGGAAGAGGGAGAGGGGGTCATATGTTATTTTAGACAGCCAGAGTTTCACAATTTTTGCCCTAATACATTAAATTATGTATTACAAAGATCACAAAAGATTGTATATATAAAAAATGTACATATCTCACAATACTAAAAAAAAGTATGAGTTGGCCGTGATTTTGTGATGATGTGTCATACATAATTAAACAATTGAATAGCCAAAATAAAACCCAAGAACAAATGATGAAACCTATACTCTCCAGTCAAATAAGATTTGATGAAGTTTGAATAATAGAACTGAACAGTAAAGGAAAACCAGAACAAATGATATAGCCTTTACTCACTCTGTGTGTGTCTCTCTTGTCAAAGTTTAACCCTTTAACTCCCGCACCCAATCCATCGGCATCCTGCATTGTCAACCATCCTAGCAAAGCAAAAACTTAATCCTTTGACTCCCTCACCCTATCCACCAGCTTCCTGGTGTCAGAGGGCTAAACAAAAAAGTAAAGGGGAAAAAAATCAAACTGAAGCACGAAGTAAAAAGAGATCTGAACTCCTTTGTAGACAGCCCACTGGGAACATCTGGTTTCCTTTGGGACCTAATACTCTTTTTCAAACCTTATGGTAGTCCCAAAACAGGAGACTTATCCATGTGATGGCTGAACTGTCACATTCAAGAGGAAACAATCTGGATTTTTATGTGTCTAGTCTCAACTCATGTTGTGACGCTTGTGCATCTCATCTGGAGGCATGGCAATGGCAGAAATCTGTAAGTCAAAAGGACCCAACCCAACATAGCTGAACCAATACAACATAGATGAACCAATACAAGATATTGTTTCCAGTGTTAAAATGTTACAGATTTCTGTCTGTTTCCTGGGAGCTGTCCACAAATGGTAGAAAATATGTAAAGAATCAATTCATAAAGATAATTTTTCTCAAATATGATCAAGAAAAGAAAGATGCAAATCTTTGTGCCTTGCTTAGTCAGCAAAATAACAGTGGATGTGTTGAAGGGAGATCAACATGTAAAAACTCGGCAGAGTGGTCAATCCTGCCATAGTTATACATTTTTTTTAATGCAAATCTTTGTCAGCCAAATAACAGTGAATGTGTTAAGGGAGATCTTTACTTTTACTTTTACTTTTTCCTTCCGCTTGTACCGGTGGGCATCGCGGGGAGATACAAACGGACTGATTAAGGGAGATCAACATGTAAAAACTCAACAGACTGGTCAATCCTGCCATAGGTATAATGCAAGCATTTTGACCTGTAAAGAAGAGTTGTTCACCTGATTAAAACAGTACAGTGTTCTATACCTGTGTGATGAAGACCATCTTGTGCAGCTGATGCAAGATCTGCAGGATAGGGTCACTAATTTCGCGCAGACGATTGGGAGAGATGGTCAGCATGGCTGCACTCTCTGCACAACAAGAGATTAAAAGCTCCATTTATGTCAACTGTGAATCCAATTACACTTTTTGCCTGTTGGTTTCAATTTTCTCAAGACAGTATCTGCTCATTTGGAATATCTCCATGACATTAACTCAATGGAGATATAACTTTCTGGGGCCTACAACCCCATAAAATCATGCAATTCTGTCACATTTTTAAGAATGTCAGAAATTAATCACTGAAGAGGCATACATAGCAATCAGCTTAACTTGAAATAACTTGTGCTTTGAGTATATGCAAACAATGAAGTATACCACATCAAATGTGTTTGGGGTTTGCATGTTCATTTTTTAATATTTTTGTTGCTTGGTTGGGTTTTGTATTTGCTTCAGGTTTTTTTTTTCATATTAGCCTAAAAAGCATGAATTCACAAAAACAAAAAAATGTAAGGAAAAAAGTTGCACTAAAGCTTGTTCTTTGTATGTTACATCACATATAATTTTCATGAATGATAATACATTGTGGGAAAAAAGTTAATCCTGAAAACTTACTTGAACGGGCTTCCAGACGTTTTGGAGCCTTAGTTGTCAGTCCATAGGGGTCAGAACTTTGGGAGCGGTGGATGTGATGACGCAAGCCCCCTACTCCTTCAAGGCGAGTAGTGAGAAGCTGGTCAAAGACTACGTTGCTGGTGGGTGACTGACCTGTATTGGGTGACTGACTCGTGTTGGGAGATGGGTCACCAGAACTAAGCCCTGAATCACGACTTGATTTGGCTGTAAAGGTATTTACAGGAAGTTTCAGTCATGTCAAAAGAGTTGATACACATTCAAAACACTATGAAAAAAAGTAAAAATTGTCCCATAGCCCTGAGGTTAGAGGAAAATAATGTACTAAAAACTGGACTTTTATCAACACTGGCATTATCAAGGCATTAGTCATATCCTCTGCCTTGCTGCAATACCTTCCCAAACCCTAAAAAGTCATGACCCATTCACAGCTGGATGGACTGGAGGCTGCATGCACAACGTTTTCTCAGTTGAGATTTGGACCCATCCATTCAGATTTGAAGGAGGGAACTTTATGCTAATCAACACATTGATTGAGTTAAAGAAGCAAGACAGGGTGCAAAAATGAGACTAGAATTCTTTGAAAATGTAAACAAAAAATAATAATAAAGGAATCAAAGGTGTAAAAAAGATGGAAAAAAAAATCAAGAAGTTGAGTGATAACACGTTATCGGTGGGACTCTCTTATCACATTCTAGGGTTACCTCAGGGAAAGGGATAGAAACAGATTGATCACATAATGATCAAAAGCACATGGAGGTGAGGAAAAAGAGAGCCAGTGATGGCAACGAGAAGCACGTGGTTACAGCAACACTGAAATTGAAGCTGAGAAAAAAATAGGGCTCAGAAAAACATGACACCAACAGTTCAATGTGGAAGAACTAAGCTACCACAAAGTGAAAAGTACCTTTTTGCTGTACTGCTGAACAATAGGTTGCAGGTTCTGACAGATACTGAAGAGCACATACAGCAAGACCAAGATGAAGTCAACATCAAATGGGAGGAAAACAAAACAGTATACTTCCTAACCAGTGAAAACTTCTTAGGATCAAATCTGAACAGAAAAGAGAGGACAACAGACACATGTCAGGCCACTGAAAACAGGAAAGCCCTGAGGAAGACAATCAGAGTTTGAACTGTACAGACTGAGAGATACAAAGTGCAGCAGAAAGAAGCTGACAGAACAGTGGAGATGCAGCAGAAGGAAGCTGACAGAACAGTAGAGATGTGGCAGAAGGAAGCTGACAGAACAGTAGAGATGCAGCAGAAGGAAGCTGACAGAACAGTAGAGATGTGGCAGAAGGAAGCTGACAGAACAGTGGAGATGCAGCAGAAGGAAGCTGACAGAACAGTAGAGATGTGGCAGAAGGAAGCTGACAGAACAGTGGAGATGCGGCAGAAGGAAGCTGACAGAACAGTAGAGATGCAGCAGAAGGAAGCTGACAGAACAGTGGAGATGCGGCAGAAGGAAGCTGACAGAACAGTAGAGATGCAGCAGAAGGAAGCTGACAGAACAGTGGAGATGTGGCAGAAGGAAGCTGACAGAACAGTAGAGATGCAGCAGAAGGAAGCTGACAGAACAGTAGAGATGCAGCAGAAGGAAGCTGACAGAACAGTGAGATGCAGCAGAAGGAAGCTGACAGAACAGTAGAGATGCGCAGAAGGAAGCTGACAGAACAGTAGAGATGCGGCAGAAGGAAGCTGACAGAACAGTAGAGATGTGGCAGAAGGAAGCTGACAGAACAGTAGAGATGCAGCAGAAGGAAGCTGACAGAACAGTAGAGATGCAGCAGAAGGAAGCTGACAGAACAGTAGAGATGCAGCAGAAGGAAGCTGACAGAACAGTAGAGATGCAGCAGAAGGAAGCTGACAGAACAGTAGAGATGCAGCAGAAGGAAGCTGACAGAACAGTGGAGATGCAGCAGAAGGAAGCTGACAGAACAGTAGAGATGCGGCAGAAGGAAGCTGACAGAACAGTAGAGATGCAGCAGAAGGAAGCTGACAGAACAGTAGAGATGCGGCAGAAGGAAGCTGTCAGAACAGTAGAGATGCAGCAGAAGGAAGCTGACAGAACAGTGGAGATGTGGCAGAAGGAAGCTGACAGAACAGTAGAGATGCGCAGAAGGAAGCTGACAGAACAGTAGAGATGTGGCAGAAGGAAGCTGACAGAACAGTAGAGATGCAGCAGAAGGAAGCTGACAGAACAGTAGAGATGTGGCAGAAGGAAGCTGACAGAACAGTAGAGATGTGGTAGAAGGAAGCTGACAGAACAGTAGAGATGTGGCAGAAGGAAGCTGACAGAACAGTAGAGATGTGGTAGAAGGAAGCTGACAGAACAGTAGAGATGTGGCAGAAGGAAGCTGACAGAACAGTAGAGATGTGGTAGAAGGAAGCTGACAGAACAGTAGAGATGTGGCAGAAGGAAGCTGACAGAACAGTGGAGATGTGGCAGAAGGAAGCTGACAGAACAGTGGAGATGTGGCAGAAGGAAGCTGACAGAACAGTGGAGATGTGGCAGAAGGAAGCTGACAGAACAGTGGAGATGTGGCAGAAGGAAGCTGACAGAACAGTGGAGATGTGGCAGAAGGAAGCTGACAGAACAGTGGAGATGTGGCAGAAGGAAGCTGACAGAACAGTGGAGATGTGGCAGAAGGAAGCTGACAGAACAGTAGAGATGTGGCAGAAGGAAGCTGACAGAACAGTAGAGATGTGGCAGAAGGAAGCTGACAGAACAGTAGAGATGTGGCAGAAGGAAGCTGACAGAACAGTGGAGATGTGGCAGAAGGAAGCTGACAGAACAGTGGAGATGTGGCAGAAGGAAGCTGTCAGAACAGTGGAGATGTGGCAGAAGGAAGCTGACAGAACAGTGGAGATGTGGCAGAAGGAAGCTGACAGAACAGTAGAGATGTGGCAGAAGGAAGCTGACAGAACAGTAGAGATGTGGCAGAAGGAAGCTGACAGAACAGTAGAGATGTGGCAGAAGGAAGCTGACAGAACAGTAGAGATGTGGCAGAAGGAAGCTGACAGAACAGTAGAGAGTATGACCAGAACAGACAAGTGGGCATATGTGGACAGCCTTGTGTGTCAGGCAGAAGATGCAGCCAGCAGAAGGAAACAAAGGGAAATGTTCAAGTTTGTCAAGATAATCTGCACCAATTGATGCACCGAATGAGCAAGGGTGACCTCTTACATCAGAAGCAGAACAGGAAGCTAATGGGTGAAGCATGTCAGTAAAGTTTTGAACAGGCCACCACTGTGTCAGCAGGAGCTGACATAAAGCAGAGACTAACCTCGACACTTATGCAGTGCCACCAAAGAAAGAAGAAATAATCTTGGCTAGCGATCTTTCAGCAACAGGAAAGCCCTTCAGTCAATCAAACTGAACACAGAAGCTGGAAATCCAGCAATTCATGAAAGAATGGCAACCAGTAAACCCAGAATCATCTCATTCTCTCTTACCTGTCTGAGGAATATCCACCATGAGTGAAGAGATGCTGCTTTGTTTGGCTGCACGTCGTCGCACATCACGGAGCAGCTTTGGTGTGTTGGGCGGTGGATGCTGAGGCACTGTGGGATTGAGAGAGCGAACACTTCCAGCGCTGGACTCTCGGCTTTCACTGCCACTGCTAGGGTAACTGTCCTCATCTGTTGTTCCACCTGAATAAAACAACAGTTTTTGCATATTTGCGAACAGATTGGTTTTTTTTTATCTCCATGTAAAAAACTCACAAAGAAGCACACAAACAAAAAATCATATGAAACTGACAGCTGAGAACAATATGAGAGAATGCTGCATGCCTGTGTGTAGAAAATATACTCTACACTTATCTTCTCATACATTCTGGCGTTAAACAGACCCAAGAAATACCGACATCTGTGTTGCTGGTCAGGAAATTAGAGACATATGCACGGCTGTTTACAAATATATGCATTTGTGGACAAAACTATGTCAACAAAGATTTATCAGCTGTTTGTGGACAGATCTTCAATAAAATGTTTATATTGTAGGTCAAACAAACTAAGAAATGGCCTGTTCAAAATACTACCAACATGGTATGGCCATCTTGCTTCCTATTCTACTTCTGTTGTCAGAAGTCACCCTAGCTTGTCTGTAATTGTTGCATCTAAGGTTCCATAATACTTATTCTTTTTGATCTTTCTGTTGCTTTTGGTACCATTGACCATACCATCATCCACTTTAGCAACATTTGGAATCCAGGATAAATCTCTTTTGTGGTTTATGTCATACTTGTCCGACCACTTTCAGTAAGTCGCCATAATAAATCTAAATCCCAATACATTCTGCTAAAGTGTATCATTATCTTCGACACCACCTCCAAATGTACACCTATGTCCAACCTCTCCACTCCGCTTTGATACTACAGTAGTTATTTACAAATCCTTGATTCAGATATTCCAGTCATTTGCCATTCTTTTTCTGTGTCTGGTCCATGCAACTGGAATGATCTTCCCCCATCTATTCAACGGTCTCATATTCTGTCCTTCTGCAAGTCCAGCTCGAAGACATACCTTTTTGTCCAGCAGTGATTTCCCCCTCTACGTGCCCATTCTTTTGCCCCATTCCCCTCTGTCCTCCCCCTCCAAGTTTGTGTATGCTTTGTGTCTTGGAGTTTTGATTGTGACTGTTGCTGGGTGACTGCTTTGGTGAATGATGAGAGTCCGCGCTTTGGTCTGATTCTTGTATCAAGATTTGGCTGCCTTATAAATGTCATCATCATCATCGCCATCATCTTTATTATTATTACTATTATCATTATTATTATTACTATAATAATATTATTATTACAAGACCACCGTTTGGAATACAACAACTAGAAAATAATGGGTTTTAGTGACTTATCGAACAGATTTCAGCAAATCTGGAAAGAAATTCTCACTTCCCATGACAGGTGACTAACACATTTACAAAAACTGACTGCTTCACTTCACAAAATCTGTCTTACTGTGATGACTTACCCCGGTCATCTGCCTGGAACATGATAGAGCTGAGAGAGACAGCCACACTGCGAGCAGAGGCAGGGGTGGTGTCACTCGGTGAGGGCAGCACTGTTGTACCTGTTCCTGAGGGTTCCGCAAACACCCCCTCTCTGTCTTCTACCTCCTGCATTAAGGAACCAGGAGTGATTAGGAACATATAATCAGGACCATGAAAAAATAGTTGAGAATAATCATGAATTAAGAAGCATGATAATTACACAGTTTTACCCTAACGTTTCATCATTTTGAGCCCTGAATTTCCTCCTTTACTCAAGAATCGATTTTCTTGAGGTGTCACAGTATATATACACTTGTGCTGCACCATAAATGCTTAGTTATAGAGATAATTCCATGTATTGCACCATAAGTGTTCAGTTATGGAGATAATTCCATGTGTGTGGCATTATAAACGTCTAGTTAAGAAGATAATTTGACATGTTACACCACAGTCATTCCATACATGTGGCATTATGAATGCCCAGTTAGTGATAATTTCATACGTGTTGCACAACAAATGCCCAGTTATGAAGATAATTTGACATGTCACACCACAGTTATGAAGATAATTTGATGTTACACCACAGTTATGAAGATAATTTGATATTTTACAACACAGTTATGACAATAATTTGATATTTTACGCCACAAATGCCCAGTTATGAAAACCCAAGACATCACCAGCCTGTATGTATATCAAACACTTTGATGAAGTCTTGAGCTGTCGCCTGAGCATTGTCCATTCTTACATAATATATAGAACCAATATTGTTGTACAGATGTGAAGCATGGACAGTCAACATACAAACTCAGAACAGGATCGAGCAGCTGAAATGTGGTTTCTAAGAAGAATGTTCAGAGTTCCATGGACAGCAAAGAAAACAAATGAGACAGTCTTGCTAGCAAAGTAAAAATTTAACTCTCAGATTCCCTCACCCTATCCACAAGCTTTCTGGAGGAAGCTGGTGGATAGGGTAAGTGGGTCAAAGGACAAAGTTTTTGCAGTTGATAGACAGGGTGTGGGAGTCAAAGGGCTAAGTTTTTGCAGTTGATAGGGTGTGGGAGTCAAAGGGCAAAGTTTTTGCAGTTGATAGACAGGGTGTGGGAGTCAAAGGGCTAAGTTTTTGCAGTTGATAGGGTGTGGGAGTCAAAGGGCTAAGTTTTTGCAGTTGATAGATAGGGTGTGGGAGTCAAACGGCTAAGTTTTTGCAGTTGATAGATAGGGTGTGGGAGTCAAAAGGCAAAGTTTTTGCAGTTGATAGACAGGGTGTGGGAGTCAAAGGGCTAAGTTTTTGCAGTTGATAGATAGGGTGTGAGAGTCAAAGGGATAAGTTTTTGCAGTTGATAGACAGGGTGTGGGAGTCAAAGGGTTAAGCAACATCCTCAATGACATGACTTGCAAAGTGGGTGAGACTTGAAGTGTGGTCCCAGTTTTCCCAAGGAACCCATGCCACACTCAACTCTGGACAGGATCCAGCCAGGGACGAAAAATCCCACAATGATATTTAAGATTGATGATGATTTAAACCCCTGACCTCCCATGGCCCAGTTGGGTATCTGTTGCGTTTAAACACTTCACCATGTTGACCGATTTGCTTTCATTCTTTGACTGTTCCCCTCTCCTGTTCCTTTATTAACCTGAAATCCCAGCAGAACCCATACAACAGGCAGAATCTCAAGACCTTGCCAGCAAACAGGGTTTATACACAAATTTATTTCATTGCAACAAACACTGACGACCCTTTTTTTTTTTTTTTTTTTTTTTTTTTTTACTGAGGGCCCTTCTATAACATGGCATTTGTAGTACTAGTATATATGGAATCATCCAAGTGTTGTAATGATGTTTTGAATAAACTGAAAACGCCCAGTCACTTACTCTGAATCCCTGTGCTCCATCACTGCCAGACAGACTCTTGAGGCGTTCATAGCTGTTCTGGGAGGCTAGAAACAAGCGGTGATAATTCTGCATGTTGTGATTGGCCTCCACAAAATGCCTGCAACAATCAAGAACACACCCATGGTATTCAAGTATAAAGTGATTCATTCTTAACTAAACCAATTTTTTGCATCCTTTCTGTTACAAGTCTTGGTTAGTACAGATAAGGAGTTCCCACCTTCCAATCTGTGCACATGAGTTTACATCAGTGCAAATCACACACATGGAATTTTGTGTAAGTGCAATCTCCAGTCTGTCCAGTAGTGAATGAGTAACTAACCCTCTTCAAGATTATGGAAAGAAAAGCAGCAAGACAAAGGTGCCTGTATCATCTCATTCACAACAGGACCCAGTTTAATCAAGGGACTGCTTTGATTTTAAAGTCACAGTTCAGGGCATATGATATACCAGCAGTGTAGGCACTCAGATTTCTTTACACCAATTTTGCCATGGTTTCATTCTCCAAAGACTTTTCTTTGACCTGACTGACCTGTAGACCTGTTTCTATAACCTATAGCTTACATTTCAGTTTCACTTCACACCAATCATTCTGCAATCACTGTCAATTATTTGTGAATTACTGCAATAGCCCAATGTAGCTCTGTGACATTAACGAAAGAAAGAGAAAAAATGTTATCACCAGATCTGATAGAAATGAAAATAAAGAAATGCTACAGTTAATCAGCATTTCATCTGAGGCTGATGTTTCCAAATCAGTAAGCATGTGAATATCAGTGACAAATGAAAATTAACATAGGCTATAGGCTACATTATGTAATGCTGAATATAACACCACTCATACATGTCAACCACTTCACAAGTCACACTATAGTAACATACCTTTCATACCATAGATCAGATCAAAAACCATAGTAATGAGAAAAAGTTTTTTTTTTTTTTTTTTTTCTTGCTTTTGTATTTAATTGACTGTTTTGAAATCACGGTTTACTGATTTCTCATTGTTTTGAAATTAGAGTTTACTCATTCGTATATGTATTCATTCAGGAAGAAAGATATCTCCTTTTGGACAGAATAAGAATTGGACCATCTGTGAATTCATGGGCCTGCCTTGGCTCTGCAGAAACTTGTAAACATATTTTTGATGAACTTTGCTTATTTGGTGCAGCTTTTCATGTGTACACCACAGTACTTGGAAAGCGATGAAAAAACACAGGAGTTATTGGTAAACCATACAACTTGACATGTATGGACACTTGTTATTTTCAATACAGCATACCGAGCGTCTGCAGTGAACTTTAAAACTCCAGGTTGGATATGGTGCAGAAGAGTAAATACAAAAAAAAATTCACATGCACATATACATCTGTCCCCTCCCTCCCCCCAAAAAAGCATGTACATTCTAGCGCGCGCGCACACACGCACACACACACACACACACACACACACTCTCACACCCAACCACCCACACCCGAACACACCAAGTTTGCCCCCTGAACTCCCCCCATCCACAAATATACTAGCACCACACACAATACAAGAAATGAAACAAAGTCAAACTATAACTTACTTCTGTGTTCGTTTGCGCTCTCTGTCAAGCTTTCTCTGCAAGCTGTTCTGAGAGATGTGCAAGTTGTCGATGTACACCAGCAGCAGATCTGTCAATCCTGCGCACAACTCTAAGATATCGGGTCGGTCCTCCGGTACCACAGTTAAACAGCTGAGGACAAAGACAGAGTCTTCATTAATATCAAAAATGTGTCCATGTATGAATTCGTTTTTAATTATAATAGACAGTAACATTAGAAAATATTTTTTATTCATGATATAATGAAAATGTTTTGTTGTTAAGAAGTGCTCATTGTTCACAGACAGATTTTTCTTAAAATAAAGTATCATTATCATAATGGAGAGATCTTTACTAAATGGGTATATTTTGTTTATAAAGGACAAGTTTTGGTGAAAAAGTGTATATTTATTTTAATGGAGATTATTTTATAATAAAACACAATGGAAGTGTTCATTACAACAGATCTGTATTAAAATGGAGATATTTTCATTATAATGGAGACATTTTCATTAAAATGGATATTTTTAATGGAGAAACCTAGAAGTAGAAGTGTTTTATTTCAATGGCTAGATCTATATTCAGCAAAAAGATTCTTTATCACAATGGAGAGATATTTTCTAAAATGGGTAGGCTACCCAGTCCCAAGTTAATGACAAGATGATGAAATTTTGCTTCTGCAATTACCTTTTGACTGTATCAATCAGACGTTTGGAGTAGATTTCCTCGGTAATAGGTACATATTCTGCCGCCACAATCTATAACAGAAATCACAAAATGTAAAGTGAAATGACATTATCTACTGTTTTAGGACCACACTGTCAAATATTTTGCAGTCAGTGTTGTCTCTCGTAATCGATGAGCTTATGCACGTGTAAAATATGGTTAAGTTATGTGCTGTTAAACACAATTTTCAACTAAGACTTGTTTGTTAATCACAATTATTACTGAATTGCTGACTTGATGCAGTTTTACATCAACCCCTACCTCAGGTCATATGGCCAACTGGGATAACTATCCCAGGAAAATGGGGACAGCTGGACCAATCTAATTCTATACTAACTCCACCAAACTGACAGCTGTTAAGATGGGTAGTCAAAAAAAAAAAAAAAAAAAAGGCAGTAAGATGGTCAGTTTAAGGTAGTGCACCCTAAGTTCAAACCCACAACAACTGACAAGTAACAAGGGTACACTTAACCCTTTGACTCCCCCGCTCTCTCCTCCAACTGCAAAAACTTAACCCTATCCACCAGGGTGAGGGAGTCAAAGGGTTATGGTTTTGCTTTGCTAACATGGTTGACAGTGCAGGGTGCTGGTGGACAGTGCAGGATGTGGTAGTCAAAGGGTTGAATGCAGTCAAAATGACTGAGTAATAAGGCAAGACATAGTTAGGTGCAGTAAAAAATGTTTTCAAATTCTGAGATTGGTAGTTTATTGCCAAAGTACAAGGCGATTTCAAACCCAGTAACTCAAATTTTCAGGTTAACTAATGTTACACTAACAATAACTGAAGGTGGTTCAGCAGTTTGTATGTGCTGCATGTTCATACTATTACTGATATTGACCCTTTGTGCTACATCTCATCTCAAAAGAGCCCTAAGCACTTCAGAAAAGCAAAAGAGACGAAGGTAGACACATGTAAAGCAATAAACCATGTGTTAATACTGTAAAATGCAATTTGTCTCTTTATCACATATTAATACTGTAAAAAGATAAACTGCAGCTTTATTGTCTCTTTATGTATCTGTCTTAAAAAGGCTATGAATTAAAAAAGCTATGAATTAAGTTCTGAAGTTTGTTCTTGAGGGATTCACCGCACTCTGACAATTCAGTATACACTCCTCCCATATCAGCCAGCAGTTACCAGGCAGAATCCTTGAGCTTATGCAAAACCTTGTGTACTTGGAAGGTTTTGAAATGGTGAGGGCAGCAGGAAAATACCTACGACACAATAAGCTGACACCACCAGAAAGACTGTGAAACATTAAGACAGGCAGTGAACCAGACAGTATTTACGTAGCAAGCTGACAGCAAGACAGGAAAAAGTAGATGACATAGTTGGACCTGACGGCCTTTGGAAGAGGTACTTCTGAATAGGCACAAATAAATGAATTCATAGTAAGAAACACTTGGTTTGAGCAACATAACAGAAGAAAATCAGGAAAGACACAAAGAACTGATCAACCAAATAGAAAGGCTCAATGTTGATGGAAAGGAACTAAGAATAATAAGAAATACTATTGGGAACAGACAGCAGCAATGAGAGCAGAAAATGCTACAAGCTCTTTCCAAAATATCAAAAGATGGGTTAGGCAGGGATGTGTTCTGTTACCAGATCTGTTTTCACTTTACAGCAAAACACCATGAGAAACCTAGAAGAATATCCTGGATAAAAGTTGGAGGTAAAATGATAAACATTCTTCATTATGCAGATGACACAATTCTAATTGCAGAAAATGAAAAAGACCTACAAAATCCTGCAAATTTGGTAGAAATAGACAGCAGAAATAAATGATTAGAACTAAATAACTAGAAGACTGAAGCCATGGTAATCAATAAAAAAACAAAACAAGAAATCCCCTCATGTAAAATAACGGCAAATGACAACCCATTATGACAAGCTGATAGATTTAAATATCTGGGAACAACCACCTTACAAGACAGCAGATGCGCATTAGAAATATCCAGCACTGACCAAACTAAAACAGCACTCAAGAAAATGAAAAGTGTTCTTACCAACAAATGCCTATCAGTTGACATCAAGAAGAGAGTTTTCCTATGTTATATAGAGCTTATACTGCTGTACGGATGTGAAGCCTGGACAATCAACAAACAAACTGAGAACAACACTGAGGCAGCTGAAATGTGGTTTCTAAGGAGATGTTGAGTTCCATAGACAGCAAAGAAAACAAACAAGACAATCTTAAAAGAAACAAACACAAAAGAACAGTAACGAAGAAGAACAGGAAAAGACAAGCAACTTTTACTGCACATTTTATGAGGCAAGAGAAATTTGAGCATCTAGTCACAACAGGAAAGCCAGAGGGAAATGAGCATCAGGTAGATGCAGGGAGAAAATATTACAGTTCTGCACAGTGAGTGTGGACAAGAAAGGTAGAAGACATATTGCAGTGACAACAGATAGATTTGTATCAAGGGCCATGACCACCAAAGCCATGTGGCCAGGCACATGATGATGATGATGATTATTACTGTTTTTTCCCCTCTTATCACTATGATCATTATTCAGAGGTAGAGGATTTCAGTAATGCTGCAGAGACAAGAATGATAATTCCTCATGTGCTGACTGACCTTCTTGACCAGAGTAAGCATGTTGTTGGAGAAGAAGGGAGGCTCCAGTGCTGCCATCTGGTACAGAATACACCCCAGTGCCCAGATGTCTGCCTTTTCTCCGTATGGCTGATTCTGCACAATTTCTGGGCTGCAACAGATACAAATGATCAGGAATTGGAATCCACCAGGTATCCATGGACTTCCGCGGAAGACAAAAATCAGTTTCCTTGGACCCTTTCCTCAGAAATCCATATCCAGCTTTTTTTTTCCCAAAGTACATGTAAAGTAAGTATAATGATTATAGTTTGTGATTTCATATGTGCTTATATAGAAATTAATTAGTGCAGAAAATACCTTTTCTAAGCTCTCTAAATATTTGAATTGACACCTGAAAATGTATTAGATTACACAGATTTAATCACTTAAATTTTTTTTCTGGGAAGCATGCCCCCAGCCCTCCACTCTCCCCCAATTTCCTTCTTTTTTTTCCTTTTCAGCAGATCCCACCCTTCAGAATGATTACCTTTTTTCACAACATAGCATGCAAGGTGTGCACTGCTGGCAGCTCTTATACCTTCCCAGTGCATAGATATGTGTGCTAAGTTTGTGAGGGGAAAGCATTCAGATAGCTGTGCTGTGTACCTGGGACCCAAATAGCCAGAAAACTGAAACTTTTGGGTCTTTACTAAGTTTGTTTTCCTGTTTTTTTCTTCTTATGTAGGCTACAGTTCCTGCAAGCAATTTCTATCTAAGTGTATAAATTCATATGAACCTACCTACCTGACAAAGGGAGTGGATTTTTGAGTGTATGACTATCTTTAAAACCTCCTAAAAGTTATACTCTGCCTTCCTATCATTATCAATAAGAGTGCTAATAAATATTTTGATACTGTACAAGTGTTATGATCTACCACTTGGAATAATCTTATGTTAAATGCAGTGGGAAAACTTGATATCAGTATAATTGTTGTGAAAGAACTAAACTTCACCACCTTTTGCTCTGCCATGAAATGTATGACTTTCAAATGTGGTTACAAAGTTTCTACAGTTATTAATCCTTTCCCATTTTATGTTCATAGTTAAGCTGACCGCAAGAGCCATTTCATGATTGTGAAACCAAAAATAAATGAACATGAAAGAAACAAGCCATTTTATCTCAATAATATAACACCTTCAAAAACATAAAAGAAACAAATCAGCTTCACCTGAAAGTATAACACCTCCAAAAACATCACCACTGTGCCAAACTTAATTAAACCTAAACCGGGAAAGAAATGGGAATTTACGGGTACATTTCTTGCTAGTCTGAGCATTCCATGCAAAATCTGCTTAAGTTGCTTTCACATACATCTGTGAAATCCTCAACAAAATATTCACACACACACACATTTTCACACCCACATGCACACTCATGATTCACGTGCACAAATGTGTACCTACTTAGTATAATCTTATAGACTTACATTTGATCAAGAGAAATAAAAAACCATAACATACCAACACTAAGCATACTTTTAATTAAAAGCAGACCATCTTCAACTGATTTTCGTACTGTTTCAAGATACTAACTTACCATGAGTACAGAATTGTTCCAACGACGGACATCATTTTACTGCAGTCACTGTGTTTCTGTTTGGCCAGCCCAAAGTCCGCTGCAGCACAAATGTAACAACATGCTCATTGTCAAACAAAAAATCTTGCTTACCAGTAAATAGTGTAACTAAGCTTGTTCACTTTATGTAGGCCAGTCGTCTTTTGCACAGCCAACTTGCACACAGACACACATACACACAAACACAGCACAAACATACACACATACATATGCATACACTCATGCAGTGTCTCTTTGATTAAGCCTATTGTTCTATACTTTTAAGTTTTTCATTAATACCTGAATATGGCACAACATTTTTTTTTAGTTCAAAAGATAATCTTCTGGTCTCCTCCCACCCATCCTTTTCCGTTTGATTTATTTGTTTAGTTTAATCTGATGTTAAATGACTTTTTAGTATGCTCGCACAATTCTATGCATACAAATATGCGCACACACACACACACACACACACACACATTCTCTCTCTTTCTTTCTCTCACTCATCTACTCACACACTACACTTGCACTCATGCACACATACACACACACACACTCCCTCTTTCACTGTTTCTATCCATACCTGCCTCTCTCTCTCACTCATTCACACACTACACTCGCACTCATGCACACATACACACTCCCTCTTTCTCTTTCACTGCCTCTATCCATACCTGCCTGTCTGATAAACATACATGAATACTTGAGTACTTGTATGCATGCAAGCAGTTACATATACACACACACACATACATACAGTAGACAGATAGACACCACCACAAACAAGCACACATGCAGATGTGCAGACACACATGCAAAACACATTTTTCTGACCTGGATATTTCTGAAATATTTTAAGCTCACAAAAAGTAAGGTTGAAATACAAGCACCACCTATTATTATGATGATCATGATAAACATCAGTGGATGGTTATGATAAACATCAGTACTTATTGTCAATATCATCAGATTTACTTACTGATGGTAACTTTGTCATTCTGCCCCAGCATGATATTGTTTGGTGTCAGGTCGCGATGCACGATGCCTTTTTCCTTGTGCAGATAACGCAAGGCTAGCATCATCTGAAACACATCCAATGACACTTTCACTTTTAGCCCATTAAATGATGCATGCTCAGCCCAAACACAGAACCTTTATATTGTATGAAGTTAGCCATTTTTATTGCTCTTGTTCCCCTTGGGGACAATGGGGGCTCTTTCAGTAGAAAATATGATCCCCACCTTCTGGAAATTCTGTGCTAGTAATCTATTCTTTTCTATTACTCAGTTCTGCCTTGCTCCTCTGCTTCCTTCATTTCTTCCTATCTTTTTCTGCCTTGTTGGTCCATTCATCTGCAGGTGATTTATAAAGCCTTAATATACTTTCTCTCAGGATGGATAACTAGATACATATATTAACCTTTACCGTACGTCGCCTAAAATTTTGCGTCCCGTCCGTCGTGGGTATTTAGCGACCCATGCTTTTTAATGAAGGAACGATCCGTTCCCGTACGCAGTAGGGTCTGCAGCGACCCATACTATAATATGAAGGAACGATCCGTTCCCGTACGCCATAGGGTCTGCAGCGACCCATACTATAATATGAAGGAACGATCCGTTCCCGTATGCCGTAGGGTCTGCAGCGACCCATACTATAATATGAAGGAACAATCCGTTCCCGTACGCCGTGGGTCTGCAGCGACCCATACTATTATATGAAGGAACGATCCGTTTCCGCACGCCGTTGGGTCTGCAGCAACCCTTATTATTATTATATGAAGGAACGATCCGAGGCTGTGTGTCGTTGAATCTGCAGCGACCCTTACTATTATATGAAGGAATAAAGTGTCACCGTACGATGTTTGTCTCCATCTATCCGCATTCTCTCTCTCTCCCTCCTTCTCCTTCTGTTTCTCTCTCTCTCTCTCTTGTGGCTGTATAAGCACCACCTATTTTCTTCAAAAATGCTGAAATATGTGATAAATTTTGAAAGCAGCCTGGATTTTTTCCCCTTCTTGTTGTAGGCTAACTGGTGTAGATCTAGATGATATCTGGGGGAGGGGGGAATGATTTTTTTTAGCTTACAGTGTGTGTGTGCGAAATCTGACGTATACACGATATTTAAAAAAGAAAAAAAGTTGCACTCCACATAATGTCGTCATTAAATGACGTATGTGGGTCTACAATCTGACCCAACAAATTTTCGGAAGCAGAAATCGCTCATCCACTTGGAGCGTCGTGTGTACTCTCATCAGTTTTTATGAATGAAGCATATGAGTAGGCTAAATGTACGCTTATTGTTGTGTTGAGTGAGTGGAATGTGTGCGTGTGTGTGTGCACGTGTCCGAATCTCTGTGTGTGTGTGTGTGTGTGTGTGTGTGTGTGTGTGTGTGTGTTGTTCTTCCTTTGAATTTAACGTCTTGCCACTCAGTGATACTAGGCGGATCTGAAAATTATTGATACTGGATTTCTTATGATACAAGATGATTTCATAACTGTATTATCTATAATAATTGGTAAATTAGACCATTACAATATGTGCGGATCAATCCTTTAAAAAAATCAAAGGACTATTCCGAAGGGGCTTTGCTGTTGATAATACTGTGCATCATTCCGTGGGCATTATAAAAGAGTAAGAGAGGGAGAGATAGTTATGAATGCATGTTGGCATAAAACTCATAAGTGTTATGTGCATGAACATTTCAATGTAATGCAGTGCAGAAAAAAAGTATGAACGTTTGAGTGCATGAACATGGGAGTACAAACAGCCTTCAAAAAAGCGTTCACACAAAGCAAGCTGATCTAGCAACTAAGCAAATAAGACATCTTTCATTCAGCAATTCAACATTGACAAGAAACAGCGAATGCGATTTTCACACCAATTTTATCTAGGCCTACATAGTTGCATTCACTTGAGATCACTGAGTAGATAAAAATTATTACGTTCGGCTGATACTGGAAACACATGAGAATGGAGGAAGTTATCAGCTGCTAAGTATATAGTTAGAGCAAATGCAGTAGCTAATTATACCAATACGGAGCTTAAAATTCGGTCTGACATCCATTTCCCCAAGAGAGCAAGAACAATAAAGGCTCAAGAAACAATATCCACTTACACAAATGAGCTATTCGAAATCTTCAGCGTAGTACCTAGATCTACAAAGGTTGTACATAAATTGGCATGTTGTCCTCTACCCCCCTGGGAATTGTCCACTGCTACTTTTGATATCAACTACACTGATAATGATTTGAGGAAAGATATTAATCCACACTTGTTAGCAATTGACGTTCTCTCACATCTACATAAAAAATATTTTCACCACGTGAAAATATTTACTGATGGCTCTGTTCTAGACGATGGTGCAGCCGGCGCTGGCTTTGTAATTCCAAAATTTAAAGTAGAAGTCTTACTCTTTAGGACAGGGACATTCAATCTTCACTTCCGAATTAGTTGCCATCCTAATGGCACTGAAATATATAGTGGATCTATCTTTACCTTTATTTAGTATCTTATTATGTGTAGATTCGAAATCTGCATTACAGTCTCTAAAAAGTTACGAATATAAAGAAAATAGTGCCTTAGCATTTGAGAATTTTAATTCATTGTTTAATAACAAACAATACACAAGTTACTTTTTGTTGGATCCCATCCCACTGTGGCATCAAATATAATGACTGGGTTGACAGAATAGCTAAATGTGCAGCAATGAATAGAGCTGGCAGTACAAAACTTGATTTACAGCTCTGACCATGAAATCAATGCTATATTAGACAACAAAGTAAAAGCGCAATGTAAATTTCGCCCTTTCATCGTGAACTACCAGGGTTTTACAAGACAGGAAATAACTAGCTTACAGATTATGTTTCAACTCACTCCGAACTAAATTCAGTAAAACCATCAAATGTATCTGTAGTGATTTTATAACAGTTAATCATCTTTTGTGTTGTCAGCAGATGCTACACTACTTCCCTGCATCAGTTACAAATTTAAAACAGAAACATACTGATTTCACTCTGTATTTACACATTGCTAGGCATTTACTGCTCAGTCCCGTAGGTTGTTTCCTTTGATTAAGCCCGATTGTTTTATACCTGTAACTCCCACCTATCCCTGTTTATTTGTTTCTTAGGTTTTTCCTTATTCCTTGACTGACACAACGTTTTTACCTCAATTGGAAATTCCTCTTCTCCATTTTATCCAATCAAACAACAGATGGTTTATCATACGCCAGCACAGACACCTACACACACACACACACACACACACGCACGCACGCATATGTATATACACGCACACACAAACGCTTACATACACGCACACACACCACCCTGTACAAACTAATGCAGCCTGGCTGTTCTAACGTTCTGAATGCTTTTCTGTATGGTGATACTCTAGATCTATATGGTACAATGCCAATATGACTTCATGGATTCATCCATCCCATAGTCACCTCTCCATATTCTTTATTTATCTATTTCAATATTTATTTATTTATCTATCTCTTGTCCATTCATTTTATTTTGTTTTATTTTACTTTATTTTATTTTATTTTTCATCTAAAAGCACATGTGAACAGCCGTTAAAAGAAATAACGAACGAACATTGTCAGATATACGTGGAGACAGACAGACTTTTCAATATATACAGAGACAGGAAGACAGATAGATTCCACAGCCTATAATCAGAACAATAAAGAATACAGGCTAATTTGAAGAAGTAGGCTACTACGTTTGTGAACAATAAGCATCTAACCTCAAACTGAAAAGCCGGCAAGACTCATAACAAAAGAAATGCAAGAGACTACCAGAGACCTGTCAGTACACTCCCAGGATGACTGGAATGCTTAGCGCGAGTGAGTGGGGTGGTGCTCTGCAGAACGCGGACGGACAGATCTATTTTTAGATCTGTGATACCAGACACTCGCAGCGTCGCGTCTTTGAAATGTATGGGTCGCTCCAGACCACACGAAGTACAACACGGAAGGCTGTTCTTTGCGAGCATGGGGATTTTCTGACCCACGGCGTACTGGGACATTTGTTGTTTATTTACTCCTATATTTTTCAACACAAACAAATAATTTTTGGTACAGATGTGGGGCAATATTTTATTGACAAAGTCATGAAATTTTGTGAAGGTAGCTTAAAAACTGACTCAGTTATCAAGCTAAAATCACGACTGTGGGTCATTTTATCCCCACGGCGTACGGTAAAGGTTAAGTGCATTTTTGGCTCAGGGAAATGTGATGTACAGAAGCAATTTCAGGTAATTTAGGATTGTTTTTATAGCCAATATATGTTTCAATGTCCTTAGTTATGTTTACATTTATATTTAAGTTTTTTTTAAACACAATGTTCCCCCCCCCCCCCCCCCCCCATGATAAATTGGATGAAATGGTCCTTAGGAAAGTATACTTTAGCACATCAAACAATGAACAACAAGGGTAGAAAATAAAATGAAAGGGGGGAAATGGATAGTGCTGCACTCTGGGGACATTCTCTTCAAACGGAATAGCTCAAGTTTCGCACAGTAATCCTGTTGTGACAAGAAAGAAAGACTATGCAATACAGCAGTAGTATCAATCCTTCAGAGTAAACACAAAATACAATGGAAATATGGACTATTACATCCTAAATAAAATACTAATTGCCAAATATTCTATTATGTAACTCCCACGAAATGCATAAAACGACAAATCATCCACTCATACACACACACACACACATGCATACGTGTATGCACACAGGCATGCCGACACACATACAGACACACACAAGAGAAAGAGACAGAGAGAGAGACAGACAGAGATCTGCAAACCTGTAGAAAAATGTTCCAAATACGATGCTCTTCAAAGCGTATTTTCTTTTCTTTCAAGGAGTTGAAATGGTCAGCCAAAGTAGCACCTTCAATAAGTTCCATGACGATATACAGTTTGTCATCTGTCCAAATAAACAGAAAGATATTTCAATACCTCAGGTTAGTGAAATCAATCAAGAGTCTGACCAATTGCTGTACACAAAATTACCTACATGACAGACAGTAGGAGTTAGTCGCATATTGTATACTGTATCTTTTCAGAAGGTTTTGTTTGAGGAAAATAACACCACATGCATATTATACATACAAACACAAACATGCACATATATGCATGAGCTTTCCCTCCATCCCCCCCCCCCCCCCCCATATTCATACAAAACCACCATCAAAACTAACAAACAATGAAAATAATTAAGTTTTTTTTATGTATAAACATCATAATGAGCATATGATAAAAGTGATGCATCCAGACATCTAACTCAGGACATAGTCTCCACTGCCAAGACAGATAGTGAAATATAATGTTGGTGGATTGATCCTAGATGACTTACTCATTCAATAAATGGAATCACAATATTCTGAAGACTACATCAAATGGCACAAATTTCCATTTTTGTTGATGGAACCTAATGGCATACAGATCATATGTAAAGGTTAGTTTATTCTATGTCTAAAAAGAGCACATCATCAAATCACTCCGTAACCCTTTGACTCCTGCACCCTATCCACCAACTGCAAAAACTGGAAGCTGGTGGACAGAGTGAGGGAGTCAAAGGGTTAAGTTTTTGCTTTGATAGCATGGTTGCTGGTGGACAGCATGTGGTAATCACAGGGTTAAGCTACAGACAGAAAGGGACAACTGTCTTTTTCCATTCAGAGAGCAGCACGTGGTCCTGACGAGATTCAACACCCAGTTTATGAACTGGAAATTCAAACTGACACCATTACCAACCTGCCTCTGTGGTCAAAAGTACATGACAGCTGAACATACATTACAGCAATGTCACCTCTATCAAGTGAAACAAGAAGATATGGCCCAATACCACTCCTCTGATACCAAACTCGGTGTGTGTGTTTGTGTGTGTGTGTGTGTGTGTGTGTGTGTGTGTGTGTGTGTGTGTGTGTGTGTGTGTGTGTGTGTGTGTGTGTTGTGTTGTGTTGTGTTGTGTTGTGTTGTGTTGTGTTGTGTTGTGTTGTGTGTGTGTGTGTATGTGTGTGTGTGTGTGTGTGTGTGTGTGTGTGTGTGTGTGTGTGTGTGTGTGTGTGTGTGTGAGAGAGATCCCTGTGATGAGGTAATTAATGAAACATTTGAAACTAATAGAGACAGGTGCAGAATCCATCTGCCAGTGATGCACAGAAGAAATCAATCTATGGTGCATTCATGCTTCATCATTGTTTATAAATTTATGTTAATTTACATGTGTTTAAAACATTCCTTCAGGTGTAAGTGTGCACGTGCAAATCATGGACAGAGATGCTTGGTTGAGAAACTGAAACTGAAACTGTAGTCATGCTAATTCTCACATGGTCAATATCTGTGTTTGGTAGGACAACATGTCCAACTTATTTTCATAATACATGACATTTTGTCGTATTACCCTTCCACCCCAAATGCAACATTGCAATACATGCATGTATGCACACCTGTATACACACACACACGCACACGCACACACACGCACGCACACACACACACACACACACACACACACACACACACACACACACACACACACACACACACACACACACACACACACACACACACACACACACACACACACACACACATGTGCAAGCACATAATCTCCTTCTTCCCTACACGCATACACAAATACCAAACCTTTTAAAATTACAGGAAATAAGACTCACTTTCAGCAAAAGTCCTGTGATAGCGAACAATGTTTGGGTGTTTTAGAGACTCCTTCATGATTCGCAACTCGTTGGTGATCTCTCCCACACTCTGTTCCTTTTCTCGTGCATTTTTACCAAATGCTGGATTCTGGAGGTTTAGCTGTCAACAGAAGAACAAGACATCATGCAGACCTGAGTCCTAGTCGGTCTATAGGGAGAGCACCACACGTGCACACACACGCACGCATGCACACACACACACACGTGCACACACACACACACACACACATACACAACACATACACATGCACACAAACACACACATACACAACACACACACACTCAAACAGTTATACATACCTCTTTCATGGCCATGAATGACTGTCGGGCTGTACGACGGTGCACTTTGTACACTGACCCAAAGGCTCCAGTGCCCAACAGCTCAAAGACAGCATAGTCCCCTATGTAATGGTTAGGGGTCTTAGTCTGATTGATTCCCTCTATGTTCTCTCGGATTTCTTCAATCACATCCACCTGAAATAAGATGCATGTTTGTATAATGAATACAGAAAGAAAGAAATATATACATACAAAGATGAAAGAGGGAGAGAGAGGGAGAGGAACGAATAGGGAAGATCAGGAAGAGGACATGGGGCAGGAGAGAGAAAGCAAGTAGAGAATGGAGAGAAAGAGAGAGAGACCGAGACAGAGGGGGGAGAGAGACAGACAGACGAGAGAGAGAGAGAGAGAGAGAGAGAGAGAGAGAGAGAGAGAGAGAGAGAGAGAGAGAGAGAGAGAGAGAGAAACTCGGCCACTCAGAATTTTAATTAATTTAGGCCAACAGCCCCTTTCATAGGGGAAATCATAAGACACATTTCTGCACAACATACAATTAATCAACACACTTCAATGTATATACAAGGGAATATTCGTAAATCAACACACTTCAATGTGTATACAAGGGAATATTCGTAAACTACTAATGTAGAAAAGAACAACTGTTGTTTCAAGTACATACATTCAAAATACTTTTTTTATTCTAAAGGCAGTGACCAAAAACTTCACAAAGTTCACTATAGTTCCCACAGAGTCATCTGTCACTTTTCTAATCAAAATATCTTCAAAATATCTTCTAAGTTATCACCTTCAGTGACATCTAAATAATAAGGTTGTGTGACCTGATTGTAAAGACGGCATTCAAACAGAAATGCATCTTGTTTTCCTGCACATTTGGACAAAATGGACATGAAGTATTGACAGTTGAAGGAGCAAAGCGGTATCTGTGAACATTTAACTGGGACATGCCCATCCTAAACTGTGCCATAGCATTCCTAAACACCTCCACATACAGTATTTCAATATACTTTGCTCTTGCAAATAAAGGTTAATATTTGCCATATAGTGAACAGCATGTACTAGTATCTAAGTGGAAGGAGATGTGGGGCAGGAAAGAGAAAGTAAACGGAGAATGGAGAGAAAAAGGGACAAGAGAAAGAGAGAGAGAGAGAGAGAGAGAGAGAGAGAGAGAGAGAGAGAGAGAGAGAGAGACAGAGACAGAGACAGAGAGACAGAGAGACAGAGAGACAGTGCAGACTGTATGCATCATCTCATGCTACTTGGGGAAAAGGCCAGTTTTTGAAAAAAAGAAAATAAAGCACTACATAGCTGTGGAATCAGCAAGGCGAAGAAAGAGCAAAAAGAAGACTCAAGATCGTTTCTTCAAAGATCCCTTTGACTTTGCAAGAAAGCTGTTTGAACAACCCAAATCAGGGACTCTCACAGTGGGCAAGGAAACCCTAGAGCAGCATCTCAGGGAAACATATTCCGATTCTCAGCGCGAGGCACCACTTGAAATCCAGAATCTGGTTTGGCCTGCAGTGCCAGAAGGAAAATTCAATAACAAACCACCAACACTGGATGAAGTGAAGAACGTAGTAAAGAAAGCCAGAGCCAAGTCAGCACCTGGACCAAACGGAATGCCATACCTGCTCTACAAGAAATGCCCAAAAGTGCTCGGTGGCTCCACAAGATGATTCGATCAGCATGGAGGAACCAGAAGATCAGCGACCAATGGATGAGAGCTGAAGGAGTGTACATTCCGAAGAAGCAGAACTCCAGCAGCATCAACCAGTTCAGGCCAATATCACTTCTGAACGTTGAGGAGAAAATCTTCTTCTCTGTTATGGCAGCAAGATTGACAAAATACCTGACTGAAAACAAGTATCTGGATATGTCAGTCCAAAAGGGAGGCATACCAGGAATGCCTGGATGCTTGGAACATGCCACGTTGATTTGGGATGCCATCCAAAAAGCAAGAACAGAAAAGAGAGACATTGACGTAGTTTGGCTTGATCTGGCGAATGCATATGGATCAGTTCCACACGATATGATCCAGCTGGCTCTTGAAATGTATCACATCCCAGAAAACATCCGAACAATGCTGAGGAAGTATTTCCAAGGGTTCTCAATGCGGTTCTCTACCAAAGAATACACCACGGACTGGATAGACCTAGAGGTGGGCATTGCAATGGGCTGTGCAATCTCTCCCATACTGTTCGTGTTGGCAATGGAAGTCATCTTGAAAGCTGCAATAAAGAGTTCAGGTCCAGTGAATCTGGGAGATGGATACCAGATGCCTCCTCTGAAAGCTTTCATGGATGACACAACAGTCTTGTCCACGGATGAGGAAGAGACACACCAAATCTTAAAGCAGCTGGATGAGCTGGTGGCCTCTTCAAGAATGAGGTTCAAACCTAAGAAATCCCGAAGTCTCTCACTGCGAAAAGGAAAAGTGGCAGATTCAGTCAAATTCATGGTAGCCAACCAAGCCATCCCCACTGTCACAGAAGAGCCAGTAAAAAGTCTCGGAAGATGGTATGATGACTCCCTGAAAGACACACAAAGGGGATGTGAAACCAAGCAAACAGCAGAAGAAGGCCTGAAGAAAATAGATAACTGCGGACTGCCAGGCAAATACAAAGTCTGGTGTCTACAGTTCATGCTGATACCAAAGCTGCTGTGGCCACTGCTAATCTATGACATTTGCACCAGCACACTGGAAGCAATGGAAGTCAAAATCAACAAATACACAAGAAAATGGCTCGGTGTCCCACCTGGTCTCACTGATGTTGCATTCTACTGTCGTCAAGCAATGCTGAAGCTACCTCTCAAATCCATAGTGGAGGAATACAAAGTTGGAAAAGCAAGACTGTTGAGCATGCTGGAGGAATCGGAAGACAATATTGTGAGATCAGTTCAGCCAAAGCTGAGAACTGGCAAAAAATGGAAAGTCCAAGAGGCTGTAAACAATGCCAAGAGAAACCTCAGCATCAAAGAAATAATTGGACACACGCAAACCAACAGACAGGGACTGGGAGCAACAAAAATGCAGTGGTGGTCCAAAGCCAAAAGGAAAGAAAAAAGAGACATGATCATACAGGAGTTGAAGAAAGAAGAAGATGTCAAAAGTGCAGAAGGCAGTCCAGCAAGGTCAACAGGGGCAATGGACAACATGGGACAGTGCACTCCAAAGAAGTCTCAGCTGGAACGATATTGGACACATGGCTCCTCTAAGGATAAGCTTCATCCTCAGATCTGTAAATGACCTGCTCCCCTCGAATGCAAACTTAGTGAAATGGGGGAAATCAGATGACCCAGCATGTCCGCTCTGTCAGAAGAAACAAACAGTGGAACATGTCCTAAGCTCTTGCAAAGTAGCGCTAGCCCAAGGAAGATATACATGGAGGCACAACCAAGTTCTGAAAGTGATCACAGACGTGGTTAGCGAAAAAACCATGACCCCAAACGCACCAATTGCTATGACAACGTTCTACAAAGCAGGAGGGAAACAGGTCTGGCCCGAAATTGCTATGACAACCAGCACATTGCCAAAGGGTCTTCTGGATGGAGCAGTCGACTGGGAGTGTACAGCAGACCTCCCAGAGTGGAGAAATTACCCAGATGTCATTCAGCAAGACAGGCATGAGACCAGACATCGCTCTCCACTCTGACTCCTCGAAACAAGTAATTGTGATAGAACTCACTGTGCCATACGAAAGCAGAATGGAAGAAGCACATATCTACAAGACCGAAAAATACGCCGGTCTTGCCAGCACCCTGAAGAAAGCAGGTCTGCGGGTCAAAATCTTCGCCATAGAGGTCGGGGCAAGAGGGTTTGTGGGCACCTCCGCTTATGATCTCATGAAACAACTCGCCATTTCTGGGAAGAAGAGGACTAGAGCCCTTAAAGCGATGGCAGAGGCAGCAGAAAGGAACTCAAGCTGGATCTGGGCAAGGAGGAACCAAAAGTGAACTTCATAAGAATTAAATTCCCTACAGATGATGTGTGCCCCGTTAGCACATTGGTAAAACCGCGTACCGCAGTTCTGAAGCGCAAGAATCGCCCAGGTTCGCTCCCCGACATGGAAAAAAAAAAATAGACAACAGCAGAAGGGCATCCAGGAGTCATGACCTGGATGTGGCCCGGCCCCCCGAGAGTGTAAGGAGTTCAGGGCCGAAACACTTGTCTAAAGGGGGTTACTTCTCTGAAGACCTTCTGTTGTCTAGCTCTCCCTAGAGTTTCTTTCTACCAGTAGTAATTTAACACCCCCGCCCCCCCCAAAACCCCCCCCCCCAAAAACATGAAAAAGTTTTCAAAGCCAAAAAACACCTCTTCTTTTATTTGTTTTGTTTACTGTTATTAGGAGTTCTTTCAAATCATTTTTGATTGCTGTTGGCAAGCTTTTGTGAGTGTGTATGTGGGGGGTGAGGGTGGCAAAAAGAAAAGTACCGATAAGGAGTTGATCTTGTCAGCCACTCGTCTGTAGGCCTTGAGATCCTTGTTGTAATGGCCGACATCAATGAACATCTCATACAACTCGGCAGGGAACAGCTGCTTGAACAAGCATCGGTTACGCTCCATGCTAAACAGGAAGCGTAGCGTACGGAATGCACTCATCTGAAAGCCCAAATACATCCATACAGCATTCTCAATGTTCCATTACACAAATTGATACCTGACTTCCCCATAATAATAAAATGATAATAATAATAATAATAATAATAATAATTTTAAAAAAATCATTAAGAGTTTGCCAAGTGCCCACTGAGAATTCCTTATCAAAAAATAACCACAATGTTTCAGTCACAGGAAAAGATGGCTGAGGTTCCTAATTACCGCCAGTTTTTGTTTGTTTGTTTGTTTTTTTTAAAGGATCATCGCACTCAGGGAGGTTACCTTTGAGCTCATCTTTTTCCTTTCTCATCCCATTTTCTATGCCACCATAATGGCCACAAAAGCTGGCACATTTTTTTTTTTTTTACAATGCGTTGATGATGATGTCGATGAGGATGATAATCATGATGCTATGGAGTTCCATCTGGGATTGAAACAGCGTTACAGAGCTGTACTCTATGCATACTATCATAATATATCCTGGCGTCAACCAAGCCTGTGAGAAACAGACACCTGTGGTGCTGGTCAAAAGATTTGAGCAACACCCTCAATGACGCATTTGTGAAGTGGATGAGACTCGACTGTGTGGTCCCAGTCTTCCCAATGAGCCCATAGCACGCCCAACTCTGGGTTTGAGCCGGATAGAGCTGAAAAACCCCACAATGATATTTTTGAAGGGACTGATGGAGATTCGAACCCATAACCTTCCGGTTGGTAGTCCGTTGCGTTGACTATTACACCAAGGTGACTGGTATGACCGCCTGTCTTAATCCTGTGTGACTGATGACTAATTTGAGAATTAGGATTGGCACCTGACTTTGCTATAGCTGATAATAAAAGAGTCAAAATCTGAACATTTAAGTCATTTTCTGACTTCCTCAGGGAAAAAAAAACGAAACTGAATAATAATAATAGTCATAAATCATTCTGGCATAACACTGTTCTCCAGGCTCATTTGGACTCACTGTGCATTACATATTTAAGAATAAACAAAGTGCTATACATATAAAAGCAGTATAATGTATCACATACACACACACACTCCCATCAAAATACACACATCAATAAACACAAATGAATACATACAAATAATGTCCAACCATACATACACACAGATCTCTGGTTATAAATGCACACACACAAAGGATCGATCACACACTGCCACACTATGAATAGTTGGAAGTGGAAGTGCACACTGACAGATAAGCAACCGTGACATCAACAACAGAAAGCGTGGGTAAACAATTATGTTTTTAACTCTGTCATTCAAGACAACAAAAAACACTAAATCCATTTTGGGATAATCTTTACCTTACACTGATCCTCTGACAGGATCTAGGGTCAAATCACTCATGAGTGTTGAATGTTTAGCTGTTAATGGTTTCTTAACTGACTTATAGCAGCAGAAAGTGCCTCACATAGAAAAAAGAATAAAACATAGCATGTAGGATATAACTAATCCAACCCTAGCCCATCCAATGGCCTCTCCCTTGCCCCACTGTTACTGCTGTTCAAAGCCCAGCCGACTGCACACAGCCATATCAGGGCTATAGCTGCTTCAAAAATACAAAACTTCAACAGGAAAAGAAAAAAAAGAAAATAAAGTACACATACCTATGCATTCACGCACATAATCTACTCTGTCCAATTTATTGCACATAGGGATTTAAAAAACACACCTGAATACAAATATAGGCACACCTCAGGGCACCAAAACATACAAAAACGGGCCTAAATTATCTAAAATTGCTTCCACATATCTCACCTCCACAGAGCCAAAAATGCACTTAATACATGTACTCAATTATCAATCCTAAGAAACAATATGAAAAACTTTAATGAACACATACAGGTAAATGGACCAGCAAGGCAGAAAATGATAGGAAGAAATGACAGAAAGTGAAGGAGGAAGAAAAAAACAAAGAGATTGACAGAAAAGAGGAAATTTCTAGCACAGAATTTCCAGAAGGTGGGGATATTTATACTGAAAGAGCCCCCAGCATCCCCATGGGGGAACCCACTGAAGTGAGGCTGTACATGGAAGATCCAATTCTGAACTGTGATGGTTTTCTGAATTAAAAAAAAAAACATATGTTCAGATTTCTCTGAATTTTACTCCACTTGTCTGTGTAGTAAAACTACTACTACAGTATAATAATATCTACCTGACAGCAATGTCACTGCAAAACCAGCAGGCTCACCTGAAGTTTTTTGAAGAGTTTCCTCCCAGAGTCCTTAATGACCAGCATGGACTCCAGGGGCAGCACCAGTGTTCCTAAAACATACATTCCATTGGCTTGCACGATTTGCTGTGCGTTGGTGTAGTCGTTCATCACCAGCTCCATCAAGGCTGCGCAGCAAGCTAAAAACACAACAGATCAATGGAATGATGGTTCCAATTTTAGTTACTAGATTAGATTGGATTGGATTGAGTTTTCTGTCACAATACAATTTTCCTATGTGAAATGTTGGCTGCTTTCTCTGAGGAAAGCATTCGAAAAGGAGTCACATTTGCTATCAATATTTTTCCTTGTATGTGTTCGTTTATGTCTAAAACTGGATTTTTTTATTTTTCAACAGAATTTTGCCAGGACCAACTCTTTTGTTGTCATGGATCTTTAACATGCACTAGATGCACACCGCACACAAGACATTGGTTTATCTTTCATCCAAAAGATGTGAAAGTCCTTACTGAATGCAGATATATACCAATTTTTTTAATATCATAGAATGTGATTCTGCAATCTCACCTGATTTGAGCTGGTGTTGATCTTCCAGAAGTTCCTCCTGAAACAATATTATATTTTTCTTATCATAATAACACACACTGTACACATGAACACTATGTCAAAACTTTGTAGATGTACTAGATCTGCAATATCAAATATTGTACAGACAGAAACAGACATTATAGCTTATAAGCTATAGCAATGCAGCAAAATTCCTTATTGTATCAAAATAAATAAATAAAACAATCCAAACCCTATCAGAAAAGCCGTAAGACTTTCCATCAGTGTGACAGATAAAAGTGAAAAGATACAGCTGATAACACAATTAAAGAATGCCCAATCAAAGTAAATGAATCTTTGTCAATTAGTACATGAAAAGGTTACCACAGTTTGTACACAGGAATAATTGTTTCACGCATAAATGTGTACAAAACCGCTTTCACTTTTGGCTGTGGATCTAGCCCGGTTAACAGAACTCAATATAAAGTGTTATTCTTACTTATAATGCAAACATGATGTGACTGTGTCACATGGCAGCCACAACATCATTTTCAATTGTCATGCATCTTGTGGTTTAAATGAAGTTTCTGATCCATTTCAGTCAATATCTCCTGTGTTCCCTTGTCTTCTTTTCCCTTAACTTCATGAAGAGTCACTGATGTGCCACACTAAAGAACTGTTCAAAAGATTCTTCCAGCTCTGTCAGCTGTGTGCCAAATTCTGGGTGTCTGAAAATTGTTTCTCTGTCCAATTGACATTGAAGTCAGTCCATCATTTTTTTGTCTTCTCTTCATGTCCTTCCCTCCACAGTTCCACAGAGGGCTGATTTAGGGCCACAGGATCCTGTTACATGGCCATATCAATGTAGGTTTTCTTTCTTTATCTAAAGTCAGCAGTTCATAATATGGTTCAATGTGCTGTTTGATGATATGGCAAACTTGTTCACTAATGACATGATCTAACGTTTAGCATTTTGTGATAACACCTTATTTCCATGGCCTGTACTTAAGCACAAGTCAGCAAAGCTTAAAAATGCAGAACAGCTCCAGGAAACAAAGGACTATAAATCTGCAAAACAAATTTAAAGTGTTCTCATCCCATAAACCAAAGCAATTCCATATATACCATCTTGAAATGTTTGCATAAAATGCCTTCAAATTCAAAACAAAAGCCTTTACAGACAGGTTTCCTTCTGCGTTCAATCACCATAAAAAAAAACAAAAACACACACACACAAAAAAAACAAACAAGCAAAAACAGAAAAAAAAATTTTCTCTAATCTTTCAAACACTGAAAATTATTCAACAGAATGAGAATCAAAACCAGAGGGATGAAAATACAACATGAATTTTCTCAAAGCTGATAAAATTAGTTCCGGTGGGCACTACATTAATCAAGATCTTGTGCACTTATTTGCTATTGAAACAGAACAGTGTGTTTACAGATACTTGCATAAATGAACAAATAGTAAGACTTCTCTTGCAAACCACTGGAAAACAGTTTGTTATCATTTATTTGTCACAGAATATGTTTGTTTTCTATTAGCAATGTTAACAAATAAATGCACACTCACAGCATGCGTATGCACGCACACAGGCACACACACACTCTCTCTCTCTCTTAGAGAAAATTATACATATACATACAGACTAAGAAAAGGAAACTGGTAGTTAAATTGTATGTAATTAATAAAAAGGAAACTGGTAGTTAAATTGTATGTAATTAATAAAACTTTTCTTGAACAAAGCCTGTAATGAAAGTGCACAAGTGATCAGTATCTCATACAGATATGGTGAAGTGCCTTGAAAATCAGTGACAATGAACATTACTCCAAATGACAGTGAATGCGCCGCCATTCTAAGGTTCCCAAGCACAACCCAAAGTGACTGTAGGGTGAAATTTTAAACAAAGCACAGCATCACAGGTGCAATGTGTTGAATGCACACTCATCTCCCTACCTTGCTTTTCTTCGAGTCTTTCTGTTGTAATAGGATCATGCTAACAGATACCTAGTGGGAACATAAACCAATTTTAAGATAAATGGGACATAAATCTCTTTTGTGAATGAAGAAATCCTTTTACTTTAACAAATTAAACAATGGTAAATACATAAAATGGTATAGAAAAATCTTTCACTCTTTCTTGGTACTGCTGAAAACTGATTTTCAGAACCACAAAAGCTCAACTGTACAACAGTCTGGCTAGTTCAGCTGATAAAGCTGTGGACTCGAGATCTGATAAGTCAAGTTTAATCCCAGCCTGAAAACATAAAAACTGGCTGTGTGAGGCCTATCTTCATGTACCAATCATTCTAGTGGTATCAGTATTTCATAGAGCATGCTAGGTAATTGCAAGCAAAATCAGAATGCAGTGAATCCCTCCTGATCAAATTCAAGTTTTAGATTCAACTATGAGCTATACAGTTACACAGAACCTTTCCTAAAAAAAAAAAATTGAATTCTTTCCCTTTGCGTCCTGTCTCAGTCAGAATGTTTCACAAGTGAATTCATACTAAAAGATGTACATTGTTACCTTGTATAAAACAAGCTCATGTACTGAACAGATATATTTTCACCTTGCTTCCATTCTTCCTCAGAAACCTGTTTTCTCCCATGGTTAACCTTTCACTCCCACGCTCTAACCCACCAACCGCAAAAACTTAACCCTTTGACACTCATGGAGTCAACAGGTTAAGTTTTTGCTTTGCTAGCTTGACTGACAATGCAGGATGCTAATCAACAAGGTGCGGCAGAAGAAGTCTGGCGTTTGTTCAAGAGGGAATCATCGCACTTGGACAATTCCATTTGCGTACCACCCAAACCTGCCAGCAGTTATCTGGAAAACTCCCTAAGCCTGTGCAAAAACCTATGCGCTGGCAGGGTCTTTAAATGTGAGGAGAAGGGAGATAGGACCTATGAAATATTACAGTTGATACCATCAGAGTGATGTGAGCATCAAGATGGGCAGGCCAGTTTTGTTTTTAATGTTGTAGGCAATAACCTTGAAGACATCAGATCTTGAGTTCATGGCTCTATCAAAAGAGCCAACCAGTCCGCAAACAGAAGGGGTGATGTACAAAGTCATGTATTTTCCACATATTTCTGTTGTATCTATGGTGTTACTTTTCCATTTTCTTGAAGAAAATAGTGTGATCAATCAGCTGAGAGTACAATACTTACATCTTTGATCATTACACTATATTCAATACAACACAATACAATAACAACAAGTGCTTCAAGAAGTCAATTCTCCATGACCTCCTCATCATAGCTTATTCACACCAACAGAGTGAATAATCAATCCCCACCTATTTTATGACGATGTACATGTCAGTCGATACTAGTGACTCCAAAAGTGATAACACAATTACAGAAATTTCCCCCTCCCCCAAAGTCAACTTAAAAGATACTACAAAACATTTTATTACATCAGCAAAATGATTCAGGAAAATGATAATAAACGTGGCAAAATCAAAGGCAAACAGAGCAAACAGCTGAAAAGATAAATTGTGACAAGAAACAAATCAGTAAAAAACAATCCAACAAGTCTATTTTCCTTTCTTTTAAAAGGTGCACTTTAGAAAAAAAGGAAAAAACAAAGATATATCTGAAAAAAGGAAGCAACTGACAGAACAAATACAAACTGATCAAAATGCAAACAAAACCTCTTACATTAATATGCATTAAATTTGCATGCTTGTCCCCACATCTGATATGTACAGTGTGCTTGTGGTGTGTGTGTGTGTATGTATGTGTGTGTGTGTGTGTGTGTGTGTGTGTGTGTGTGTGTGTGTGTGTGTTGTGTGTGTGTGTGTGTTGTTGTGTGTGTGTGTGTATGTTGTGTGTGTGTGTGTGTGTGTGTGATGTGTGTGTGTGTGTGTGTGTGTGTGTGTTGTGTGTGTGTGTGTGTGTGTGTGTGTGTGTGTGTGTGTGTGAGAGAGAGAGAGAGTGCGCACGTGTGTATGCGCATACCTGCATGTACAAATAAGAGGGCATGTTTGTGGGTGTTCTGGCTGATGATATGCATTATTAGCGTATGTGTTCTGGCTGATAATATGAATGACAATGTATTACTATTGTGTGTGTTCCAGCTGATAATATGTATAACCATGCATCATTATTGTGTGTTCTGGTCGATAATATGTATGACTATTCATCATTACTGTCATTCATTTTTGTATAGTACTATTTCCCAAACTGATTTAGACTCACTGCACATTACACAATATTCAGACTTATTAGGGGAGCACAAAGAACTGCAGCTGTTAGGCCAGCTGACTACACTCCACTATGTCGTTGCACAATCTGCATCTTTGGTAGGCATAGCACATACATACTCAGTGTTTTCGTGTTTCCATTAGCCAGCCATTGACATGACTTACAGAATCTTCAATATGTATATTTGATATTCTCTATATGAAGGAGGTCTAGGCACATCTGGGACTGCACACACTGACCTGAGAGACTGGAAAAATCTTCACCCTTTACCCGCCAGGTAGCTCAAACCCATGACTTTCTAATAAGATTTCTGATATTTACCTACTTGACTATGCCGCCTGTCAATGTGTCAATATTTGAGCTATTCCAATTACTGGGTCAGAAGCCGCAAAACCTGTTTTCTTGAACATCCTTGTGGTACAGTGTGGCTATGACCACACTTTTAAGCTTTTCAACATTTTCAGAATCTGAAACCATTTTTCTCCCATGCCTCTTAAGCCGATACATGTAAGTGCTATAAAAATGTTGGGTTTTATGCATTTCAGTGTTGAAAATGTTTCTGAAAATGACTGTATTTATACAAAATTTCAGCAACTATGTAAACTTTTGTATCTGAATGAACACATTAAAGTAAAGGGCACATGTGTCAAATTTCAGGTCTTAAAAAGAACCTTGAAGCATACCGCTATGGAGACTTGTTCTGTTTCTGATCTCCTTACTGTGAAACATGGTTGTCTCAACAGTTTCTAACTTAGGTAAAGTTAAAATGGATGAAAACCCCATTTGGAAAAAAAAATTACTGCAATAAATTGTACATGAAATGACCGCAACGAAACTGTAGTTTTCAATGGTGTCAGAATCCCCAAATAGCTCTGTTAGATTCACTGACCCTTTCTAGCTTTCATAAGAGTGGGTCACGTATGTGTATGTACACGTATATGTAGGTTATAATGCTGATGTGATATTTCATGAGCAAGTCTGAAAATAAATGGAAAACTTTAACAACCACATCTGAGAATGCAAAACAATCTCACTCTGTCACTCTATTGGTGCGCATCAAAAATAAAATAACAATCATGTAAATTATTATTTAAATCAAAGCACTCACATCTTCATTTTGCGAGGAATAAGCCCTTCCATTGGTACCAGCACTGGTTACGGCGCCATTGCTAGCATCTGTCCTTTCTGACACAAATTTCTGTTCTCTGCACAAAAGTACAACAACAACATGCTATCACTTTTTTGCTATTATGTTTTTCATTTTCATTCTTATGTTCATTACTATTGTTATCATTATTACTATTATTATCACTGTTATTATTAACATTAACATCATCATCATCATTATCATCATCATCACCATCATTATCTTTGTCACCACCACCACCACCACCATCATCATTATTATTATCATTATTGTTATTATTATTAATATCATTAATTGTTGTTGTTATTGTTGTTATCATTATTACTACAATAAAAACAACAGAAATGTCATGACAGCAGCAACAATTATAGTAATAACAGCAATACAGGGTTAGCACCCGGCTCTTGCTTTTCGTCGTAGAACTAAAGGCATTCACCTGAGTGTGTTCACTTGTCAATATGGTGTCATTTTCAGTACTAGTGATGTCTTCTTCAAGCCAAGTGACTGGTTGTGCAGATAGCCCTGTCTCTACAGGACGAGTGATGATCACTTGTTACAGATATTTGTGTACAGACGATACGAAAGCTGGAGGGAAAGAAAACACTAGGTAGACCCAAGGAGAAAATACTGGATGGACTTGCAGGGTGGCTGAGGACAGAGAGGGTGGGAGATGTACTTGCAGCGACTAGGGGTAGATTCATACAGAGGCCATGATCACCAATGCCTTGCAGCAGGGCACTTGATGATGATGAGACCACAGGAAGCTCAAATCCAACATCTCTGTTCAGTGATAACTGGCTGGCTGTCCATTTTCTTGTTTTGTCCGTTGTCTATATGGTCATGCCACATCTGGTGATGAATGTAACTGTCTTTTCCAATTCCTGTAGGCTGCCATTGTACTTGGTGATCAAAGGAGTTGTTGTTGGCCGTGTTTCTTGTTGCTCCACTTCATAGAGGCAACGCTGCTACCATGCATGTTCAGTTGTCATCTTGATCGCAGGGGCAATTTGGTGAAGGCTTTGGTTTGAAATTTGTGGTTCATGTGGGCGTTTAGTTGGTTGTAATGGAGTGGAATATTATCAAGACCACTTGCTGCTCTCCAGACAGAAGGTGGCAGTCATCCCTTTCTGTTCATAGTCTAAGGAGTGATCTGATGATGATGCTCTCATGCTGACCCTCCTTGATTTCCAGCAATTTTTTTCAATGTTCTGTTTGAAGCATGATTTTCAGAGCCAGAATTTCGTTGTAATGAAAATCCAGAATTTCATTGTAAGTGAAGCCACTGATGTTTTATGACTCTAGCATTCTGGCATTCCTTTACACATTAGTTATTTGTCACTACATGTAACGGTATGTGGTAATCCACTGTACACTTTTTTTTTCTTTAAGAAAAATCATAGAAGAACTGGAAATCATGAAATGCTGGCTATCGCTGAATGGAGATGTCCTACTAGAGCTTCCTGCCTTTCATCTATACACAAATACTTACACACACCATGCATGTAATCACCACTGTTCAGCAGAGACAGGGCTGGCAGCACAACCAACCGTTTAGCTTGAAAAAGACTTTAGAGAAGGGTAGACATTGCCTTTTCCATTCCTAAACAGACTCTGGTGAGTATGAGTCATTTAATATTATCATCATGATAAAATGTTGCAGCAAAGAAGATGGTGCCTACTCACTGGAGGAGGGCCAGCAGGAGAGGAATGGCGCCCATCTGTCTCATGATGGCACTGCTGTCTGGGTCGTCTTCACAGAGCTGGACCAGGCACCACACCACGTGATACAGCAGGTGAGCATTGTCTCCATGTAGCTGACTGATCACATCCATTACCATGCACAAAGAAGAACAGATTAAATCAGACTGAATATTAAATAAGCCACTTGACATGCTTTGGTTATATGCTGTCACATGGAAAAATTAGAGTTGAAGATTAATCCTAGATGATATACAGAATCAGAGACGGGAATGTCACATGCACTGAGACAGACTGAACTTGGAAGAGGTACAACTTTGTGTGAGAAAATATCAGAGCCTCAGTCTTATCATCATTAAGCTTAAGTCATTAACATGCATTATAAACCCAACATGCATTATACACCTAAGAATTACGTGATAAACTCGTGAATGTAAGCTGACGAGTCCAGATACATTCAGATCTGTGTACACAAATATTATATATGCTTTTTAAACCAAAAGTCAGTTACATAGCTCACCTGAGCAAGACAGGGATACCATCGTACGACTTGATGCTTTCTCGACTTTGCGGATCCGCACAGAGCCACCGTAAAAGGTTTGCTGCTAGTCTGAGGGGAAAAAAACAGTAAATATAGGTTGTCTTCAACAAATCTTCCATATTAAGATAATTCACGCCACAAACATCTATATTATAGACACAACAGCTGTTGTCTTTTTTTTTTTTTTAAGGTATGGGGGAGGGGTGATGGTGGGGAAATTGTGATATACTTAAACATGTCTGAAAAAATATCCCACTTTAACACAGGTATTAGCTGAGTTTTTGCTGATCTATCGCTGCATGTTTATATATATGTGATGTGTGAATGTATGTGTGTATGATATCCACAGTGATGTTTCAAAATCATATATTACAAGTTAACAGTACAAAATACTGATGTGGTGAGAAAAGAACTTTATATGCAGTTTTGTGTCTTATGCTTATGTAGTCTGTCATTCTTTTCTGTCTTCTGAAGCTAGTAACCTGGTTTAATAAGTAAAATAAGATAACTTAGGACTAATAACAGTACAGTGTTGGTAGTCAGAACAGCACTGATGTTCTCATAATACATATTAATCTGTCAATTCAGTTTAGCACTGAGGGTCAAGGGAGACAATTTTTGAACTCTAATGCTACAAATAAATGAAAACGTTATGCTTGCACCTGCCTTCATTTGCAAGAAAAATAAAGAAAGACCAAAGAAAACAAAACAAAAATTCCTATTAAAGAATTCAATCAAAACTTCATACTCACTTTTTTGAAATGGTGTCATATTCTTGGATGATCATCAGAAGCATGTGAATAGAATTCAGTTCTCCGATCAGCTGCCGAGGTCTGGAGCTGTGCCACAAGACATAAAAAAAAACAACACATGGTCAGCGCAAACATGCCTCAGCACAAACATGCCACACAACATGAGAGAATACATGCCACGGGGAAAACATGCACTCATTTATGACTTTGTTCAACACTTTCATGTCAGGCAACCTCATCTGATGTAACAACACAATACTGGCTGCGTTTATTGTGGTATCACTTGAAACACAGTATACAACTTGTTTTTGTTCTGTTTACCTTTGTTTTTCCTGCTATCACTTATTTCATTTTAACAGGAATGCCTCATCAAATGACTTTCTGATGATATATGTATACAGGGATCAAAAGTTGATAGAAAGGGCATAAAATCTACATTTGTGTGTGTGATTTTTTTTTGTGGTAGACTAAAGTCTGCCATGCAATTTTGCAGTGGCAAGTGAAACCCGGATAATCTATTGACAGCAACTTCAACAGTTCCACCAAAGATGTCGGCGCAAGTTCAGCAATGTCCTTTGGTAAGATCGAGTGTCCAACCTGCAAGTTCTAAAGAAATGTGGCTTGCCATGTATGAAATTTCTATTCATCAAATGCCAGCTTTGTTGGAGAGGACACACTGTCCAAATGGAAGACAACCACATCCCAGAGATGTTTTTGTATGGAGACTTGAAGCAAGCATACCATGACCAGGAGGACCACTAAAGCCAGGTCAACCTCATCAGCTGTGGTATCAACACTACAAATTGTGAAGACACTGCCTGTAACAGCATGAGCTGGTAACAGTAGTGCACAAGGGAACAATCACATCTGAATGGGGCTGAACACCTGCTATTCAACGGAAGAGGGACCAGTGGTAGCAGATCCCAAGGCTGCAGGACCTCTTTTCATACATCTGTGGAAGAGTATGTACCTCCAGTATTGGTCTTGTATTTTCCTCACGAAGAACTGTACCAGCTATAAGGGACTGGTGTTAGATCAACAGGAGAGTATTCCATTTTACTGTCATTATTAGGATCACGCTGAGCTGTATGTGCCTTACTGGCACAGAGGTAAAGTCCCAGCCTGCCAGTCTGACTTTTATGAGTTCAAGTCTGACTCAGGAAATATTCTGTGCATGCAGCAGCCTCCATCCACCCCCATGGGGGTGGTAGTGGGTAGGGGTAAGGTAACAAGGGGAGGAAAGGCGCCACCTTGATAATGCTGACCCAAAGAAAAGATGAGGTCTTTACTATATCACTACCCAATGAAGTCAGAGTTACAGGGCAACTTTTATCTTTTTCTAAAACCAGCTGCATGCAGCTACATGTTACAAACACATCCAGTGAAAACAAAAAGTATTTTAAACTTTCAACACTGCAGAAGGCTTCTCTGAAATTTTCACTAGTCCTTGGCAAAAAGGAAGGAAGACAGACCTCCAATCTCATACAATGAGAACATAACTAATATCAGTGGCCTAAATATTCGAGAAATTGTCCACAAAATTCAAGACAGAGCGGCCTGGTGGGAGGTGGTGGTGTCAAAACGTGCAGCAGCCAACACCGAACCCAGTGATGCCGACAGGTGAGGCAGACGATACCAACTAACAGGGAATACTGATGGTCACATAACACATGAACACATGCACTCATAAGAAATGAAAACAAAAACAGTAAGGTGCACAACAATCAGAAACAATACTCACCTCTGGGCCAGCCCAATGAGAGCATGCAGACAACAGTGCAGCACAAAAACATCTGTAGCTGACAGCAGCAGCACCAGTGACTGAAAACAGGACACAACACTGCCAACAATAAATACTACAAGCACAAACAACAAAACCAGCTAAGCCAAAAAAAAAAGAAAAGAATAGGGGAAAAAAAGCTAAAAATTGCGCGCGCACACACACACACACACACACACACACACACGCACACGCACACGCACACACACACACACACACACACACACACTCTTAAGATACCAATGCACATACACAGACCAAAACCCATGGAATGGAAACAACAGAAAGTTAACATCTCATGATCTCTTCAACATTCTTGGTGTTCAGTTCATTTACACTAATCATATACCATTAAATTAAACAAATGCACAATAAGTACATATTTTATAAGTGACAATTACATCTTATGCATAAGCTTTTCGTGCATGTTAACTGTTATATTCTATTTTTAATAGACATAAGCAACCCAGAAAAACTCAATACACTTTCAAGTACCATGCTGCTAATGCAGCTATATTAGACCCACAGAGGAAGCACATTTTTTTCTGGCCTGTAAGCTCAGTTGTCAAAGCGTTGCTTACTTGGAACCAAAGACACACAAAAATAGAATCAGAATGTGTATTTCATATAACAGAATAGGCAAGGGCAAATTTTCTGCCAACTGGCCTTTGTCAAGCATATGTATAGTCACAAAGGGCACCAAAGAATAAACATACAAAAACTTTGTGCTAAAAACAGTGGAACTGATGTTTCACTGAGCAGTATAAAATGTGTGCAAAATGAAACTTCCACATGGGGTTGTTGAGAATTGTATGTCAAGATATGGGGAGGCTGTCATTTGTTGAAAATGCAGTTGTTTAACATACACAGGTAGGGTAATTTGTCTTTAGTACTACGGATTTAACTGTTTAGGCCATTGTATTACATCCCCTATTTTGTGCGTCCAATTTCTGAGGATTTTTTTTTTTTTTAGATCTTCTTGGTGAATTATGTGATCCTGGTAGATTAAAAAAATTCTTTTTACAAGAGAGGCTCGTCTGCAAGAAGAACAACTTAGGATTTTATTGATGATGAAAGGTTGCTTGGTGACACAGGAACCAGAAGTACTCCTAGAACTGTACCTTGGGTAAACCAGTCTACATGTACTTCAGATGGGATTTTGCCTCCAAGTGCTAATCTCATTTAACTTTGTGTAACATTTCACAATCATTCAAAATATTCTTTGTACGAATTCAAAACATATGCTGAAAAAAAAACCACACATGTACCTTGTGTGCATCACAAGCCACAAGCCATTCTCTCTGTTGTTCCACAGCTGATAACTTTTGAAACATGTCTGGAAAAAACAGGACAGCAAGTCTTAAAGATGGTGTCAACTTAATTCAAGTGTTGGCAGATATACCAACATAACTGCATGTGTACACAACTTGAACATATGCATAAATACTGCATCTGCATAAACAAATACACAAAACTTGAGAATGTGGTCAGTGTGAGAAGTCTGATAGAAGGTCACTTTTGAAAAAGAAAAAAACACAAAAAAAGAGGATTAACAATCCTTTAGATGAATAAGCTGAATACAACAGAACAAAAAAACATAAAACAATGTTCATTAGGCTGAACTGTGCTATCAACCACTTTAGAAAGAAGTGTATGTCACATGTTTGGTTACAATTTTTTCCCCCAAAATTCTGTAATACTACCAATACCATCTACCTACATTGCTTTGATTGTTTCCCCCATTACTGATGTGTTGAAATGTTTATATCATTTTTTCTTCCTGAGCATGCTATAAGCTTTTCTTGTTGATGCTCTGCACGTAGTATCATATTATTGTACCAGCACATTTTTAATGAATAAAACATATTCAAATCAAATTGAAGAAAAAATTATATCTATAGATATGGCTTTGAGCAAACTGTTGCAACAATTTTGCACTTTTTGACACATACTTTTAAATATATTATATCTGAACCAGCAGTAAGTTTCCGATCTTCCAATGAAAGATTACGAACAAACAACCAACCGTTATCAGCATAAAAACAAATGATTTATGAAATGTACATAAATACATGACTTCTTGTCATCCACAACCAAATGTACCAACCAACACTTCAACATTCTTGCTACAAAACTAAAAACGCTTCAGCACAGTAATAGAAAGATCAAAAACAGATGTTATCTTACTTGTCATTTCTTTCAGAATGTCCCTGGCATAGGGGCCATCCGCAGATTTCAAGTAACTCTGTGTAATACTTCGAAAATGCTGCAAAGAAAAAGAAAAAGAAAAATACTGTATGATAATGTCTCCGTAAAAAATGCTGACAACATTTTAAACTCGCTACAAAAAAATAAATAAATAAAAAAATCCAACTTACTGGTCACTAAAATAACAATTCACCTAGTAATAAATTGAACTGAAGCAGTGTGTCAACCCTAAAAATGAAAAGTGATTCGGTTAATTTGGCACTTTATTTTTAATTTGGCAACTAAAATTCAATTGCTAGTCACGGCAGGTGAACTGTCACTGACATCATAATATTTCGATATGCTTTACACCTAAGCTAATCAAACAGTTGAATTTAATTGTGTTTTTCAACAAGCAAACCAAAGTCATTTTCTTTTTTCATTTACCAAAATATTTTGCAATAACTTTAATATGAAATACAATTATTTTCTTTAGCACTTATGACTCACAGTACTGTGCATAAATAAAACTAACAGAACAAGACTTGAAATGTTATGGAGCCACTCACCCCCATCCCCATTTGTTTTTGTTTGTTTTTTTCATCTTGCAATCTAGCCACAAAGAGAAATACAATCATACAATGTCTTTTGTAAAAATGAGTGGTGGGTTAACACAAAAATTAGTGGGTCTTATCACAGTAAGCTCTGAGGGCACTGATTAGGCAGTGGTTTGAGGAGTATTAGTATCTTTCTCTAAGGTAGTAAAATCTTAATCAATAAATCTTGAAAGATACCCTTTTTCAAGAAAATAAACAGAAATGCTTTTTCTGAGTTTTGTTTTTCTTTACTCTCAGGAATATGAGCTAGTCTGAATGACTGCAAGAAAGGTCTTTTTTTAAACTTGAGATACCTGGCAACAGGAATGCAAGTCTGTGCCATTCAGGGCTTTGTACAGACTATGTAAGCTTTGTGATGACAATGCCCTAGGTGATGAGGTCCCCCTTGTGGGGAAGGTGAGGACTCTTTCAGTATAAATAGTATCCCCACCTTCTGCAAATTTTGTGCTAGAAATTTCCTCTTTTCTGCCACTCCCTTTGTTTTTGCCTTATTCATTTACTTTCTGTCATTTCTTCCTACCATTTTCTGCCTTGCTGGGCATCTACCTGTATGTGTTTGATAAAGTCTTACGTACCTTCTCTTAGGAGTGATAATTGGGCACATGTATTAAGTGCATTTTTGGCTTTGGGGGAAATGTGACATGCGGAAGCAATATTAAAGTAATTTAGGCCTGTTTTTATATATGTTTTAATGTCCTTATTTAAGTTTACATTTGTATTGAGGTATGTTTTTTATATCCCCTGTGTGATAAATTGGACGGAGTGGTCAACACCAGGGGCATCTCCTTGGATTATATGTGTGAATGCAATGTGTATTTATACTTAATTTTCTTTTCCTTTTGTCCTGTTGAAGTATTGTGTATGTTTTGAAACAAATGTAGCCCTAATATGGCTCTACACAGTCGGCTGGGTTATAAACAAAAATAATAACAAAGGTGATGAGTCTCACCTTAAATTTTCTAAATTCTTTCAGTGATAGCCAGTTAATATTTTGCTGACACATCTTTCAGTGAAATCAATGTTTTAACTAGGTAAATTCATACTGGAAGAAAAACAAAATTCAAATGAAATTAACAAACTTTTTCAACTTTCATAAACTTGGGTAATTATATTCTAAACAACTCAGTATCCTGTTTCTCATGTAGACCTACTTCATTATGCTGGACTGTTGTTACTAATTCTGTTGGATGTTTAGTGATTTGCTGTTATCCTCCACACCTGAATTATGGGCAAAAGATCCATTGAACCTCAAGCAAACACATAAGCACAGACCTATAGCCATATTATAAAAAGGAATACATCCTCTGACTCCACTGGTTTACCATCAAAACCACCATCTCCTTTAATTAAGCCCAGCATCCAACATTTTGTAAGACAAATAACATTTACTTGTTAAGTGTGACCCATAAATGAAGACAAAAAGTTGCTTTGCATTGGAATAAAGAAAGAAATATAAATACAATTTTCAATGATGACCATAATGTTGGTAAAATGAGTTCACTTTCTGTCTGTAACGAGGTATTCTAACATGTGAATAACTGAAAAGAATGTCAAGTATCAGTGCAGGATGTATGAAATTAGTCAGCTGGTTGCTATGCAGACATGACTAATCAGAACAGTCACTGAAAAAATTGCTTGGTTTTAAGACCAACCCACAGCACATTACTAATGTAATATCATTACTTTATAATCCTTTTATTGCAAACACTGCAAAACAATTGCATGAAAAAAATTACCATATCCTAATCAAGAACACACCTTTATGACAAAACCTTAACCAAAACAAATCAATTTAAAGATAAAATTTGACAGAAATAAACCATTTTGATTAAAAGAAAGAGTATATGCATATACATATATACATACATACATACATACATATATATATATATATATTCACATATATGTATGCATGTATACTAACTAGTAAGTGTATTACACCACCAGGTAATTACATTCATTTAAGACAGATAATAATATATATATATATATATGTGTGTGTGTGTGTGTGTGTGTGTGTGTGTGTGTGTGTGTATGTATGTATATATATATATATATATATATATATATATATATATATATATATATATATATATTCACATATATGTATGCACGTATACTAACTAGTAAGTATACTACACCACCAGGTAATTACATTCATTTAAGACAGATAATAATATATATATATAGTGTGTATGTGTGTGTGTGTGTGTGTGTGTGTGTGTGTGTGTGTGTGTGTGTGTGTGTGTGTGTGTGTGTGTGTGTGTGTGTGTGTGTGTGTGTGTGTGTTGTATGTATGTATTATATATATATATATATATATATATATATATATATATATATATATATATATATATATATATTCACATATATGTATGCACATATACTAACTAGTAAGTATACTACACCACCAGGTAATTACATTCATTTAAGACAGATAATAATATAATCTAACTTAATTCACAACTTACGAAATGAACAGCTGTTGTACTAAAGCAGTGAATGAGCCAATCTATACTGCTATACAAATGTTCCAAAATACATAAAACTACACCATAGCAATGAGCATACCTCTGAGAGAAACTTGACACCATCCAGAGTAAAGAAAAGTTTCTGGAAGTGTTCATCTCTCATCAAAATTCGCAGACATACAAGGACCCGTAAAACATTCTCTGGCGGAGCTTTATTCAACCAATCTCTGGGGAGAGAAAAGCCATGACGAAAACAATCAGAAAAAAATTACATAAACGAAATAGAAATAAAAGAATTAAAGAATGTTGGCATTGCTTCTAAACAATCAAGGAAATTCATATCAACGAACGGAGACTGAGCAACATCAACTATTATAGATTATAGTTCAAAAACACAAAGCTATAAAGCTGAAAATGTGCGCTGACACATGTAGTTTCAGTTTCATCTTCAGTTTCTCAAGATGCCGTCTCATTTTTGGAACAAATTCCATATGCACTAATGTCACAGGTGCCACGTGTATGGTAATCATGGCACAAGCCTTAAGCCTGCACATAAACCCATGAGCTGGCCAAGTCCTGAGGCCCTACCTAGCCTATGTTTTTTCTAGTTTATAGTTTATACTGGTATTTTATCAGCCTATCTGTCACATGTAGATGGATAATTACAGTAATAGCTGGTAATCAGAAATATATAAACAAGAAAAAAGCTTGTGCATGAGCATACACACACACACACACACACACACACACACACACACACGCACACACGCACGCGCATGCACACATAATTATATATGTATGCACACATCCACCAATTACCTCAGATACAAATATGCTATTAAAAGATGAATGATGAAAAACACAAACTGATCTAGTTTCACATTCACACTTACTTGGAACACAACCGCTGTTTGATCAAAGCGGAGAAGATATCACAGAATAGCTTGTGGTGAACATGGCCTGTAAAGTCTCTTTCACTCTGATATCGCAGACTGAAAAACAACATCATGAACTGAAAAATGTAATGCAGAAGAACAAGAAACTCCATTCAGTAAACTGCTTAAATCAAATGGCATGTGCATAACTTTCAGCTCACTCTGCTCTGTTTTCACTGAATTAGAATGTATATACACATGGGTGTGTATCTCGCAGACATACACACACACACACACACACACACACACACACACACACGTTCATTCATACACATTCTGTATACACACACACACTCTCTCTCATTATCTCACTTTTCTTTTTCACACATTAACATGCACTGGAACAAACACATACATATACACACACACACACACATGCATGCATCTCTCTAAAATGTTCAGTATATACATTTTGTATGCACTCATACACACAAACACACACACAAACACACACACACATATGGACATGTATACATACATATAAACACACACACACGCATGCACGTACTGACACAATCTTTCTCTCAATTTGTCTCTCATGTCATTCTCACATTAATGTACACTAGAAAATAACACACACGCACACACACACACACGGACATATATACATACATACAAACACAGACACACGCATGCACACGTTGACACAAACTTTGTCTCTCAATTTCTCTCTATTCTAATTCTCACATTAATACACACACACACACACACACACACACACACACACACACACACACACACACACATTCACACTGACATATAAACATACATACATACATACAAACACAGACACACGCATGCACACATTGACACTATCTTTGACTCAATTTCTCTCTATTTTAATTCTCACATTAACACACACACACACACACACACACACACACACACACAACACACACAACACACACACACACACACACACACACACACACACATTATTATCAAATATTTCTACAGCGAAAAGATGTTAAATAAAAGAATGAACACACCATGAAAATATGCACACCTACAGCCTTCTGCACAAAATATGAAAAAAAATAAAAAACCCAAATATTAAGATTACACTAACACTGTAAAAGTATAAAACTCTTGTTTCCTGTCATCATGTGTAAGCATAAAACCTTCATACTGTCATCATGGCTACTGCTGGCAGATTCGGATGTAATCACAAACTATTATAAGACTATCCATGTGAAAAAAAAAAATCCCACTTGAACTGACTGTAAGTTATCCACCTGTATTGCTTAATGGACTGAAGCTGGCAGATTTTGATGCAATACAGAGACATCACTAAGCTGGCAGATTCTGACGCACTACATACAGAACTATCTCTGAAGCTGGCAGGTCCAGTGCAGTACATACAGAACTATAGATTTCTGAAGATGCAGATTCTGATGCAGCACAAATAAATCTCTGAAGTTGGCAGATCCAATGCCACACATAAAACTATAGACCTCTGAAGTTGGCAGATACAACATAGTACACACACAGCTATCTCTGAAGTTTGCAGATTTCGATGTAGTATGTGTAAAACTATCTCTGAAGCTGGCAGATTCTGATGAAGTAACAGAGTTATCTCTGAAGTTTGCAGATTCTGATGTAGTATATACAGAGTTATCTCTGAAGCTGGCAGATTCTAATCAGTAATACAGGATTATCTCTGAAGCTGGAAGGTTCTGATGAAGTATATGTATCAGAGGTAGGAATCCTTCAGGATTAGTGGATTTCCGCAAATTAATTTTCTTGATTTATATAGCCTCTTTCCTCAGAAAATCAATATTCAGCCTCTCTTTTTCAAGAAAATCAACGTTCAGCTTATTTTTTCCAATTAGAATATGCATAATGAATATAATTTGTGAATTAATATATACATACATAGAAATTAAATAGCACAGAAAACGCATTTGCTGGTATGCACTCCGAATGTCTAATTTGATGCCCCAAAACATGCCTGATTCACAGATTTTAATTCCTTTAGAAATAGTTTTTATGGGGGAGCATGCATCTTAACTCCCCTGCATCTCCTCTTTTTTCACTTTTCAGCGGTTCCCACTCCAGACATATCGTGCTATCTCTGAAAATGACAGATTTTGATGCAGTAAATGTAAATATATCCCAGTGAGATGAATCTCTCTTAACCAAATTCCAGACCCATATTTAAAGCTGCTACCTGAAGTTGTCCAACTGTATGGCCTCCGTGGACTGCAGCTGGCTCCCTCCTGACCGTGGAAGCAGTTCCGTAGGGCGTGGCTGCCTTGGGGTGGTACTTCCCTTTCCAACATTGCGCAGAGAGGGAAGCTGTGGGGTAAAGTGAATATGTTTCATTATCACAAATGCTACCTAGTTATATTGACTGAGTAGATTAAATGCACGGGATAGAAACGGATATGAATACAGTGATAAAAACATATGGGATGGGAGACAGATATTGTGTGCCTGTGTGTGCACATGTATATATTGTGCACCTGAGTGTGTGCACATGTATATATTGTGTGCCTGAGTGTGTGCACATGTATATATTGTGTGCCTGTGTGTGTGCACATGTATATATTGTGTGCCTGTGTGTGTGCACATGTATATATTGTGTGCCTGAGTGTGTGCACATGTATACATTAATATATGAGCATACTTAGATGTGCGCCTGCATGCATGGCCATCGTAACATTTTTATAACAACAAATATCATGTCTATCCCAATCAGTTGTCTATCATGCCATAGGTATTTAAAGCAGCAGTGCAGGTGTAGTACCCAAAGTATGCTTCAAAAATTTAAGGTCTTCTTCCAGACTCTTGAAGCCCATCACATACAGTAATGTTGATTTATTTTGTGTCAGTTTCTGCAACAAGTCTTTTTTTTCACAGACTGGGATGTAGCTCTGTGCTCGGACCCCAACATGGGGTGGGGGGGGGGGGGGGAGACCAGCAGATCATGCTTTGTCATGCCTGTACCCTTCAACCTGTCTGGTCTGGGTGGCCCAACCAGTAGCCGAAACTACTGTCAGCATAACACTTGAAGTCTTTGTTGAGGCATGCAGACTCCCTGACCACAACAATTTTTCAAGCATCTGTTTTACAGGTTGCCTAAAATGACCATTTGGTACAGTTAATTAATACCACATCAGACATATAGAACAAATAACAGCAAGGTATCTTGTAGTGTTCAAATGAATTTTGAACAACATCAGCTATTAGGATTTCAGTTCAACATGAACTTATCAAACTGTAAAACAGATATTTTACTATTCATTAGAAACAATAATGATAATGATAATAATCATTACAGAACATTTCTATAGTGCACACTTCTGACACCATTAGAAACAATAATAACAATCATAACAGAACACCTCTGATACCATCTAAGGTTAGGGTGTTGTACAATTTGAACTGACAAAAATAATGACAGAAACAGCTGGAGGTACTGATTTCACACCTACTGAGGTAAACTTGAGTATCCCTGTCTCATTTCAGCCTTCTCTTTTATACATCTGTACATCTATATATCTATATTTTTTATATATCTCTCTATACATCTATATCTCTCTCTATATATTTATGTACACACATACATACAGATATAGATAGATAGATAGAGAGACAGATAGATAGAGAGAGATAGATAGATAGATAGATAGATACAGACAGATAGATAGATAGATAGATAGAGAGACAGATAGATAGATAGATTGATAGACAGACAGACACTGAGACAGACAGATAGACAGACAGACAGACCGAAAGACAGACAAGTAGATAGGTAGACATAGATATGTAGATATACAGATAAATGCATGTACACTCATATATCAACTTTGGCTATATTAGTATATAAACATTCTTGATAAGATTTGTAAACATTTCACAAAATACCAATAGACAAATGACAATGAGCCTCAAGTTTTATTACCTGCTGTTTGTTGGCAGGTGTATTGATGAGACCCAATAGCTGACCCAAATCTTTCTTTTCTCTGAAAGAACAAAAAAAGTCATTTGCTTTACAGTAAATGAACCTAGAGTTATCTTATTCTTACAACTATCAATATAAATGGATCACTGCTGTCAGTTTCAGTTTCAGTTTCTCAAGATGACGTCTCCACACTCGGAATGAATTCCATATGCACTAACGTCACAGGTGCCACGTGTACTGGTGATCATGGCACAAGCCTTAAGCCTGCACATAAACCCATGAGCTGGCCAGGTCCTGAGGCCCTACCTAGACTATGTTTTACCTAGTCTATATTTTATACTGGTATTTTATCAGCCCACTACTGGAATAATCTTGGTTACGTGTAAATGACATGTGTATGTGTGTATCTTACCTTCAAAAAACGAACATACATATAAAGTAAATGAATAAACTATTAAAGGTCTGGCTCACAATGTAACTAGCTAGTCTGTATAAATTCGTCTCACATGACAAAATTAGCCCCCCACCCCCCTTAGGCTCTCCCCAATGACAATATATACTTCAGCAACAGTGTTCAGCAACTGTCACAAATGAAGTGCATGAAATGTAAAAGCTAACTTCGACAACACACATTAACCATACACTGTGACAGCCTAAAAGATTATTTTCACACACTGACAGTAAATTAAGACTTGGTTGCCAAGAAAGAAAAACAATATCAACAACAACAACAACAACAAAATGATACCAAAAAAAGCCTAAGATTTAGCAGGCTATCAGTTCTGTGCAAGAGTCATAAAATTATTTTAATGATTTCTACGTGGTGACCTCTCATAACTTTTCAAATGATCATACATCTATTTGTCAAACATCTAATATCATCAATTTTGAAAGTGTATGCCGTTTTTTTGTTCATACAAATATTCAAGAAGCTTTCTGCGATTTCATGTCATGAACCAGAAAGTCCCCATCTGTTACTACTTTTATCCACAAATAAGCTGTGTCAAGAGTTTAAGTTTATGCTTCATTGTTAAGGAAAGAATGTTGTTTGATAGTCACTTCATTGTCAGAAAATTACAGTCAGATAACTTCTACCGATATATGATTCTCTAGTTTGAGATAAACCAACAATCTAATACAATGTTTCCCTCAGTTTCATGCTGAGATCTCCTAAGTCAGCAGCACATGCACCAGAAAACAGCTGACCTAGAAATCATTTATAATATTGATAGGCACATTAGTCAAGCGGGTAAACATTGGATTTCCAGTCTGAAGATCCTGGATCCTATTTCCCTAGACACCACTACCTTATGGGTAAAGAGTGGCGATTTTTCTATTCTCCCAGATCAACGTATGCGTTTGGAGAATATCAGAGGTGCACGCTAACTTAATTAAAGACCTGTAAGACATCTCACTGGCTGGCTTATGTATAGAAACATGAAGACACCCAGGATGCATGACAACCAAAGAAGTAGACTGCAACATCAAAGAGGTTGTGGTCAGCTCGCTCAACAGCATGAGTTATCTCTGCTCCACTATCTGGTTTGATTATGTGTAATGTGCAACAAGTCCAAAAGACTTTGGAAAATAGACAAGAATGTCCTATAATAATACTATCAAAAGTTACCACTTATTGTATGTATATATTCATACGTATTTCATGTATCTTTTCGATGATTTTGTTTTACTGGATGCAAGTCCTGAATGAAACAGGCCTTACCTCCTCTGAATATTTCCTTATACATTTGCAGTTTATCTGGGTTGGTTTATTTATGTGCACTGTATCATATCTTATAGTCTAGTATAATCGTGTAGAGACAAATAAAATAGTTGACATTAAGAATGCGACATTTTAAAAAGCATGATATTGAAAGATTTGGCACCTTGTAAAGACAAGAAATGTACAGATACTCACACACACAAGTAAATGCACACAGACTCAGATGCATACACATATACACACAGAGTCAAACAAATAAATAAACTTACACATACTCAAACAAATACACACATACATATGCACATGCATTCACACACATGTACAACTGCATGTACACATAGTGACATACCCACATACATATGTAATTAATACTAACAATAGCAAACTTACTGTTCAGGGTCATGAGGCTTGTGTGACCTGTCATGAGCAGGCATGTTGAAATGGACGGAAAAATGATAAGGGGGAGGTGAATTTAGCCTCCTACATGATGATGCCTCTTCCTCCTGGCCTCACATAATGGATCCCATAGGTCTCATCTGAAAAGTAGTTGACAATAAGATCTATACAGTAGCTGCAGTCATTATGCCACTGATGTTATCAATGAATTTCTTGATTAACTTTATTGTGATTGCCACGGTGGTGACTATCAGAACCATTACATGATAAATTTATGTCAGAAAATTGCATAACATGCACAAACTTTTCACCATGAAAGCTTGTTCTATTCAACTAGATGACAACACTTTGTACTCTCTGAATTGGTCAAGAACCGTAGCATTGTTCTTGATCCTCAACTCTCTATGCAGATATTCATCACCCAAACCTGTCAGTCTTATTACTTTCAACTGTGATGTTTCAATTCTATTCACCATTTTCTTTCAACTTCAGCAGCATCTAAACTTGCGACTTTTCTGATCTTGTCTTGCATCAATTATTGTAACTCTCTGCTCTTTGGCTTGCCTGCTGCTTCTGTTGCATACCTCCAGTGTATTCAGAATTCTGCAGCCCATCTTGCCCTTTGTAAAGAGAGACGTGATCATGTCACTACCTTGCTTTACTTTCTCCACTGACTGCCCACTTCTCAAAGTATTTCATACAAAATCAACACATTATATGACAAATGTATTAATGGTACTGCACCTATTTATCCTCATGACCACATCAGAAAGTGTATCCCTTCTGATACCAGTTGTCTACAAATTCCTCAATATAAACATACTACAGTCAGTTGCCGCTCTATTTCTGTGTCTGGTCCGCACAACTTTCCTGTCTATTCGACAGTTACAAACTCTGTCTTCCTCTTCAAGTCCTGTGTGAAGATACTTTTTTGCCCAGCAGTGATTTCTCTTCTATATGTTCACCCTTTTGCCCCCTGTCCTCCTGTCCTCTCCTTCAAATTTGCGTGTGCTTCATACTTCTGGTTGTTGTTGGGTGACTGTTTTGGTGCATGGTGAGAGTGCATACTTTGGTTTGATTCTTGTATCAAGATTTGGCGCCTAATAAAAGTCAATATTATTTTCATTACAACATACAAGTCCGGAAAGTTTAACAAATTACTATTAGTGCGTACCTATGACCATTAACGCATGAGCACATATCAATAACTAATTCTGTCGTGAAGAATGAGGGTGAAAATATAAGTACAAATCAGTTTTAATTATTGTGACTTCTGTTTAGAAACAAAAGAAGCACTGATAATAAATTTTGGAAATGTTCGCATGTCAAAAAAAAAAAAAAAAAAAAAATGAGAAAGGGTCAAATATTTGTTTGCTGTGCATGTCAATAAGATTAAGTGAAAATGTACTATCTGGTACATTCCATCTCTTACCCACTGGACGAGGCGGCAGGGAAGTTTTTAGTTCCGTTTTTATTATCCATTGTTTGGTGTCTGTGATTTGTCTGTGACCGTGCGTTCGCGCTTGACAAAGGCTAGTTGGCCGAAAATTTGCGCTTGTTTTGTTTTGTCTTGTTGGAGACGCGCTTACATTGGTTTTCTTGTTCTTCTGGTTTGTATCTGGTACTGCTGAAAACTTCAACATAGATCCAGTATTTGATTTAATCATCCTTCTGATGTAACTGTAGATTGATAAATGCAAAAATTGAAAGAAAAAAAAACCTCTTCAAACTGTAACATCTTATTACAACATACCATAAAGAAGAACGTAATGAAAACTGACAGAAGCTTATACATTTTCTGACAATAAAGGTTGTCATATTGTCATATTCACCACAAGTAGGAATTGATGCCTGATGCGATCTCTCAGTAATTTATGTTGTTTGTAATATGACTGCATTGCACACAATGGATGCAGCAGTCAAGTGGATAAGATATAAGACTTCCAGGTCAGGAGTTCAATTCTGCCTAGGTACTTTACACGTGCCTGGTGAGTAAAGGGTGGAGATTTTTCCAATCTCCCAGATGAACAGACCTATGTATATACACATACAGAACATCAAACTTACATAACAAAAATCCTGTAATGCCAAAGAAATAAGAGGGAAGCTTACTGTTCTGAGCTTACTGTTTTTGTACTTTGTATCTGCTTCTATGCTAGCTGAATGGGTAGCGCAAACTGTGTTAGATTTGAGAAGTTCTATACAACATGGGAGATAATTCTCAAAAGTTATGTCCTTTGATTATAAAAATCCTGTAAGTCATGTCAGTAGGTGTTCCTACAAGAGACTGAGAATGCATACTGTGCTGCAAAATACTGCCTGCACACTGTAGACAAAATTATCCAAGAAAAATCAAAATGCTTTAAAAATGTATAAAACTATTAAAAGTATGTCCTTTGTAATTTAAATTCATTCACAACTTTTATGTATGTTGAAGTTTTACTCCTGTGATGTCATTGCATAAACTATGCTTTGTTAATAATTATGTTTTCTTGTTCTTAAAATTATACAGCTGTAGGCTGCAATTTATAATGAGCATTTCCTTAAACAAGCACAGCAGATGAAATGAAATGAAATATCAATGTGTTGTTCATGGAACTGGACAAACAAATGAAGTAGCTGCTTGAATTTATGCCATCAGTTAATAGCACACTGTTCAATGTGAGCACAAAAAATATGAATAGTTGCCATAGTGTTGCACAAATCACAAATTCAGATATATATGTTTGCTTGATGTAGTATGTCCATTTAATGTCTGCCTAACAATTTTCGGATATGATTAAGAACTTCAAACTGTGCTTTGGATAATAAGGCAGACTGGTAGACTGTTTTATTTCAATGAACAAAGCAATTGCCCACAATAATACCACTATTTAAATTTTGGTCAAAGCTGAGGACATTATATCTCAGTCTTGTTTATTCCTTGTCCGTTTTCAGATTTGGTCTGGAAATGATGAAGTAATAATTACACTGTACATAGTTTATCATTATTAGGCTGAATATCACTCCATACACATGACCTTAGTGGTGTCTGTCCGCATGAGCTGTGTTGTAAAGTGATAAACACCAACATGTTATTCAGCAAGTGCTCTAAATAAATAACTAACTTGGGTCTATTTTGATTCTGCATGAGCAAACCTTTGCATGACTAGATTCAAACCTCGGGGCCAATCTGGCTCAGGTATAGTTTTCAAAAAACAACAACAAAAAAACAAACAAAAACATTCTCTCAATAATCTCACGTTCGCAAATATCGCGCTGGACTACTTATGGCTGCCAAGAACGTTTGACAGAGCACATCATGATCATAACACAGACCACAGAGTGACGTTTTAACGTCGCAGCTGAGAGGTTGTCAAAGACGCCAAAACAATTCTGGCGATCATCAGAGTGAAATCGTTCTTGTATGATGTTTTGCCATATTTGATCTATTTCATAGTAAACACAATCATCAAGAAATGGAATCGGAGGTTGCACTACCTTTTCCACGGAATGGTCCACTGGTGCTTACCACTGCAGATCGATCAGTGCCAGAGAAGAAAGCCTATCTCACCTGAGATTCGGCTGCTTGCGTATTTCTGTACACGATTAGCAGACCCAATCAACTGTCGTGTTTTAGTTGGAAGTAACCAATGAAAAACATCAGAACATCGAAAGTCCAAAGAGAGTCGCTTCCCTTCTGCACGTTACGACGAGGTCAGAGTGTGTGCGTGTCTGGACAAGCAGAAAACGATATAGAGAAAGTAAACACATTACTGCTCTAACGGTGTTAGATTTTCGCACGTCGGCCTTGTCAGCATGATTTTGGAAAGTGTGTCACCTTACCTGCTTGACCTCGAAAATCGGATTTCTGTCATAAAGAACGGCAGGGTGAAGCTGGACAATGACGTAGGCCTACGTTATTAACAGTAATAACACTGTTGGAAAGTGGGTGCAGAGTTTCACTCAAAAAGTCACAGTCGGTAGTACAAGCGTACCCGGTAGGCTCTATAAGCCTACACTAAATAGGCTGACCAGCGAACCACAAAAACCTTTCAGGTTGGCACTGGTAAAGATTCGCCAGCTTGATTGCACATGGCAGTGCAACAGCCACTCACAGTCAACAAATTTACATTGTGCCACGCATAACCTATTTACGTCCGATGTGTTTTGATGATCTGGCGCTGCCACGAAAGTGTCGATATTAGTTCGGTCGACTGAAATGGAAAATTGATTCCATCCCGATCGGGCGTAGTATGAGGGTAGCTGATCGAGTGACGGATGTGCAGAAGGGACATGTAGCATATTGCAATGATGTACCCCATAACTGATCTCGGTTTCCCTTTCAGATCTCACAAATTGCTCGTCTTTCACACTCTCGATGATTCGTCCACAGTTTGGACGAGTAGAACAAGATTCTGCTTGAAGCAAGTCCCGTGACGAGCAGTCAAATCTATATGTTAACCGAGCAACTACAGAGACAAAAATCCTGGCACTGCTACCACCATGCTCAAAAACCTAGGACGGACCAGCTTGGAAGAGAGAAGCAGAAACAACCGGTTGACTTTGATATATAAGATCAATAACAGCATGGTAGACATTAATCCAGCTGCCTTTTTCAAGTGCTCTAACCCAAGAACTCGAGGGCCCCATCGAATACACGGCCAAGAACAGTTACCACCCATCCCTGTTCCACACATTGTTTAGGTTCCACTGACGGGACCATCACCAAGTGGAACAAATTCCCAGTCATTACCACATCAATCCACACCATATCATGGCTAGATGGCAGCGGTCCCCTGCAACCCTCGGCAAACCATGAGACCCCATGTCTTGTACGTGACATAGTTATGATTATCAATATTTGCTTTTATTAGCCCTTTCCTCTATTGACATAGACCGCAACCAGTAGTGTGCTGATGTCACACAGGACCTCAAACATTCCTAAGAAACCGATATTTTAGAGAAAGAAGGTGAAGGTTTTGTAGTATGCCTGTCTACTGGGCAGGCCTTGACAAGGATCGAACTTGGAAGTCATAATAATAAATCATTTTCGTATAGTACTATTTACCACACTAATTTGGAAACGGCACAGCACATTACACATTTACAAAATGCCTCCAGTTGGATCATGCGTATATTTTATAAGCTATATAGGCCTACAATAATGATAAATCATTTTTATAACGCACTATCCACCAATTAAAGGACTTGCTGTGTATTACCCATTTTACAAGAAACAGAATGTAATACATACAGAAGTACTGATATCACAAACAATATATACACAAGTACACAAATGAATATCACCGGATCTAACAATACGTAAACATAATACGTATTCGGTATTATGTCTGCACAGCTGAACGTATCTAAACTATACTTATGATACTGACTCCCTATTTTCCTCGCTGTAGGGTGGGAGAGCATTCTGTCACTACACTGAATATAAGTAGACTGGTATTTACGCTAAACTGAGAGCACTCTTGGTTCATGGAGCTCCGTGGACCATTATAGATAGACAGCCTAAGCCTTTGCTTCATTTTCAGTTTCTCAAGATGGTTTCTATGCGCCTGGAATAAATCTCATTATGCACTGAACCCATAGATGTCATGTAATGGATAAGACCCAAAATGCTCATGGCATAAACTACGCACTGGCAAGTTTACTTCGATGACAGATTTATACAACCAAAGAGAACAGTAAGCCCATATAAACCCGTAAGTTAAATGGGACCTCAAGACCTTAACAGCGCGCCGGGTTTATGCGTAGGCCTATGGTTTATGCCTTGATCATTTTGGATTTTTTTTTCTATATCGTATGGCATTTGCGGCATCAGAGCATATGACATGTATTCCGAGCGTGCTCTGAACATAAACATTTTTTCCCTGTTAATGACACTAGAAGACTTATATTAAAGTATCCTTTGTGTACTGAAGGGAAGGTGCGTGTGTGTAATATCGAACAAAGAGGTTCCCCGCTGTGCCCTGTATTGCTTGTGGTAGTGACCTCCCAGGGTGGGAACTGACGTGTGAGTTTGATTGTGTACTTACAATGGGAGTGCTTGATCTTGTTGTGTTGTAGGATATGTGGGGCCTCCTTGGTGGGCTCCCACCACCCTACTGCTTACCTTCTCTCCCTCTCACGCATGCACGCACTCATACACACGCACACACACACATACAGACACACACACTCACACACACACACACACACACACACACACACACACACACACACACACACACACACACAACACACGCTTCTCTCTCTCTCTCTCTCTCTCTCTCTCTCACTCTCACTCTCACTCTACTCTCATAGATTCATATGATAAATATGGAAGTTCTTGAGTCCATGCACGCGCACACACGATTTGATTCTGTCACGGATTCATATCCGTCGAAAATTATCTTCTTTCCAACTCTTCGTTTGTTGTGTGTTTATTTTTTTGTTTCGTTTGTATTCAGTTAAAAAAATGTTGTCGTGTTGCAAGAGATTTACCGTGTCAGATCCAGAATGCTGTCCCCAATGAGGGAGTCATAGTGTAGCACCACCTTTGATTTACTGTGTGCAATTATTTTCGTTTACACGTCCGAGTACAAATTTGTGTTGCTGCAGTGTGCGGTTATTTTTCTGATCTCGCATGTTAAAATGTATGCAGACCTGTTTGTACATGAACCCTGTTTAGGTGCATATATGCAGCCTTAAACATGAGACAAGCACATTAAGAATCCTGTAAATCATTTCAATGTCTTATGGCCTATGGAAACATGAAAATATCCAGCATGCACGCCCACCGAAGATGAAATATGCAGACCACGCAGCAGCATACTGCCTGTATAATGTGAGCAAAACAACTTGTTCACATCCGAGATAAAAAAATCGGAACGCTGTTTTAAAGGCTGGCGCACAGGTCTAGTGGAAGAGAAACAACAATACCCAGGAATTGAACCCAGAACTTTTTTCGCTTTTCAGGTGGGCGGCGCTTTACCCATTGGGCCAGCGCTCCACCCACACGTGTGTGTTAATGTGTGTTGACACAAACGATTAAAAAAAGTGACAATTAAAATCTGGTAATGGCTCGATATGCCGGATGTCACAGACTGATTAGAAAACCGTAGGCTAGTTATGTTTAAATCATGACACATTCATTCGTGTCTTGTTTCAGTTTCAGTTTCAATTTCTCAAGATGACGTCTGCGTGCTCGGAATGAATTCCATGTCCACTAAACGTCACAGATGCCATGTGATGGAGAAAATCCAGAAATATCACTGCACAAGCCTTAATCCTGCACATACACCTATGAGCTGGCCAGTCCTGAGGTCCTACCTAGATAGTTCCATAACCCTGAGGTCGTAGGGGAGTGAATTGGCAGAGACCTCAACTTTTCCCGGGGCCAGTACCACGAGGGCGGTGCCCATCCCCACTCGCTCGATTCAAATTCATATTCATATTCTTTTTTTTTTTTTATTCAAGACTTCAGAAAGGCAAGGGGTGGGACGTGGGAAATCAACCTCTCTCTCCAATTTTTTTTTTACCAATGCCCTGCTCTTCACGATTTTCAACTGCCATGGAATCTTTAGCTTACGCAGCCAGAAGGCACACGTGTCCGATTTGTTCTTCGTGCCCTTCCGAAGGACTACACGTTTAGTTCGATTTTCCGGTCAAACTGAGGAGAAAAGTCAAGGCCTCTACGGGGAGCGAACCCTGGGACCTCCAGTTTAGTTACTGCCACTCTTCTCCCTTTGTGCCGTGACCAGGATCGTATCTTGGTTATTACGTAGAATCAAACTACATCATGTAGGCATACTTACCAACGAAAAAAGGTTACTATCCTGATGAAAATTTGATTTTGCTTATAACAGTACCGTTTGACTGATAACTGACCATTTTGCCTATAGTTGTCGGGGCACTGAATTGATAATAACTGACCATATATAACCGCACCGACGTAACGCTGGCGTGCATACCAGAGCGTTTGCGCGTATTGACGGTCAGATCCGGCACAAGTATTTGGTGTGAACGTATATCGTATGTCTGAGTTGAACTTGTGAGTGTGTGTGTGTGTGTGTGTGGTGTGTGTGTGTGTGTGTGTGTGTGTGTGTGTGTGTGGTGTGTGTGTGTGTGTGTGTGTGTGTGTGTGTGTGTGTGTGTGTGTTTTAGTGTTAGTGTGTTAGTGTTAGTGTGTGTGTTAGTGTGTGTGTTAGTGTGTTGTGTTATGTATGTATGTATGTATACACACACACACACACACACACACACACACACAAATAAAATAATAATAATATATATATATATATATAAATACATCATCATCAGGTGCCTTGCCGCATGGCGTTGGCGATCATGGACTTCCATCTGTAATAATAATAATTACAATATTTATATAGCGCAAAATCTTGATAAAATCAAATCTGTCTCTATCTCTTGTTGCCTCAAGCACCTCTTCCATCCTCTTTGTCTTCAGCCACTCTGCAATCCGTCTAGTATCTTCTCTCTGGGTCTACCTGGTGCTCTCTTTCCCTCCAGCTTTCCCGTTGTGACCAGGTGCTCCAATTCCCCTTTCCTCATGAAATGGGCTATACACGTTGCCTGTCTTTTCCTAGTCTTCCTTATTAATGATCTTCTTGTGTCTGCCTCCATCAAGACTGTCTCGTTTGTTTTCTTTGCTGTCCATGGAACTCTGAACATTCTTCTTAGAAACCACATCTCGGCTGCCACGTGTGTGTGTGTGTGTGTGTGTGTGTGTGTGTGTGTGTGTGTGTGTGTGTGTGTGTGTGTGTGTGTGTGTGTGTGTGTGTGTGTGTGTGTGTGTGTGTGTGTGTGTGTGTGTGTGTGTGTGTGTGTGTGTGCACGCGCTTTCAGTCCATTGTCCGTGTATGATCCAGCTGAACGTTTTGTCGATGATAACAATGACAGTGTCGCCCCCAACAACAACAACAACAACAACAGCAGCAGCAGCAGCAGCAGCAGCAACAACAACAACAGCTCAGTACACCAAAACAAAGCAACAACAATAAGAGCAACAACAACAACAACTCAGTGCACCAAAAGCAACAACAACAACAACAACACATCTGCAATGAGCAACGATGTCAGCAATGCCTACGGCAAACGACGCAACAACCACCAGTATCAAAAGTTTTGCCCACCAAATATTGTCAAACAACAACAACAACAGTAAACGCCAACAACCAACAATAGCAACCGTTTCGAGAGTAAGTCCGCGTGTTAATTTGTAAGAAAGCGGATATAATGGTTAACTGATTACCTACTTGACAGACAAGTGGAACAATAGCCTGAGCGTGGGCGTTTGAAGCACCTCTGTAGTCTGAATCAGAACCGGATCCTCGACGTCAACGGTTCATCTACTTATCAATCAATCACTATCAGCCAGCCATTGCCACAAAGACGAGCTTGGTTGGCACGTAAACTGTCGTATAAACCATACACTGTTGTCAATATTTGTTCTCTGTCTGTCTGTTTGTCTGTCTGTGTCTGTGTCTGTGTGTGTGTGTCTCTGTCTCTCTCTCTCTTCTCTGTCTTTGTCTCTGTCTGTCTGTCTGTCTGTCTCCCTTCTCTCTCTGTCTCTCTTTCTCTTTTTTCTTTTTCTCTCTCGCTCTCAGTGTCTACAAGACAGTTGAATAGGCTATTTATTAAATGGAATGATTTCTGTTATGGTAGTGATGTCATTGTGCAAATTCGCGTATTTCCAGTAGGTGTTTTTTTGTTTTTTGTTTTTTGTTTTGTTTTTTGTTTTTGTTTTGCTTCTGTAAATAGTCTTTGGTATCATAAAAGGCTTAAGCCAGCAAACAGGCGCTGTACTTTTTTCGTCGTTCTTTATTACTCAACCGTTTTACTAGATTTCAACTTTTTTAAACACCAAGTAGGTTTTCAGCAACCTTCAGTCATAAAAATTGAGCAAACAGTATTGTACATGTAATGTGTCACTATCTTTACCATGTGACGAACAGTAGAAGGAGACCACGGGACCCTGAAACACACTTGGGGTGACTATGTAGAGGCTGATTCAGAGCAGACAGGAACTGGAAAACCTGTGTTGTTGTCCTACATCCTGATGACTGTAACAGGCAATGAGTCAGTAAGTATTGTCTTTGTCCTTGGAAATAAAGACCAGTCTCTCTGTCTGTCTGTCTGTCTCTGTCTGTGTCTGTCTGTCTGTCTGTTTGTCTGCGTCTATCTGTCTATCTGTCTTTGTTTCTCTGTCAGTCTGTCTCTCTCTGTGTTTCTCTCTTTCTCTGTCTCTGTCTGTCTGTCTGTCTGTCTATCTTTCTCTTCCTCTCTCCCTCTCTCTGCGTCTCTCCACTTCTGTATCAGCGCAAAACACAAAAACCTGCCAGTAATGTGATACCATATCCGGCTTGTCTACAGCTAGCTTTGCCAACTTGCGAAACGGGCTTCAGTTACCTGAAATTGCTCCACATATCTCCCAAGAGCCAAAAATGCACTTGATATATGTATAATAATAATAATAATAATAATAATTAATAATATTACATATTTATAGCGCAAAATCTTGATAAAATCAAATCTAAGCGCTGAAGCAGACACACACGCAAGCACGCACGCACGCACGCACGCCACCACGCACGCACGACACACACACACACACACACACCACACACACACACACACACACACATACTCACACACACGCATGGCTATAAATGGGGAGAAAGAATAAAAGCAATAAAAGCAAGAATAAAAGCAATGGAAAATTATAGAGAGCATAGCATATACAATTATATATTATAACCATGTGATTCCCCTCCGAGCGGAGACAGGCTGCAGAGGGGGGGGGGGTTGAGTGAGGTTAGGATTTTATGCGGAGGAGAAAAGGTGAGTTTTGAGAGCGGACTTGAAGGAGACAAAAGTAGGTTGCTGACGGACTGAGAGAGGAAGTTTGTTCCAGGAGAGTGGACCAGAAACAGAGAAGGCTCGTGGACCATAGGTATTGAGCTTCGTGCGTGGAAAGCGAAAAGTCAGAGGATCGGAGGCAGAGCGGAGGGTACGTGAGGGAAGATAGATCTCAAGTAGGCTTGACAGGTAATCGGGGGCTGCGTTATTGAGGCTTTTGTAGCACATGGTGTCTAGTTTGTACTGTATGCGCTTTGATACAGGGAGCCAGTGAAGTTGTGCCAGGAGAGGAGATATGTGGTCAGCTTTTTTCTTTTTGAGTACAAGACGTACAGCATTGTTTTGAATGCGCTGTAGGATGTGAATGGTGGAGGCAGGAAGACCAGACAGGAGTGAATTGCAATAGTCAATGCGAGACATTATGAAGGAGAGAACGAGTTTTGCAGTTGTTTCGACAGAGAGATACTTCCTGATCAGCCTTATACGATGGAGATGATAGTAGCAATATCTGGCAGTTTGAGAAACAAAGTTGTTCATGGAGAGGGTAGAGTCAATGCAGACACCAAGGTTTTTAGCTGAATCAGAAATTGGAACTGATGTGTTACATAATGGGAGAGAAAGAGGAGGCAGCTGAGAAAGTTTCTGACGGGTGCCAATGAGGATAGCTTCTGTCTTGTCGTCATTAAGCTGAAGTTTGTTGAACGTCATCCAGTTCTTAATGTCTGAGTAACACTCAGTGGTGCGAGTCAACAGGCGCTGTATATTATCAGGTGAGTCACTGTCTTGAAGTTGGGTGTCATCAGCATAGAAGTGGTGTTTTATAGAGTGGGAGTTGATGATGGTGGACAGGGGGGAGGTGTAAAGAGTGAAAAGAACAGGGCCAAGGACAGATCCTTGTGGAACACCACAGGTCAGGTATGCAGGTTGAGAGTAAGTGCCATTGATGAGAACGGTTTGTTTTCTGTTTGATAGGTATGAAGTGAACCAAGACAGAGCAATGTCAGAGATGCCAAAAGTATGATGAAGTCTAGAAAGGAGAATACCATGATCAATGGTATCAAAGGCTGCAGACAGATCAAGGAGTGTGAGGAGAGAGACTTTGCCAGTATCAGTTGCAAGGAGGAGATTGTTGAAAATGTGTAGTAGGGCAGTTTCAGTGCTATGGCACTGGCGGTAGGCTGACTGGAAAGGATTGAGGAGATTGTTGGCAGACAGGTGAGAGTTCAGCTGGTTGAGGACGACTTTTTCAAGGAGTTTTGACAAGAAAGAGAGATTAGAGATAGGCCGGTAATTTTTCAGTTCATTTGGGTCTAAATTGTGTTTCTTGAGGAGAGGGTGAACAATAGCAGACTTGAAAGAATCTGGGACAGTTCCAGTTTGAAGAGAAGTGTTGATGATGTCAGTGATGAATGGGAGGAGAGTAGGGAGACAGTCGGCGTAGAGAGAACCTGGAAGAGGATCCAGTTCGCAGGTTTTGAACGACATGGATCTGATTGTGTTGAGAATTTCTTCTTGTGAGACTGGGGTAAAAGTAGTAAGAGGTGTGCCAGAGAAGGAAGGGTCAGGTGGGCATGGTTGACAGGGTGTCCTGTCAAGCCTGTCACGAAGAGTTTGTATTTTGGTGGTGAAATAGTTGGAGAATACAGATGGGAGTTCTTCATTTGTATGTTTTGTTGGGAGAGGTAAATCTTTTCGTGTGCCAAGGAGATGATTCATGGTTGTAAAGAGTTCTTTTGAAGAAGAGCATTCAGGATTTTGGTTTGGAAATAGCTTGTTTTTGCTGATGCAATGAGGGTGGATACTTTTGTTTTAGAGGCTTGGAAAAGTTGCCTGTGTACAGTGAGTTTGGATTTGCGCCAGCGGCACTCTGCTCTGCGGCGGGCACGTTTTGCACAGGCGATCTCATGAGTGAGCCAGGGGGTAGGGGGGCGGTCAGGTAAAAGACGGGTTGTGGCTGGAGCATGAGTGTCCAGAAGATGGTGGAGAGTAGTATAGATTTCATCGGCAAAGTTATGTGACTTTTCAGAAAGGAGACGGGAGGCATCAGATGAAAATGTGGAGAGGTCGATAGATTTGAGATTGCGTCGAGTCACTGTGCGCATGGTACGGGAAGGAGGAGAAATGTCGAGAGAACAGAGAATTGCAGAGTGGTCAGATGGAAGGGCTGAAGTTAGACGGGTAGAAGGAACTAAGCAGTTGTCAGTAGCAGAATTGTGGTGATCACGAGAAATGATCCAGTCAAGAATGTGACATTTTTGATGGGTTGGTTCAGAAATGTGTTGAGTCATATTGTGATTGGACAGAGAGTTGATGATATGTCTTGTGTCATAACGGTGAGTGTTGTCATAGTGGACATTGATGTCACCTAGAATGATGAGATTTCCAGGTAAGAGGCAGTAGTGGTCAAGCAATTGGTCAAAGTCAGAGAGAAACGTGGATGTGGTGAGTTTGTTGGCAGAGCTAGGTGGGGGTCGATAGACACAGGAGAAGGTGATGGGGTGAGGGGTGGATTGGAAGGATACTTCAACGTGCTCGAAAGAAGGATGGGAGAAAGGCAGAGACTGCGAGAAAGATAGGCGGGAATGGAGTGAGTCGTTGTAGAGGATGGCGATACCGCCACCTCGGGATGAGCGATGGAAAAAAGCAAGCCTGTAACCACTCGGAGTGAGGCTAGCATGTATAGGTTCGTGACCAAGGGGGTTAAGCCATGTCTCTGTGATAAA
>CM060307.1:41414654-41419654 GCA_030674185.1 Monoplex corrugatus | reverse complement strand
CGAGATCATTCCAGCCAAGTAAGAGCCTGTCTGCCTGATTGTGCTTGGGCCACACTGACTCTATTTCAACTAAATGGTGAAATAGACTTACATGTATACCCGACCTATTCCCTTCGACCAATAATATATATATCTGTAGAAAAAAAAGTAGACGGGTGTGGGCCAACGGCTGTGTTTGGAATTTCCTCTGGCACCCCGCCTTCTGGTTTTCAACTAGGCCTACAGTTTTTATTAAGAAATTAGGGTAGTGATTTAGATCGACTTATCATAAGCGTGTGCGGGGTGAGGGAGTGCGTTAGTGTCTGTAGTGCACACGCGCGTATGTATGAGCACAGACAAGCGTTGGGGTTTTATGTCAATAGAGATTTCCCCGGTACGTACAGATGAATCAAATTTGATCAAATTTAGTTACATAAGTGCTTGTCTTTGCCATCCACAGAACCTAGAGCGTTGTGTCCTAACTTTGCCATCCACAGAACCTAAGGTGTTGTGCCTAACTTTGCCATCACAGAACCTAGTCCGTTGTACCTAACTTTGCCATCCACAGAACCTAAAGCGATGTGCCTAACTTTGCCATTCACAGAACCTAGTCCGTTGTGCCTAACTTTGCCATCCACAGAGCCTAGTCCGTTGTGCCTAACTTTGCCATTCACAGAACCTAGTCCGTTGTGCCTAACTTTGCCATTCACAGAACCTAGTCCGTTGTGCCTAACTTTGCCATCCACAGAACCTAGTCCGTTGTGCCTAACTTTGCCATTCACAGAACCTAGTCCGTTGTGCTTAACTTTGCCATCCACAGAACCTAGTCTGTTGTGCCTAACTTTGCCATTCACAGAACCTAGTCCGTTGTGCCTAACTTTGCCATTCACAGAACCTAGTCCGTTGTGCCTAACTTTGCCATCCACAGAATCTAGTCCGTTGTGCCTAACTTTGCCATTCACAGAACCTAGTCCGTTGTGCTTAACTTTGCCATCCACAGAACCTAGTCTGTTGTGCCTAACTTTGCCATTCACAGAACCTAGTCCGTTGTGCCTAACTTTGCCATTCACAGAACCTAGTCCGTTGTGCCTAACTTTGCCATCCACAGAATCTAGTCCGTTGTGCTAAACTTTGCCATCCACAGAACCTAGTCCATTGTGCCTAACTTTGCCATCCACAGAACCTAAGGTGTTGTGCCTAACTTTGCCATTCACAGAACCTAGTCCGTTGTGCCTAACTTTGCCATTCACAGAACCTAGTCGTTGTGCCTAACATTTGCCATTCACAGAACCTAAGGTGTTGTGCCTAACTTTGCCATTCACAGAACCTAGTCCGTTGTGCCTAACTTTGCCATTCACAGAACCTAGTCCGTTGTGCCTAACTTTGCCATTCACAGAACCTAGTCCGTTGTGCCTAACTTTGATTCACAGAACCTAGTCCGTTGTGCCTAACTTTGCCATTCACAGAACCTAGTCCTTGTGCCTAACTTTGCCATTCACAGAACCTAGTCCGTTGTGCCTAACTTTGCCATTCACAGAACCTAGTCCGTTGTGCCTAACTTTGCCATCCACAGAACCTAGTCCGTTGTGCCTAACTTTGCCATTCACAGAACCTAGTCCGTTGTGCCTAACTTTGCATCACAGAACCTAGCGTTGTGCTAACTTTGCCACCCACAGAACCTAGTCCGTTGTGATTGTCTTTGCCATCCACAGAACCTAAAGCGTTGTGATTGTCTTTGCCATCGACAGAACCTAGTCCTTTGTGCCTAACTTTGCCATTCACAGAACCTAGTCCGTTGTGCCTAACTTTGCCATCCACAGAACCTAGTCCGTTGTGCCTAACTTTGCCATCCACAGAACCTAAGCGATGTGCCCGTTTTTGCCATCCATAGAACCTGAAGCAGTGTGTATGTGTGTATGTGTGTGTGTGTGTGTGTGTGTGTGTGTGTGTGTATGTGTGTGTGTGTGTGTGTGTGTGTGTGTGTGTGTGTGTTGTGTGTGTGTGTGTGTGTGTTGTGTTGTGTGTGTGTGTGTGTATAGATATATACATACATATGTATGTTGTTTTTATATATATGTGTTTTATTATCTATCTATCTGTCTGTCTGTCATTATCTTTATGTATGTATTTATTATGTATGTATGTATATTATTATGTATGTTATGTATTATGCTATGTATTATGTATGTATGTATGTATGTATCTATGTGTGTGTATGTTGTAGTGTGTATTGTTATGTTGTATGTGTTAGTGTATGTATTGATGTGTGTGTGTAGTGTATTAGTTGTGTTAGTGTATTGTTGTGTATGTGTATGTGTATGTGTGTGTGTGTTAGTGTATGTGTGTGTGTGTGTATGTGTATGTATGTAGTGTGTTGTATGTGATGTGTGATGTGTGTGTGTGTGTGTGTATGTGTGGTGTGTGTGTGTGTGTGTGTGTGTGTGTGTGTGTGTGTGTGTGTGTGTGTGTGTGTGTGTGTGTGTGTGTGTGTGTGTGTGTGTGTGTGTGTGTGTGTGTGTGTGAGTGTGTGTGTGTGTGTGCGCGCGGGCAGGAAGATACTCGAATGCATTGATATGTGCACTTACTTTTCTTTTCCAGGTGTTTCTTTTTTTCAGTGACGAATGGTGCACTTTTTAAGATGGTTATGGCCCTGATATGGCTCTGCGCAGTCGGCTGGGCTTTAAACCACAGTAACAATGACTTCTGTTCACTATGTTTGACTATGTGGGAACGCTCTCAAAATTACTTCCATTCCTTTTGGCTTTGTGACTGCTTTTCTCTGCTTAATGCGTTCATGTGTTTTGTTTTGTTTTGTGTGTGTGTGTGTTTGTGTGTGTGTGTGTGTGTGTGTGTGTGTGTGTGTGTGTGTGTGTGTGGTGGTGTGTGTGTGTGTGTGTGTGCGTGTGTGTGTGTGTATGTGTTGTATGTGTGGTGTATGTGTGTATGTGTGAGTGTATGTGTGTGTATGTGTATGTGTATGTGTATGTGTGTGTGTTGTGTGTGTGTTGTTGTGTGTGTGGTGTGTGGTGTGTGTGTGTGTTTGTTTTGTTTTGTATTGTTGTCATACTACTTGTCATGCTGTATCACAGAAGACAGCGAGAGATGGGAGGTTATTCATAACTGTTTATTGTGCATTCCCCTCCCCCTTCTTCTTCCTTTTATCTGTACGTTTGTACCATTACGGGTGTGGCGAGGACAAAAATCTGACTGTCGGCAGGGAAATGGAAGGACAGTGGAGAAATGCCGTGTGACCTCAAGGTCTCTTTTTCGCCATCGGTCCATGTCTTCCTTGGTCTGCCTCACGCTACTGTTACCTATCTATCACGACTCAGTACGCTTGTCTTTGCATCTCTCGACAGTCACTAACATATCATGATTCAGTACGTCTATCTTTGATTAGCGGGCCCCAGTAGCTCAGTTGGTTTGAGCGTCGGATTCACATGCTAATTATTGTGGGTTCGAATCCCGGGGTGAGCTACATTAAAACTGGCCTTCTCACTGTCTCATCTTAACATCATTGCTGTTCAGGTGGTGTCAGTATAGGATTAGATAAATCCCACTTCCCCCACTTCCCTGGGATGGTTATCCCCGTCGGCCATATACCTGAGGTGGGTGTCGACGTAAAAAGTGAACCAAATCAAATCAAAATATCTTTGATTGTTGGTTTTCTTTTCATCAAGAGGGAGAAAGTGAGAGGGTGAGAAAAAGGGAGAGTCAGTATGGTTTGACCATTCCGTGTCAAGTACAGGCAATTATCGCCTAAGTAGTAGGCCTATCCTTCAGCCAAGATATTATGCTCAGTATAGTACAACAATAAAAACGGACGCTCTGGTAGGCAGACCGATTTTTTTTCCTCTCCTTTACTTGTGGCGCAGGATTGGTGTTGACAGTCATAAGTAAAAACACCTGTGTTGGGCTCCGGCCGAATGACCGACCAACCGCCGTGCCAGGCAGGATTCTGGAAAATGAGTGAGTCCCTCGCCCCACTCAGTGCCTAAAACCAGAGCGCACGAGAAATCAGATTTCAAAAGAATCATGAAAATGAAAGTCATATCCCATAATTGTAAGCCGGCTTGTTGGAGAAAGTCTTACGGAGAGCAGCGGAGGAGAAAACAAAAACACCAGACGATCACAGCAAAAAATAGAAATAATATGAACAGGAAAGCGTGGAGAGGAAGACAGGACATACACGAGAAAGTGACTGTAAGAATGTAATGTTCATTTGTTTGTTTGTAGTTGTTCTGTTTAAGTCTTTTCTAAGAAGTGCTGTTCTGCTTCTTTCAGTCGGTTTCAGTTTCAGTTTCAGTTTCTCAAGATGACGTCACTGCGCTCGGAACGAATTCCATATGCACTAACGTCACAGGTGCCATGTGTATGGTAATCATGGCACAAGCCTTTAATTAAGTCTGCACATAAACCCATGAGCTGGCCAGGTCCAGAGACCCTACCTAGACTATGTTTTACCAAGTCTATATTTTTAAACTGGCATTGTATCTCTCCTTTCCGTCGATGACACACAAATTAACCCTTTCACTCCCTCACCCTGTCTACCAGCACTCTGCATAGTCAGCCATGATAGCAAAACAAAAACTTTACCCTTTCACTCCCTCACCCTGTCCACCAGCTTCCTGCAGGAAGCTGGTGGACAGGGTGAGGGAGTGAAAGGGTTAAGTTTTTGCAGTTCGTGGACAGAGTGCGGGAGGCAAAGATTAACAAACAAGTAGCCCACCGAAACAAAGGAGCAATCCAAAGACATGAGCCAGACAACTAAGCACTACCGAAATCAACAAAAAGAAATATCCACATAGCGAATATGTACATACGCATGCATACACAAATGCGCGCACACAAGCGCTCAAGCATGCACTAGTGCTTTTTCATTTCCACAACCACATAGCACTTGCGTCATTGAGAGAGAGAGGAGAGAGAAGAGAGAGAGAGAGAGAGAGAGAGAGAGAGAGAGAGATAGAGATAGAGAGAGAGACAGAGACAGAGACAGAGAGACAGACAGACAGACAGAC
>CM060307.1:41394654-41409654 GCA_030674185.1 Monoplex corrugatus | reverse complement strand
AGAGAAAAGAGAGAGAGAGAGAGAGAGAGAGAGAGAAAGAGAGAGAGAGAGGAAATTTCTAAAACAGAAATTCCAGAAAGTGGGAATACAATGTATACTGAAAGAGCCATCAGCATCCCAAGAGGGATGTGAAATGATTGAATTAAAAGAGCCTTTATGGTGTTTTTTATGGGGCTTGATGGGAATTTATAAATAGAGAGCTGTATTTAACAATAGCATAGGCTAATATGGTTTCAAGGACAGGTCGGTATAAGAGTAAATAACATCATACAGAACCCAGAGGTTAAGTAAAATCTGAAGACCTTGCCATGACGTACAATTTGTGCACTGGCTTGTGGCGCATATATTCCATGGTTGTTTTGGTTCCTGTATTCAATCACATGGTATTGGCAACGTTAGTGCGTATGGAACTTGCCGAACGCAGAGATACTGGAGAAAACTGAAACTGAAATCAAGACACAGATGGACAGCATACATAAGAGACAGTTCCCGGTCTCTCCCTGCTTGTCTCTGATGAGATGAAAGATTATCTTCATAGTGTGATAACGTATGACAAGCAGAAGGATGGTATAGGGCGATTCTACCCACTGAGAGTAAATGATAAAAGGGAGACAAGCGTGGTGCTTGAACCAGCTGGATTTCCGTTCATGATAGTGTCACTGCAACTTTTTAAAAACCATACACAGATTGAAAAGTGTTGAAACTACTTCAGGCAAGTGACATTTTTGTCTTATCTGACGGATTTTGTTGACGTCCCGTGGTGTATCCAGTGGAGAGTATCTTCTGAGATCTTGGCTGTCACAATGTTTTTATTGCGAAGAATTCTGAGTATCACCGCATGGAAGTGTATCCTGATTTTTCCCATTTAACCTTTTGACTGCTGCACCCTGTCCACCAGCATCCTACATTATCAACCATGCTATCAAAGCAAAAACTTAACCCTTTGACTCACTCACCCAATCCACCAGCTTCCTGCAGGTTAGGAGACAGGGAATCAAAGGGTTAAAACAATAAAGCCTCACTTGCAGAGGGTCTAGAGTTGTGTTGTTCCCACCAGTAGTTGAGACATCTTGCATTGTTAAGTTAACTCTGAGTGCAGTTTGCCTTGTGACTCTTCAACTTGAATTGTTTAGATTTGGAGGGTGGGAACAAATATGTAAATCAACCAGCCAAATGTATCATCGATCATCAACCCATCTATCTGTCTGTTTGTCTGTCTGCTTTCTGTCTGTCTCTCCCTCCCCTCTCTCACTCACTCTCTCTCTCTCACACACATACGACACACACACACACACGACACACACACACACACACACACACACACACACACACACACACACACACACACACACACACACACCACACACACACACACATACACACACAAACACGCGCGCGCGCACACACTAAAGCCCAATCGAACCACCAACGTCAACCAACGAAACAATACAACCAACTAAACGAACAAAGAACAATAGATTGGCTAGCTTTTAAAGTCTTGCAATAAAATCCCTAGCTGGGTCTGCAGTAACGTCCAAAGTGTATGAGCTGAATTAAAATGAAGTACTTCTGGAGAGGTATTGTCCTCAGTGGCGTAATACTTCTCGTTCCGATTGATTGTCAAAACTGCTTTACCTCGAAGAATTTTGCAGAGAACGTGTAGTTGGTGATAGTTTATAGTAAACCAAACATCCAGTATTTCGATTTGTTTTGGAATCTATTCAGCAACACAATTTGATTGATTGATTGATTGATTGATGCTGCTGCTGCTGCTGCTGATGACGATGATGATGATGATGTTGTAGTTGTTGTTGTTGTTGTTGATGATGATGATGATGATGATGATGAGGAGGAGGAGGAGGAGGAGGATGAACACTCCCGTGGATTCGACGGATTAACAGACATACTGGTCTTCATATGGAATGGAAGGTAAATCCTGAAGATACGTGTTCTTCTGCAGGTGCTGCATGGAATGCGCCCTATGGGTTCTGCTTTCTTTCATTCGCTTTTTTTGTTTGTTTAATAACAGCTCGTTCTGCGCTGTTTAAATGTAGTTGTGCCTTTTGTATTCCGTCGTCGTCAGCAGGCTTTTTTTTGCGGGCAATATATGTTCAGTTGGTTGTGTTGGTACCACGGCTGATGAGGATGGCCTTCTCCAGTGGAAGACTGATAAAATACCAGTATAAAATATAGACTAGGTAAAACATAGTCTAGGTAGGGCCTCAGGACCTGGCCAGCTCATGGGTTAATGTGCAGGCTTAAGACTTTTGCCATGGTCACCATACTCTTGGCACCTGTGACGTTAGTGCATGTGGAATTCGTTCCGAGCGAAAAGATATCATCTTGAGAAACTGAAACTGAAACTGAAACCCTGGTCACGGTATCCTTGTTTCAGCTCACACAACAAGAGCATCTCTGGGATACCGCTGCCTTTCGTACGGACAACGTGTCCAGTCGAATGATACTGGCATTTGATGCCTAACACTTAATCTTTGGCAAGCTACAGTTTTTCACAATTTGAAGATCCTGCCATGTGATGTTTTGTAGGTATATTTGATGGAACTGAAATGTGTATTTCGTACCAGCCTCCGTAGTGTAGTGGTTAACGCAACGGACTACCGACTGGAAGGTTGTGGGTTCGAATCCTCATCAGTCATTTCAAAAATATATCATTCTGGGATTTTTCGGATCTAACTGGCTCCTACCCAGAGTTGGGCGTGCCATGGGCTCATTGGGAAGACCGGGACCACACAGTCGAGTCTCATCCACTTCATGAATGCGTCATTGAGGGTGTTGCTCAAATCTTCTGACCAGCACCGCAGGTGTCTGTATCTCCCAGGCCTGGTTGATGCCAGGATATATTATAATAGTAAGAATAGAGTACAGCCCTGTCACGCAGTCTCAGTACTAGATGGAACTCCAAAGCATCATGATTATCATCTTCATCGGCATCATCATCATTGCATTGTAAAAAAATGTCAGCTTCTGTGGCCATTAAGGCGGCTTAGACAATGGGACGAAGAAAAGCAAAACAAAAACGAAAACAAAAACAAAACAAAAAGTGGTGAGCACAAAGGTAACCTCCCTGAATGCGATGATCCTAAAGGGAAAAAAACCCAGAAAAGAAATGTCTTTAGAAGGTAATCTCACAGCAGGGCGTTCAGGAGAATAATTGTGCACACAGCCATATTTGCGGCAAGTCTGATGCCGTGATCATGCCACTCGCTCTTGGTCAACCTTTCTAATGCAGAACTATCCTGACCTCTACATCAAGAAGATGTACTTTTGCTCACCGTACTGGTCAAGTAGCATAATTCGTTTACAAGCAGTCATATTCTTCTGGTTGTTGATGACAATCAGAAATAGTCAAGTGCCAGAAGCATATGTACCGAGTGACAGCTGGAGAGTTCCAGCAGCATCCTCTGCTTGTCTCTGTCACTAGCACCATTGCCGCAGAGCTTTGTCAAAGCTGATGACCGACTGCCTCGCGTTTGGCGCTATAGTCAGTGGGGTAAAACGTGGGACTTTGAGTCAGAAGGTCTGGGTTCAGTCCTTCTTCGATACCTTCCGCCTGGTGGGTAAAACATGGCCCTTTTTCAACATTTATTTTTTTGAATCTCTCAGCAAATGATGTCAGTGTTCTGAGACTTATGGAAAAACGAAAACACCAAGCATTCACAACAAAGTATGCAGACTGTGTATCAACATACCACCTGCACAGTGTGTGCACAACAAAGTATGCAGACTGTGTATCAACATACCACCTGCACAGTGTGGGCACAACAAAGTATGCACACTGTGTATCAACATACCACCTGCACAGTGTGGACACAACAAAGTATGCACACTGTGTATCAACATACCACCTGCACAGTGTGTGCACAACAAAGTATACAGACTGTGTATCAACATACCACCTGCACAGTGTGGGCACAACAAAGTATGCACACTGTGTATCAACATACCACCTGCACAGTGTGGACACAACAAAATATGCACACTGTGTATCAACATACCACCTGCACAGTGTGGACACAACAAAGTATGCACACTGTGTATCAACATACCATCTGGCACAGTGTGGACACAACAAAGTATGCACACTGTGTATCAACATACCACCTGCACAGTGTGGGCACAACAAAGTATACAGACTGTGTATCAACATACCACCTGCACAGTGTGGACACAACAAAGTATGCACACTGTGTATCAACATACCACCTGCACAGTGTGGACACAACAAAGTATGCACACTGTGTATCAACATACCACCTGCACAGTGTGGACACAACAAAGTATGCACACTGTGTATCAACATACACCTGCACAGTGTGGGCACAACAAAGTATGCACACTGTGTATCAACATACCACCTGCACAGTGTGGGCACAACAAAGTATACAGACTGTGTATCAACATACCACCTGCACAGTGTGTGCACAACAAAGTATACAGACTGTGTATCAACATACCACCTGCACAGTGTGTGCACAACAAAGTATACAGACTGTGTATCAACATACCACCTGCACAGTGTGGACACAACAAGTATACAGACTGTGTATCAACATACCACCTGGCACAGTGTGGACACAACAAAGTATACAGACTGTGTATCAACATACCACCTGCACAGTGTGGGCACAACAAAGTATGCACACTGTGTATCAAAATACCACCTGCACAGTGTGGGCACAACAAAGTATGCACACTGTGTATCAAAATACCACCTGCACAGTGTGGGCACAACAAAGTATACAGACTGCATCAACATACACCTGCACAGTGTGGGCACAACAAAGTATACAGACTATGTATCAACATACCACCTGCACAGTGTGGACACAACAAAGTATGCACACTGTGTATCAACATACCACCTGCACAGTGTGGACACAACAAAGTATACAGACTGTGTATCAACATACCACCTGCACAGTGTGGGCACAACAAAGTATACAGACTGTGTATCAACATACCACCTGCACAGTGTGTGCACAACAAAATATACACACTGTGTATCAACATACCACCTGCACAGTGTGGGCACAACAAAGTATACAGACTGTGTATCAACATACCACCTGCACAGTGTGGGCACAACAAAGTATGCAGACTGTGTATCAACATACCACCTGCACAGTGTGGGCACAACAAAGTATACAGACTGTGTATCAACATACCACCTGCACAGTGTGGGCACAACAAAGTATGCAGACTGTGTATCAACATACCACCTGCACAGTGTGGACACAACAAAGTATGCACACTGTGTATCAACATACCACCTGCACAGTGTGGGCACAACAAAGTATACAGACTGTGTATCAACATACCACCTGCACAGTGTGGGCACAACAAAGTATGCACACTGTGTATCAAAATACCACCCGCACAGTGTGGACACAACAAAGTATGCACACTGTGTATCAACATACCATCTGGCACAGTGTGGGCACAACAAAGTATGCACACTGTGTATCAAAATACCACCTGCACAGTGTGGACACAACAAAGTATGCAGACTGTGTATCAACATACCACCTGCACAGTGTGGACACAACAAAATATACAGACTGTGTATCAACATACCATCTGGCACAGTGTGGGCACAACAAAGTATACAGACTGTGTATCAACATACCATCTGGCACAGTGTGGGCACAACAAAGTATACAGACTGTGTATCAACATACCACCTGCACAGTGTGGACACAACAAAGTATGCACACTGTGTATCAACATACCACCTGCACAGTGTGGGCACAACAAAGTATGCACACTGTGTATCAACATACCACCTGCACAGTGTGGACACAACAAAGTATGCACACTGTGTATCAACATACCACCTGCACAGTGTGGACACAACAAAGTATGCACACTGTGTATCAACATACCACCCGCACAGTGTGGACACAACAAAGTATGCACACTGTGTATCAACATACCACCTGCACAGTGTGGACACAACAAAGTATGCACACTGTGTATCAACATACCATCTGGCACAGTGTGGGCACAACAAAGTATGCACACTGTGTATCAACATACCACCTGCACAGTGTGGACACAACAAAGTATGCACACTGTGTATCAACATACCATCTGGCACAGTGTGGGCACAACAAAGTATGCACACTGTGTATCAACATACCACCTGCACAGTGTGGACACAACAAAGTATACAGACTGTGTATCAACATACCATCTGGCACAGTGTGGACACAACAAAGTATGCACACTGTGTATCAACATACCACCTGCACAGTGTGGACACAACAAAATATACACACTGTGTATCAACATACCACCTGCACAGTGTGGACACAACAAAGTATGCACACTGTGTATCAACATACCACCTGCACAGTGTGGACACAACAAAGTATGCACACTGTGTATCAACATACCACCTGCACAGTGTGGACACAACAAAGTATGCACACTGTGTATCAACATACCACCTGCACAGTGTGGACACAACAAAGTATGCACACTGTGTATCAACATACCACCTGCACAGTGTGGGCACAACAAAGTATGCACACTGTGTATCAACATACCACCTGCACAGTGTGGACACAACAAAATATGCACACTGTGTATCAACATACCACCTGCACAGTGTGGACACAACAAAGTATGCACACTGTGTATCAACATACCACCTGCACAGTGTGGACACAACAAAGTATGCACACTGTGTATCAACATACCACCTGCACAGTGTGGACACAACAAAGTATGCACACTGTGTATCAAAATACCACCTGCACAGTGTGGACACAACAAAGTATGCACACTGTGTATCAAAATACCACCTGCACAGTGTGGGCACAACAAAGTGCAATACTCGCATCCGAGAAAAATCGGAATACGGCAGAACAGGGAAATTTAAAAGCGCGCGCGCGCGCGCGCGTGTGTGTATGTATTGTGTATGTTGTGTTGTGTTGTGCTGTGTGTGTGTTCGTTCGTTCCTTGATTTAACGTCTTTTCACTATAAGTGATATTAGACGGTGTGTGTGTGTGTGTGTGTGTGTGTGTGTGTGTGTGTGTGTGTGTGTGTGTGTGTGTGTGTGTGTGTGTGTGTATGTGTGTGTGTGTGTGTCTGTGTGTGTGTGTTTGTGTCAGTGTATGTATGTGTGTTTGTGTCCGTGTGTGTGTGTGCGTGTGTGTTATGTGTGTGTGTGTGTGTGTGTGTGTGTGTCTGTGTCTGTGCGTGTGTCTCTGTGTGTGTTTGTGTCCGTGTGTGTGTGTGTACGTGTGTATGTGTGTGTGTGTTTGTGTCCGTGTGTGTGTCTGTGTGTGCATTTCTGTGGGTGTGTGCGAGGGTGGGTGCTATCCTCTTCCCTCTCTCTCACCAGTTAACTTTTGTAGTTGCACAGGTGCAGTGAGCGCCTGTAGAACTGCCTCAACAGGTGTACCTTTGCCGTTCACAGCATTCGTCTCTTAGCCTCTTGCCCAACAACCTTTCTTGGAGGAACGGAGGCATTTGCCCGAGGCTTGGGCTCTTCATGGGGATTATAAATCAATTTGTTTTTTGCTTTTCTAGATGGGTTGCCTTGACAGTGCTAACGAGCTCCATCTTAATCCTTTTAAGTAGGCTTAGTGCAAACTTCATCGTCATCATGTGCCCTGCCATGTGGCGTTGGCGATCATGGCCCTCCATACGAATTTCTCCCTTGTCGCTGCAAGTACATCTCCCACCCCCTCTGTCCTCAGCCACCCTGCAAGTCCGTCCAATATTTTCTCCCTGGGTCTACTTGGTGTTTATCTTCTTCTTGAATGCTGTTTTGCCATGACCGATTCTGCTGGCTGTTTCTGATGTGCATCTGCCGTCTGGTGAGATGACCGTTCCCAGATATTTAAACTTATCAACCTGTCTCAGTGTTGTGCCATTTGTTGTTATTTTGCATGAGGGGATTTCTTGTCTTTTATCAATTACCATGACTTCAGTCTTCTTGCTATTTAGCTCCAGCCCTTTATTTTTGCTTTTTATTTCTATTATATTTACAAGATTTTGCAGGTCTTTTTTATTTTCTGCAATTAGCACGATGAGTGCCAACTTGGTGGCATAGATTTTCTTTTCAAGTAAAATTTGCACTCGCACCCCCTCAAAAGTCCCAATGAAATGTGTGGAGGATATTGTGGGTGAAAAATATTCTGACCAGTCTTTGTAGCACTTTATTTTTTAGGGGCTAGTCAGAATTCGAACGTTCTGAACGTTTCACGGAAAGGGTACTGTATTGGAAAAAAAAAGGTAAAAGCAGATCTCATAGGAAGGGTACTGCATCGGAAAAAAATAAAAGCAGATCTCATAGGAAGGGTACTGCATCGGAAAAAAATAAAAGCAGATCTCATAGGAAGGGTACTGCATCGGAAAAAAATAAAAGCAGATCTCATAGGAAGGGTACTGCATCGGAAAAAAAAAAAGCAGATCTCATAGGAAGGGTACTGCATCGGAAAAAAATAAAAGCAGATCTCATAGGAAGGGTACTGCATCGGAAAAAAATAAAAGCAGATCTCATAGGAAGGGTACTGCATCGGAAAAAAATAAAAGCAGATCTCATAGGAAGGGTACTGCATCGGAAAAAAATAAAAGCAGATCTCATAGGAAGGGTACTGCATCGGAAAAAAATAAAAGCAGATCTCATAGGAAGGGTACTGTATTGGAAAAAATAAAAGCAGATCTCATAGGAAGGGTATTGTATTGGAAAAAATAAAAACAGAGACAAATTTGTAGATGCTGTGCCAAATCTTTGAAGAAAGATGTGGACAGTGAATGCGTGGAGCAATACAAATACTCGGATACATTTTTAGATAACAAGTTGAATATTATGCCCGATGCTGATCATATCAACGGAAATGTCAGTTTAGGCTTCGAAACTTTGATCTTTTTACACCAATACATGGTGTGTGTGTGTGTGTGTGTGTGTGTGTGTGTGTGTGTGTGTGTGTGTGTGTGTGTGTGTATGTGTGTGTGTCTGTGTTTGTGTGCGTAGTGTGTGTGTGTGGTGTGTTGTGGTGTTGTGTGTGTGTGTGTGTGTGTGTGTGTGTGTGTGTGTGTGTGTGTGTGTGTGTGTGTGTGTGTGGGGTGTGTGTGTAGTGTATGTGTGTATGTGCGTGCACGCGTTTGTTCGTTGTTTCTTTTAACGCCTTTCATATATGTGTTTCCAGACAAAATAGTGTATGTGTGTGCATGCGTGCTTCCGTGCGTGGTGTGTGTATGTGTGTGTGTGTGTGAGTTGTGCTTGTGTGTGTGTGTGTGTGTGTGTGTGTGTGTGTGTGTCGGTGTGTGTGTGTGTGTGTGAGTTAGGGATGTGCATACTTATTTTCAAACAATTTCATTCTACACACGAGATTAACAGAGTTTATGTTGTATGTTAGGGTGTTAAAATTGGATTTTTTTTTATATATTCGTATTATGTTTTTGTAAAAAAGAAGTCCACAATGTATTTTCTCTTTAAGAGATGACGATGGTGACTAACTTAACTTCAAACACTGGTATAAAACCGCAGCAGTACACACATTAAAGTACTATAATGTATTTACAAACACGTAATGCCTGAGAAACATGTAGAAATAAAACCACAGACAATAAAAAGAAAAAAAAAAAGAAGAAATTAATTATAACTGCTGCCAACTACCGGTATATTCAAAAAGCATACGGTAGTTAACACATACTACATAGAAGAAACAATAAGCAGACTAACAAAATCGTTCACAACGTGGGTAACTCTCAAACCAACGATAACACAGCAGAAAGCAAACCTTTTTGAGGATCATGTTACTTGTGGAGATTTCCTCTCCTCTTTGCTCCCGCCCGCCCACTCCCCTCACCCCTTTTTGGTTTTGTTTTTGTTATTCCATTTTCTACGCCAGGCCACAGTTTTTACAGTGCGATGATAATGATGACGACAAGGATGATAATCGTGATGGGATAGAGTTCCATCTAGGATTGAGACTGCGTGACAGGGCTGTACTCCACGCTTACTATCATGATATATCCTGGCGTCGACCTGGCCAGAGAGACACAGACATCTGCCGTGTTGGTCAGAAGATTTGAGTATCACCCTGAAGTGAATGAGACTCGACTGTGTGGTCCCAGTCTTCCCAATGAGCTCATAGCACGCTCAACTCTGGGTAGGAGCCTGTTGGAGCCGAAAAATCCCACAATGATTTTTGAATATTGATTCGAACTCACAACATTCCAGCGGTTGTTCGTTGCTCTAACCACGACACGACAGTGCACAACAGCAAATATGTTTTGGACAAAAGGTCCTGCTTGTATATATACAGTTTAGAATGACTTTGCAGCGGCACCAATAGTCTGCAATGAAGACATAAACGCAGAAAACAAAGTTCTCTTCCATGAGACCTGGATGAATAAGGAGTTGTGTTTGATCATTAATGTCATAAAATGTCATAAACCCAAATCGCACATTTATGTCGTTTGCAAATTTTAAAGACAAATAGCCCATCAATACAAAACTTGTAAACTAATCCAGAGTGTAACTAGCTATTAAATTAGATCTGAAAAAAAAATCGATAACAGTTTTCAAAACTGCATACCTGTATCACAATCAAAATCTGTAAAAATGCATTTTTTTGGTAAACTAGTGAGCATGATTGTATTATATGATGTTAACCAAAGTTGAATTCAAACTGAAATGTTGTAACAAGTCGGAATCAAATCAGAACTGAACATATCGATCGGATGTATCAACAGCCTTGATCTGTCTGCAGCCTTTGATACCATTGATCATGGTATTCTCCTTTCTAGACTTCATCATACTTTTGGCATCTCTGACATTGCTCTGTCCGGGTTCACTTCATACCTATCAAACAGAAAACAAACTGTTCTCATCAATGGCACTTACTCTCAACCTGCATACCTGACCTGTAGTGTTCCACAAGGATCTGTCCTTGGCCCTGTTCATTTCGCTCTTTACACCTCCCCCCTGTCCACCATCATCAACACCCACTCTATAAAACACCACTTCTATGCTGATGACACCCAACTTCAAGACAGTGACTCACCTGATAATATACAGCGCCTGTTGACTCGCACCACTGAGTGTTACTCGGACATTAAGAACTGGATGACGTTCAACAAACTTCAGCTTAATGACGACAAGACAGAAGCTATCCTCATTGGCACCCGTCAGAAACTTTCTCAGCTGCCTCCTCTTTCTCTCCCATTATGTAACACATCAGTCCCAATTTCTGATTCAGCTAAAAACCTTGGTGTCTGCATTGACTCTACCCTCTCCATGAACAACTTTGTTTCTCAAACTGCCAGATCTTGCTACTATCATCTCCATCGTATAAGGCTGATCAGGAAGTATCTCTCTGTCGAAACAACTGCAAAACTCGTTCTCTCCTTCATAATGTCTCGCATTGACTATTGCAATTCACTCCTGTCTGGTCTTCCTGCCTCCACCATTCACATCCTACAGCGCATTCAAAACAATGCTGTACGCCTTGTACTCAAAAAGAAAAAAGCTGACCACATATCTCCTCTCCTGGCACAACTTCACTGGCTCCCTGTATCAAAGCGCATACAGTACAAACTAGACACCATGTGCTACAAAAGCCTCAATAACGCAGCCCCCGATTACCTGTCAAGCCTACTTGAGATCTATCTTCCCTCACGTACCCTCCGCTCTGCCTCCGATCCTCTGACTTTTCGCTTTCCACGCACGAAGCTCAATACCTATGGTCCACGAGCCTTCTCTGTTTCTGGTCCACTCTCCTGGAACAAACTTCCTCTCTCAGTCCGTCAGCAACCTACTTTTGTCTCCTTCAAGTCCGCTCTCAAAACTCACCTTTTCTCCTCCGCATAAAATCCTAACCTCACTCAACCCCCCCCCCCCCCCTCTGCAGCCTGTCTCCGCTCGGAGGGGAATCACATGGTTATAATATATAATTGTATATGCTATGCTCTCTATAATTTTCCATTGCTTTTATTCTTGCTTTTATTGCTTTTATTCTTTCTCCCCATTTATAGCCATGCGTGTGTGTGTGTGTGTGTGTGTGTGTGTGTGTGTGTGTGTGGTGTGTGGTGCGTGCGTGTGTGTGCGTGCGTGCGTGCGTGCGTGTGTGTCTGCTTCAGCGCTTAGATTTGATTTTATCAAGATTTTGCGCTATATAAATATTGTAATTATTATTATTATATTATTATGTGCACACGATATTCCTACCGCACTGAAAACAATTCACTCTACATCAAGTTGAGCATGGCTATACTACGATACTTTAATAACAGATGACGAACTTCCGAATTCTTGTTCTAAATAGAAAGAGAAATTGGAAATAAGAGTTCCGTGGAAAAAGTACTTTTGAGATTTTATAAAACACAAGAACATAAATTAAAATGATTTCACATATGCACTGGGCATAGAATTCTAGAAACTGATTTTATTCTCTAAAAGAAACAGGACTTGCAAATAAATTTTGCAATGAGTTCTGTTTGCAAACTAAGGACAGAGCTGATAAAATATTTTGGAAGTGTTTACATGTCAAAATATTCGGAGAAATGATGGAAGAATTGTTGAAGTCGAAATGCGTCACTTGTGCAAACAAAAGAGTATCCGATAACATCACCTTATTTGATATTAATGAAAATATGCGCACAGGTTCAATATTCATTTCGTCAATCTTTCAAAGAAAAACGACATTGGCTGCTTTTGTATCTTGTTAAAAAAAAAAAAAGAAAATTAAAAAAAAAGTAGATCACTAGATCGTAGTGACATATGTTTAAAACATGAATGAACGATATAAACCTACATGGACAGACAAACAGTTAAGGTGACAATGTCTGTTACGAGCTTTACGTTACTTCATGCAGAAAATGATGAACACAGAAGAACAATAGGCCAGGGAAATAAGAGGGTAAAAGAATAGATCAACGAAGATATACTCATTTATCACCTTCAGAATAAGAAAGAAAGAAAAAGAAAAGAATTCTCCGTTTACCTGCATCCAGCTGAGATCAAAAAAAAAAAAAAAAAAAAAAAAAAAAAAAAAAAAAAGCGGTACACTGCCCATTTCAGACCATCTTCTGCATATCATCAGTGTAGGCCTATTTTGATTTGCATGATTTCTTAATGGATCTTCTGGGAATTTGGTAAATAGTTCATGTGTGTATATCTGGATGCATGTAAATGTATAATACTAACATGGAGAGGAATTGGCACTTCCAGCTCCTCTCTTTTTCCACCGTCATTGGCGCGTTTGCCAAGTTTCGAGGAAAGCAAAGTTGACTTGTGCCGTAGATGCAAGTGTTTGTATTGATCATCTTGAACAGGAGAATCAGAACTAAACACACGAGATGACATCTCAAATAGAGCTGAAAGCGTCATGCAGCGTATGGACAGTTTCCACTTGGCTTGGTAAAATGGCCACCATATGGCGTCGGGAGTTAGGAGGTGATAGTCTGACAGGTTAGCGGTGAGGCAGTGGTGCTCAGGGTCCCGTCCAGCATCTTCAGGTGTTTCCTGTTCACAAAACTTAGCCAGCAGCTGACTGGTTGATATTTTATACACGGCAGACATCTTGTGTTGTTTTGTTGCGTGAGAAAGAGAATGGTCAGTCTAAACAGATTTATACACACACACATCCTCCCGCGTACGCGCGCGCACACACACCACAACACACACACACACACACACACACACACACACACACACACACACACACACACACACACACACACACACACACACTCACACCACACACACACACACACACACACACACACACACACACACACACACACACATACACACACACACACACACACACACACACACACACACACACATGGACACATACAGAACAGGAAAGCGGTAAGTGAGACTGTGAATACCTGAACCTCTCCGTCAAAAACCAGCTGCCTGGCTGACGCTGTGACAAGTCTACGTCCTGTCCATTGTTTTTGCGTCTGTGACAACAGCAGACCGGACCAGGGACACGACCTGAGCGAAAACAGAAAGCAACACCAACACCAGCAACAAAGCCACAACACCAGCACCAGCACCAGCACCAGCACCAGCACCAGCACCAGCACCAGCAACAAAGCCAACAACACAACACCAGCAACAAAGCCAACAACACCAACACCAGCAAAAAGCGAACAACAACAACACCAGCAGCAAAGCCAACAACACCAACACCAGCAACAAAGCCAACAACACCAGCAACAAAGCCAACAACACCAACACCAGCAACAAAGCCAACAACACCAACACCAGCAACAAAGCCAATAACACCAACCCAGCAACAAAGCCAACAACACCAACACAGCAACAAAGCCAACAACGCCAACACCAGCAACAACGCCAACAACACCAACACCAGCAACAAAGCCAACAACACCAACACCAGCTACAAAGCCAACAACACCAACACCAGTAACAAAGCCAACAACACCAACACCAGCAGCAAAGCCAACAACATCAACACCAGCAACAAAGCCAACAACACCAACACCAGCAACAAAGCCAACACCAACAACACCAACAACAAAGGCAACAACACCAACACCAGCAACAAAGCCAACAACACCAGTAACAAAGCCAACAACACCAACACCAGCAACAAAGCCAACAACACCAACACCAGCAACAAAGCCAATAACAACAATACCAGCAACAAAGCCAATAACACGAACACCAGCAACAAAGCCAACAACACCAACACCAGTAACAAAGCCAACAACAATAACACCAACAACAAAGCCAACAACACTAACACCAGCAACAAAGCCAAAAATACCAACAACAAAGCCAACAACACCAACACCTGCAACAAAGCCAACAACATCAACACCAGCAACAAAGCCAACAACACCAACACCAGTAACAAAGTCAACAACAACAACACCAACAACAAAGCCAACAACACCAACACCAGCAACAAAGCTAACAACACCAGCAACAAAGCCAACAACACCAACTCCAGCAACAAAGCCAACAACACCAACACCAGCAA
>CM060307.1:41369654-41389654 GCA_030674185.1 Monoplex corrugatus | reverse complement strand
GCAAGGCAGAAAACGATAGGAAGTTATGACAAACAGCAAAGGAACATGGTAGAAAGAAAGGGAATGGCAGAAAAGACGAAATCAGTAGCACAGAATTTTCAGAAGGTGGGAATACTATCTACATTGAAAGAGCTCCTGGCATCCCCCAAAGTTCCCTCGTCTTTGTTCGGTTGAATCGTGTGAAAAAGATTTAAACGTTTAGTCCTAAGCACAGAGAAGCTGCAGTCACTACCAGAGATATTATGTTATCGAAATCAAAGGGACTGTCGGCGCTCAAGCAAACAGAAAATAGAAAATAGAATGAAAACAGTATTCGATGAACAAAAACAGGTGCAAATTAAATGTTCGGCCAATTTGTCTTTGTCAAGTGTACACAAAATGCTACAAAGAAGGAATTCACAAAACTCAGGGAAAACTGGGCAAGACTTGTTATCTTTTCCCTGCTCGTTGTTTGTTTGTTGTGTGTGTGTGTGTGTGTGTGTGTGTGTGTGTGTGTGTGTGTGTGTGTGTGTGTGTGTGTGTTGTGTGTGTGTGTGTGTGTGTGTGTGTGTTGTGATGCGTGTGTGTGTGGTGTGTGGAATGTGTGTAGTGAAATGTATGTGTGTGTATGTGCGTGAATGTGTGTGAATGTGTGTGCGTGAATATGTGTGTGTAAGTGAGTGAGTGAGTGTGTGAGAGTGTGTGTGTGTGTGAATTTGTGTGAATGTGTGTGTATGTGTGTGTGTGGGAATGTGTGTGTATGTGTGTGTGGGAATGTGTGTGTATGTGTGTGTATGTAAATGTGTTTGTGTGTGTGTGTGTGTGTGTGTGTGTGTGTGTGTGTGTGTGTGTGTGTGTGTGTGTGCGTGCGAAAAGGAATAAACTGACTAAGATGACTTCATAATGTGTCTTTAGTAAATATGATGTCAGAGCGGAAATGAGAACTATGACGAACTAGCGAAGTAGTTTTGGAATGTAAGGATACATATTAAAAATGCAGAAGAGAATATAGATATATTGACTAATGGAAAAATTAATCAGAGGTATGTGATGTAAAGGATAAATGCAAGTGCAATAATCTGGTCTGACTTGGAATAGAAGGAAAAATCCTAATCCAACAGCAAGGGTGATGGAAAACTGGAGTCCCGAGAAAACCTGTCAGATGCGGCTGGTCCCTACTCTTGGAAAGGAGAAAATTTAAAATCAAAGTGAAAAGTAAAAGTAAAATGAAAATCCGAAAAAAAAGGCATATGGTGCATGCCGCAAAGCATACTCTATCTGGGATTGGGAAAATGGTGATAAAATGAGTCATACAGTAAATCAAGACTAAAGGAAATTAAAAGAAGACAATAATATGCATAAAATCATCAAAGCAGTTTAAACATAATTTATACATGAGGGACAAGAAATGTTATACCTAGACATTCGAGCGAATACATATGCATATACACATACACACCAAGGTAAAAGTACATGCACGCAAAGCCATGTCCAGATAAAAGTGCATGAAGTGGCATGATACTGAATTCAGTTGAGGAAATCTTTATGGTTTGTCATTGAGTCCATGTGGCTTGCGCGTTCCAAGTTATTCTATAAGATGGGATTCTCTGTCTTTCCTGTCTGTGGTGCTGTTACTGTATAGCAGCCACAGAAATTTCACTCGGTGTTGTTGATTGAGTGGTCCGACTGGTTGAAATGATTTGAGATAGTTTTATCTCTTTGATGTTGGATGTCAGCCAAGTGTTCCTTGAAACGTGTATCAAGTGTACGTCCAGTTTCACCAATGCACAGTTGAAAACATTTATTGCAGCTCATCAAATAGACAATGTTATAGGTTTGACAGTTAAAATGTTTTGCAATTTTCATGTGCAGTTTGGGGCTTCTGACTGTGGTGGCTGAGCACACGAAAGGACATGTCCTGCATTTGGGTTTGTTACATGGAGAGGTTCCTGGAGTCTGGCTGGCAGTTTTTCTGACTTTTCAACGGACCAGCAAGTCATGGAGGTTCGTGTCTCGTTTGTGGACAATTAAAGGAAGCTGGTCAAAAATGTCAGCTACAGTAGGACTGGATTGTAGAATGTCGCAGTTGGACAAGATGATTTTTTTCACACAGTACATAGAAGGGTGATAGACTAAACTGAGAACTGGACGATTGTCTGTGGCAGCTTTTGGCTCAAAGACACATTATGAAGTCATCTTAGTCAGTTTATTCCTTTTCACACATTGGACACAGCAGCAGGGAAGTTTCAGTATTTTTCTGAAAATTTTTGTATCTGGTGTTTGTTTGTTTGTAATCTTAAGCTTGACAAAGGCCAGTTGGCCGAAAATTTGCGCCTGTCTTGTCTTGTTGTATTAAATACGCGTTCGTATTCTTTTTTCGTGTTTTTTTCTGGTTCCTGTTTGCTTGAACGCGGGCAGTCACACTTGTTTCGGATTTAGACAGATAGATAGATAGATAGATAGATAGACAGATAGATAGATAGATAGATAGATAGATAGATAGATAGATGGATAGACGGATAGATGGATAGATAGATAGATAGATAGATAGATAGATAGATAGATAGATGTGATAGATGGAATAGATAAGATAGTTAGACAGATATTCACTCATCCGCTGACATGTTCGTTCTTTGATTTAACGTCTTTTCACTATGAGTGATATTAGACGAAAAAAAAAAAAAAAAAGAAAAAGAAAAAAAAAAAAGTATGTGAGATGAGAGATAGGTTGGTTAGTTTTGGGGCATAGAGGAGACATAGTTATAGACATAAGTAGGTGGGAAAATAGAAAAATGGAACAAGAACTTAACACTAACATTTAACATCAACAATGTGTATGGAAAATTTAACTCTAAAGTACAAACTTCATAAACTTAAAGTAATGCATTAACAGGACTGTGAACCAACGATTCTGAAATTTTAACTGACAAAAATTGATCGGAAGTTACTTCTTTAAAATGAGTTTCAGAATAATTTTCTTGTGTAAACATTTTTGGTAAAAAAGAACGTAGCATTTTGCAGTAAAATAGACAGTGAAACAGTGTGAATTGTTCGCCGCAAATACACTTGACATTTTTACAGTATTTTGTTTTCAATGCGTTTAGCTGAATACGAAAATGAACAGCAACAATCGTTCTCAAATGATATATGGAAGAAAACTGCATTTTTTTACACACATTTTGAAATGAAAGTTTTATCATTTGTTGTGACACAAACTTTTCATGGAAATGTTCATGAAAACGAATCCATGAGGCTGATTCTAGCAAGTTGCAAGCTTCTTTTACGGAAGTATTAATCGTAATTCTGTAGTATTATCAGAATTCACTTGCTGCTCTGTCAACTACTTCGTTGCCGTGAAGACCAACGTGAGAAGGCAGCATAAACTGAGATCTGTACCTTTTATCCTTAAACGATGTATAAGATGATTTGCCTCAGTAATTATATCAGGTCTTGTGTCTGTATCAAAAGACTGCAAGGCATATAATACAGATTTTGAATCAAACAAAGAGAACTACTTTGAAAAATACACGTGTAAGGTTTACTAGATAATGCAACGCTTGTAAAATAGCGACTAATTCCGCTGTAAAGATAGATATATTTGCCCCAATGAAAAATGACTTTATTATTTTATATTTTGGGACATAAAATGCTGCTCCCAGCACATTTATTTTCTAAGACTGATCCATCGGTAAAAATATGGAGGTGGATACGGTATTTTTCATCGATGTGTTCTCTTGCTCTGCATATCGAAATGTTAACGTTTTCATATTTCTTAGCATCTGTATAATCAATATCAAAAGTAGCTTTTAGCATTTCCCATGTAGGGATGGGCGTTGTGGATGGTGTTTCAGCTATTTCATCCAGATTTATGTTAGACTGTTTGACCAGGTCAGATACGTAAGTTGCAACAGTCATTTGTGATGAAATGTTCTTTGCTCGTTTCGGAAAGTCAACATATGACCTGATTTTTATTTCCTTACTCACAAAATTGTCCGTTTGTGAAGAAGTTCTAACGGCAAACTTTGCTGTCGCTAACTCACGATATTTGTTCAGAGGCAGAATTCCAGCAACTTTGTACGTTTCCAGGCAAGAAGCATGGACTGGTACACCTAGTGCAATTTTAAGACTTTTGCAGTCTAAGCTTTGAATCTTCTTTAGTAAATATTTTGGTGCACTGAAGAACACTTCTTGCGCATAGAATAATTTAGATCTTACAAGTGCTGTTGACAGATGAAGTAGTATGTTTGTATCCATTCCCCAGGGTAATCTGCTTATTATCTTTAGAAAATTTAAGGCTTTCCTTGCTTTTGTTAAAATATAATCAAAATGGACATTCCAGGTTAATTTCGATGTTATAAAGACTCCCAGAAATTTTACAACCTGCTTGTAATGTAGCACTTCACCATGCAGTTTGAAAGTAGGCAAGTGACTTAAAGTACCACCAGGATTAAATAGCATCATGTTAGTTTTTTCGTGTACGACAGTCCATTTTCTAACATGTAGTTTCCAAGATTATCAAGATCAGACTGATACAACTTCCTGATGTAATTCTGTGCTCTCTGTGGAGTAGTCTTTTTTAAAGTAATATTCATCCAAATACATATATCATCAGCGTACTGTACCAAAACAACACGATTTGAGAGTGCATTAGGAAGATCCTGTATAAGGATATTAAATAAAATAGGTGCTATCACTGAACCTTGAGGGATTCCCATATCAAGACGTTGCGAAGTAGAATAACTTGTTCCCACTCTTGCTTGAATTTTCTATTGGCTAAATAGGACTTAATATAATTATACATATTGCCAGATAAACCAATAGATTTCAGCTTGTACAATAAATGTGTATGCCAAACTTGATCATACGCTTTTTTCACATCAACAAAAGTTGCCAAAAGACTTTTTCTGCGGGCAAACTGTTGTTTTATCTGAGTTGTAAGTTTAACCAGGTGCTCAATTGTGGATCTCCCTTTTCTGAAACCTGCTTGGTTTACTGGAATAACGTTATTTTTATCACAGTAATGTATAAGTCTGTTTAATACCAATCTTTCCATTAGTTTGCTCGTATGGGACGTCAAAGCAATAGGTCTGTAACTGTTTTCGTTGTTTTTAGGCTTTTCTGCTTTTAATATAGGTATAACAATAGACTTTTGCCATACCTGTGGTACAGTTCCACTCACCCAGCATTTCTGAAAAATTTTGTGTAAGAAAGTAACATAGTTTTCTGGAAGATGCTTAATCATTTCAGTTGAAACTGCATCAACACCTACCGAACTCCTTTTGTTGTGTAGAGACAAGACTGAGTTTTTTAGCTCTTCTAAGGTGATTGGAGCATTAAACCAGCGATCATTCTGAGGTATTGGATCAGTGTAGATAAGGTTGTTAGCTGCCATTTCTCTGTAGTGTTTTCAGGTAAGAGACAAACCATCTACTTTACTATTTTCAGCAAAAAAATCCACAAAAGTTTTAGCTTTGTCCATGTGGAAGGAAATTTGTGACATGTATCAATTATTATTGGACACCTAGGTAAGCTGGCTCCATATTTCATTTGATTCATTTTTGTCCAGACTTTATGGAAATCCTTAAAATCTGAAATTTCTTTGGTGCAGTATGATGCCCAATAATCTTTCTTTGCTTCAGCGATGATTTTATTACATTGGATGTTAGCAGTTTTCATTTCAATATGATCTTCAGGGTTTCTGCTCTTGATGTAGACTTTGAATTTCTCTTTTTTATACTGAACTGCTTTTTCGCATGCCTCTGTCCACCAGACATTACCCAAACGATTATTGGACTTAAAAGATTTGAGTTTCGGGATTGAGAGGTCTGCAGTAGCTAGAACTGACTCCTGGAATTTAGAAAACATAACATCTACATTTTCACCTTCATCATAATTATATTTTTGTTTAGCAAGAGTAGTCCGAAACAATGACCAATCAGCGCGCGTATAATTATATTTTGGTATAATATCAGGTGTGCTGTCTTTCATCCTGATGTTTTCATTAGTTATTGTTATGATGATAGGTAAGTGATCACTTCCCAAAGTATCTCTGTGAGTGTCCCAGGTACAGCATGGTACTAATTCTGGTGATATCAAAGAAGATCGATGGCTGTTGCCCGGTGTTTGGAGATATCAGGAATTCTAGTGACACTTCCATCATTTAAAAGATAAAGCGAGCTGTCAACTATATTCTCCACCAAACGATTGCTTGTAACAGTGCAACAGTCTTTTTCCCAGAACGGAGAGTGGGAATTAAAGTCTCCACCAATTAGCCATTTACCGTGCTGCAGATCTGGTATCGTACGCAGCCATTCTGTATTTTGGTCATTTGGACCTGTTGGCAGGTAGACTGACAAAACATTCAAGATTAATGAATTACTGAATTGTACTGTGGCGGCACAAGCGTGTAAGTCTTCGGTTGATGTTAAAACAGGGGACGTAAATATGTGATACTGTAACTCTTTAAGTATGTATATAGCAGTGGCTACCTTCTTCCCGGAATTCCCGAAGTCATATATTGGAGGATAATAATAATTTTGAAAGTTGGGAAGTTTGGTTGGTATAACATTAAGCGACTGTAGAATCAGAACTTCACACTGATTTGATGCGAGGAAATGTTCCAGGTATGCGGAATTGGTGGAAATAGATCTACAATTCCACTGTAAAAATTTGATTTGTGATTGTTGGCGCATTTTCATTGTTGGCTAATCTCTTATTTTAAAAAAATGGTTATTTGTTTGATAATCACGAATACTTTAGTTTTCTGTGTACAAGAAAATGCTAAAACCCCCCCCCCCCCATTATTACTAGATCACTAATGAAAGGTAGAAAAAAAAGAGTTAAAACTAAGGGGAAACGTCCTTTTAATAGAGATAAGAGTTAGATTCAGAACAGAAATAAGTAAATAAAAATAACTAAAACAATGGTATACACGTCTTCAAATGTACAGAGAATATAGTCTGGCTGATCCTGATAGTCTGACTAAATCCTAGTGTTTATAGACTTTGAACAAGAGAATTGTCAGAGATGACGAGGGAAAAGTCCTGTGACATGAAACGTTGATAACTGTAGATCTACTAAAACATACTGTATGGCAGCCACCACGGTTCGCAGGTGTCAAAATGGTGGAACGGTCCTCGGTGGAATCTAGAGGCGTGTAGCCGTGCAGATCGTGATCCTGGTGTCCTCCTTGGGGTCTCCCAAAGCAGATCCCGAACGTGTCTTCCTAGGTTCCCCGCTAAGACGCTGTTTCCTCTGGCAGTGGGGTGAATACTGTCGTGAAGGAACTGCTGGTTAGTTCGAAGGTTTTCATGGGAGACAAATGATAAGTTTTTTATGTTAACAAGCTCAGCAGATAAGAATGCATTAAACAAATTTCGCTGAACCTCCGTACGTGCATGTCGTACAGGGGCGATCTTGCTGATGACTATCTTTGATTTTGGGTATGTTTGTGCTACATGTTTAATGCAAGAAGCGAGATTGTGAGTTGTTGTTGCGATATCTTTGTTAATATTCAATTCGTGGACACCACAGTGGAGAACAATACAGTCTGCATGATTGTCAAATTTGGATAGTGTCTCGACAATCGTGCGTGAGCAAGCTGCTTGCAAATTAACACAAATACACATTAATACATTTACACAAACAAACACTCACACACAAACACACACACACACACACACACACACACACACACACACACCACACACACACACACACACACACACACACACACACACACACACACACACACAGGCGTGCCCAAAACAAAAAAATACACACACGCGCGCGTGCGTGGGACACACATATACTTTCGCGGTCGCAGGTGTACAAGCAATGGCATGCACCAGCACAGAAGCACACACACACGCACACATACTGGTTACACAGTTTCACACATTGCAGTATGTTTCCTTTGGGAGGTGACTGACGATGTGAATTCTACTTAACGTACAATATTCAACAGGGAAATGTCATGATATAACCTGTCCTCTTCTTTCGGTTGCAACGTTCAGCACTCAGTCCGATGGTAAAACCACAAAACGGACAGGCAAACAACGAACACAATGTTGATATTCTTTGCATGACAAAACCCTAGCTTTCCCTAACAAGGGATAAAATCGTATGTTGAGTTCTGTCACTGCTGGCCACAAGTCTCTCTTTGTCCACGCTTGATTCGTGGGGCTGGCACTGATTTTGTCATCTCTGACTTAATGTACGAGTTATTTCCCCATTTGCTGCTGATAAGACCAATGGGCCTCAGGACCTGGCCAGCTAATGGGTCTGTGCGCAGGCTTAGGTTTGTGCCATGGTCACCATACACATGGCACCTGTGATGTTAGTGCGTACGGAATTCGTTCCTGGCGCGGAGACGTCATCTTGAGAAACTGAAACTGAAAGTGAAACCTTTGCCTGCAACTCTTCAGAACAAGTTCAAATAGCTCGCTCCCTGGTTTCTTTGTTTGTCTGTTTGTTTTGTTTTTTTGTGCCTCTATCCACTTCAAATAACAAGAAGAACAAATATTCTCTCTTCTAATGCCAGTTATACAGCGATAACCATTGGGGAAAGGGACTAATCTAATTCTACAGTGACATCACCAGAACGATAATTCATGTAGAGCGTCCTAGATGCAAACTTACAACCAGACAAACAATTCGCACGACGAATCTGATGCTCAACCAGCTAAGCTGTTCAAGTCCCCAAGCGTGCACACACGAGAGAGAGACTAAAAGAGAAAAAAGAGACAGAGAAAGAAAACCAGAGACTGAGACAGTCGGCCATGATCTCCTCGGGAGAGAGAGAGAGAGAGAGAGAGAGAGAGAGAGAGAGAGAGAGAGAGAGAGAGAGAGAGTGAGAGAGAGAGAGAGAGAAAGAGAGAGAGAGGGGAGAAAGAGAAGAGAGACAGAGGCAGAGACGAGAGAAAGAGACGAGACAGCGGAGAGAGGGAGACAGAGAGAAGAGACAGAGAAGAGAGAGAGAGAGAGAGAGAGAGAGAGACAGAGAGAGAGACAGAGACAGAGACAGAGACAGAGACAGAGAGACAGAGAGAGACAGAGACAGAGAGAGAAATAGAGAATGAAGAGAGAGAGAGAGAGAGCATCCCACAAATTATACAGTGTATCAAGGAATCATTATCTTTGCAGGGGGTAAGCACACATTATATAATTAATGTCTTTGCCGTTCAGTCAATTCATGTGTTATATCAATCTCAGCATCACTTCCTCTTTGATTCTCGTTTGTTTTGTCGGGTTTACGTACCCATGCCTCGGAACAACGTTGAGACAAGTTAAAGATTGTTGACTGGTAACTACTAATGCATTTATGTGGCCATACTTTAGCCTCCTTTGTGCCAAGATATGGTAACTACTAATGCATTAATTTGCCATACTTTAGTGTTTTTTGTGTCAAGATATGGTAATTACTAATGCATTAATTTACCATACTTTAGCTTTCTTTTGTGCCAAGATATGGTAACTACTAATGGATTTATGTGGCCATACTTTAGCCTTCTTGTGCCAAGATATGGTAACTACTAATGTATTAATTTGCCATACTTTAGTTTTCTTTGTGCCAAGATATGGTAACTACAATGTATTAATTTGCCATACTTTAGCTTCCTTGTGCCAAGATATGGTAACTACTAATGTATTAATTTGCCATACTTTAGCCTTCCTTGTGCCAAGATATGGTAACTACTAATGTATTAATTTGCCATACTTTAGCCTTCCTTGTGCCAAGATATGGTAACTACTAATGGATTAATTTGCCATACTTTAGCCTTCCTTGTGCCAAGATATGGTAACTACTAATGTATTAATTTGCCATACTTTAGCCTTCCTTGTGCCAAGATATGGTAACTACTAATGTATTAATTTGCCATACTTTAGCCTTCCTTGTGCCAAGATATGGTAACTACTAATGTATTAATTTGCCATACTTTAGTCTTCTTGTGCCAAGATATGGTAACTACTAATGGATTTATGTGGCCATACTTTAGCTTTCTTGTGCCAAGATATGGTAACTACTAATGATTTAATTTGCCATAGTTTAGCCTTCCTTGTGCCAAGATATGGTAACTACTAATGTATTAATTTGCCATACTTTAGTTTTCTTTGTGCCAAGATATGGTAACTACTAATGTATTAATTTGCCATACTTTAGTCTTCTTTGTGCCAAGATATGGTAACTACTAATGTATTAATTTGCCATACTTTAGTCTTCTTTGTGCCAAGATATGGTAACTACTAATGTATTAATTTGCCATACTTTAGTCTTCTTTGTGCCAAGATATGGTAACTACTAATGTATTAATTTGCCATACTTTAGTCTTCTTTGTGCCAAGATATGGTAACTACTAATGTATTAATTTGCCATACTTTAGTCTTCTTTGTGCCAAGATATGGTAACTACTAATGTATTAATTTGCCATACTTTAGTCTTCTTTGTGCCAAGATATGGTAACTACTAATGTATTAATTTGCCATACTTTAGTCTTCTTTGTGCCAAGATATGGTAACTACTAATGTATTAATTTGCCATACTTTAGTCTTCTTTGTGCCAAGATATGGTAACTACTAATGTATTAATTTGCCATACTTTAGTCTTCTTTGTGCCAAGATATGGTAACTACTAATGTATTAATTTGCCATACTTTAGTCTTCTTTTGCCAAGATATGGTAACTACTAATGTATTAATTTGCCATACTTTAGTCTTCTTTGTGCCAAGATATGGTAACTACTAATGTATTAATTTGCCATACTTTAGTCTTCTTTGTGCCAAGATAGGTACAAAATTGTATTAATTTGCCATACTTAGTCTTCTTGTGCCAAGATATGGTAACTACTAATGTATTAATTTGCCATACTTTAGTCTTCTTTGTGCCAAGATATGGTAACTACTAATGCATTAATTTACCATACTTTAGTCTTCTTTGTGCCAAGATATGGTAACTACTAATGCATTTATGTGTCCATACTTTAGTCTTCTTTGTACCTAATAAGCAGGTGAGCAAAGATTAGTATGGCTGAACTATGATCGAAAAGCGTGCAGCTGCCTACATCTTCGAATTTGTCCGATAAATACTATGAATAATAATGTATCGAGAAGGAAAATGTCCCTTTCCTGGTGATGTTGAAATCTGAGCATGCACTCAGAAGTAGACAAGGCACGTCAACGCTTCCATTAAGTTCGTTAATAATTGGTGTCTGAAGACAAGGTATGTTACCTTGAATACATATATCACAACGGGAAACTTAGCTCCCTGCTCCGTGGTGGTCACATTGAGAATGATCGAGACTAGCATTAACAGTATAGACTGTCTGCATTATCACACAAAGCCAAAATGTTACTTAGCTGGCTTGATATTGGTTGACGTGCTATGCACAGTGCACCTGCTGCTATACACGCTGTCGATGTAATGATCGACTCCCTTATTACTCTAACGGACAAGTAGGCATAATGGTTTTCAGTGCCTGGTGTGGGTTTACTTGTGGAATACCTGACAACTCCTTGTAGGGGGGGGGGGGGGGGGGGGGGGAGTCAGGTCTTTTTTCCCCGCAGGTGTTGCGTGGGAAGGTGTGTCCTGCATCCCTGGGTTCTGTTTCCGAAGGTTCCTGTTCTGCTGAAAGCAGTTATTCAAATGTGATAATATGATAATACCGTAATCATGCATTGCTGTCAACCCGTTAACTCTGTTGCGAACAATGTCTTCCCAGCTGGTGATGTAGATGCCGAAGCTGATGAGGCTTGTCTTCAAATATCGTTGTATCACTTCAGTGGTCTTCCACGGTCATTGTGCACTTGCTTCACCTGTCCCCCTAGGAGTACTTTTAGGATTCCATTGTCTTCCATACCGATGGTGAGTTTGTCCAAAGAAGCCTTCAGAGAAGGCACTCAGTGCTTGGAAAGCCATAACTTGTCAGCATTAAAAGGTTGGACATGCGATATGGCCACGTATTGTTGCATATCTGTCTAAATCCTTTCTTTGTTGATCAAAAGTCACTGATCTCCTGTCAGTCACTTGCAGGTAATATAGAATTCTTCCATTCTTGTTCACACAAAATGTGTTTTATGATCCCAGTTATGGAAAACTGAATCTTTAATATTAAACAGTAAACTCACTTCGAATGACTAGAAGACAGATGCCATCCATACCAAGACAAAGAAAGCCTCTTCTGTATTTGCACACACAACTTTCATACGTGTTGGCCATACCAAAACTATAATCGTACATTCAGTTAGAGACCAAGATTTCTAATATGTCGTGATACATCACTCGAGTCACACATCTCCAACATCTGTCGATCAGTATAATCATTAGAAATCGCCACATTAGCGCCGTCCGCCCATACCTGACCACAGACGCAGAAAGACTGGGCAGGACATTTATCCTGTCTAAATTACACTGTTGCATCTCTATCCTTTCTGGTATCCACAATACGTCCTTGCAAACTACAAAAAAAATTTAAAATTCTCCTGCAAGACAAATTTGAAGAGTCGCAAATAGAATCATGCTCAGCGCCTCCTTAACTACACTTTCTCAATTCAGTTCACAGTTGACGACTTACTCAATACTTAATTATCCATGCCTTCCATTGTGGATGTAATTACCTCCTCCAATGCGTACTGTCACTTCTAACTTTTGCTTATGCGACATCATTCAGGTAATGAGTATGTTAATGACCACAGATATATGACTGCATGGTTAGACTGTTACTTTGTGTTCATATGTGTACGTGTTCGTGTGTGTGCTTGTAACATGCGTGAATATGTGTAATATATCAGCGCCTCTGTACGTATTACAATCTGTGTCTTGTGAACACGAGTCCAAATGTTAACCCTTTGACTCTCGCACCCTATCCACCAGCTGCAAAAACTTAACTCTTTCATTTCCTCCTCTCTCCACTAACTTCCTGCAGGAGGCTGGTGAAGAGGGGGAGGAAGTCAAAGAGTTAGGTTTTTGTTTTGCTAGCATGGTTGACAGTGCAGGGTGTTGGTGAACAGGGTGCGGGAGTCAAAGGGTTAACATAGCCAAGCTGGCATTTCTGTGTGTGAGTCATGCCAATTATTAAGTGCATATAATGACATTATTGTGATTGTGTAATGACATTATTGTGATTGTGTATCTGATGACCTCTTTCATGTGAATCTATGATCCATCGATTTAACTGTCAACATATCACTCACTCACAGATCCGATCTATTATTTAACGAAGGAAACAGTGATCAAAATTTGACTATAATGACGATGGTGATGATGATGATGACGACAACAACAACAACAACAATAATGATAATGATAATGATAATAATAATAATATGTCTATAAGATGCAAAATCTTGATATACAAATCAAATCAAAGTGCATGTTCTTATAATCATTAAACATTCATTCATAGTTAACACAAAGTGATAAAAATATTCTTCCATTCATAGATACACTGGTCCATGTCTCAGTCAAATAGCTACTCAATGAATGCAGTCATCAACAAATCAACACACAATGAAACCTTTGACTTCCGTATCTTGCCCACCTGCATCCTGCATTGTCAACTACGCTAGCAGAACAAAAACTTAAACCTTTGACTCCCTCATCCTATCCACTAACTTCCTGCAGGGTTGATCAATCGACTAACGAAAAAGACCACCATTTAACAATCAATCAACTAAATGAAACAAATAATCAGTCGCTCAGTCCATTGATTACAGGAAACCAACCAGTCTATCAATCCGTCAGTCAGTAGTCAGTCAGTCAGTCAAAGTAAACCACACATAAACCGTTAATTGAGTAATCAACCAGTCAACAGCCAGTCAGTCATTTAATGAAACAAGTTATCATTTGTAGTCCTTTTCTCCCACTGGGCGAAGCAGCAGGGAAGTTTCAGCCTTTTTCTGCTATTTTTTTTATTTGGTGTTTGTTTACGTCTACGCTTGACAAAAGCCATTTAACCGAAAATTTGCACCTGTCTTGTCTGGTTGTATTGAATACGCGTTCTGATTCTTTTTTTTTTTTTTTTTTTTTTCTGGTTCCAGTTTACCATCTGTCAGCTGGTCAACTAAACCAACCAGCCAACGATTAATCAGTCTGGTATCGACAACAACAACAACAACAACAACAACAACAACAACAACGACGACGAGACGACGACAACGACGACAATGAAACCATCTCCACCACCGCCACCGCCACCACCGCCATCACCACCACCACCGCCACTACCATCGCCGCCGCCGCCGCGCCGCCGCCGCCGCCGCCGCCGCCGCCGCCAGTTTTTAAGTTATTCTCTCTTCTATTTCGCTCGCATTACCGTTCCTACTGCGAAACCCATTCAGCAAGAAGAGAGAGTAGGCTAAATCTACTTCACTTAGCGAACTAAGTGATCTCCGCAAAGTAGGTTAGGCCTAGCAATCTGACTGTTATCGCTGTGTTTGCAAGTTGCTATCGTCTGCTTCAACAATGTCATCATAACAAACGATTTTACTGTAATATGTTTGTTTGTCAAATTTGCCCGTTGGCGTTGGCTTTATCTGCGTATGAACCCGCCCCTCCCCCCCGTGGGGACGCCGGGGGCTCTTTCAGTATAAACAGTACCCCCCACCTTCTGGAAGTTCTGTGCTAGAAATTTCCTCTTTTTTGTCATTCTCTTTGTTTCTTTCTTCCCCCTTTGCTTTCTGTCATTTCTTCCTATCATTTTCTGTATTGCTGGTCTATTCATCTGTATGTGTTCGATAAAATCTTACGTACTTTCTCTTTGGATTGATAATTGGTACACGTGTTAGGTGCATTTTTGGCCGAGATATGCAGAAGCAATTCTAGGTAATTTAGGCTCGTTTTGATGTATGATTTTTTTTTAGTATCTTTAGTTATGTTTAAATTTGTATTCAGGTATGTGTTTTAAATCCCCTGTGCGATAAATTGGACAGAATGGTCAACGCCAGGGGCATGTCCTTTGATTATGTACGCAAATGCATGGATATGTTTCCATAATTTTCTTTTCCTTTTTTTCCTGTTGACGTATTGTGTATGTTTTGAACTGGTTGTAGCCCTGATATGGCTCTACGCTGTCCGCTGGGCTTTAAGCAGCAATAACAATAACAACAACAGTAGCAATAACAATAACAATCTATGTATAAGCTACGCATAAGCGCAATTACCCGCTGGCTAAAATCATAGTTGACGTCAAATCGCGTGTTCTAAAACGCACTGACCTGTGAACATGAATCGACAATAAAGACGTCAGATTAGAAACGGGATTTCCCACCAAACCTGTCTGAAGACGGAGTATTGGAATATTTGACGGCGAAGGAACGTAATGAACGTCAGCCCTTAAAAGAAAAAGCAAAGTGTATCCGCCTCTGTTAAAACACACTCCCACACCCACATCCCAAACCAAAATCAAACCAAACCAAACCAAAACAACAAGAGAGAGAGAGAGAGAAAAGAGAGAGAGAGGGAGAGAGAGAGGGAGAGAAGAGAGAAAGAGAGAGAGAGAGAGGGAGAGAGAGGTAGAGAGAGAGGTGGGTACACAAACAGAACTGAATGTCCAATCAGTTAAAAAAAAAGTTAACGAGGAATGAAATACATGGTCTGGTAGAAAAATGTTTTCGGACAGAATGCAAAATGTCCAGCCCGGTTCAAAGACAGACCTTTAAATTAAGACAATGAAAAATGTGCAGCCTCACTTTAAGAAAGAATGAAATATCCAGTGTGCATAGAACTAAATGACATGTCACACACACACACACACACACACACACACACACACACACACACACACACACACACACACACACACACACACACACACACACACACACACACACACACACACACACACACTTGAGAAAAAGACTGAAACTTCCCTGCTGCTTTTCTCACATTGAAGATAGCAGCAGGGAAGTTTCAGTCTTTTTCTCAAGTTTTTTGTATCTAGAGTTTGTTTGTTTGTAATCTTACGCTTGACAAAGGCCAGCTGGCCGAAAATTTGCGCCTGTCTTGTTTTATTGTATTGAATACGCGTTCATATTCTTCTTTCGTGTTTTTGCTGGTTTCAGTTTCAGACTGTTTGGAGTTAGTGGCACAAGGTCTGTGCAGAAGGTGGACAAAAAACAACTAAGGTTTAAAAAAAATGAGCAAACAAGAAAGTTTAGCAAGCTTACAAGCAATTTCCACTTACTTCCCTTCCTTCTTTTATCTTTTATTTTTGTTTCTTTCTATCCCTTCCTTCCTTCCTTCTCTTCCACCCATCCTTTCTTTCTTTCTTTCTTTCTTCCTTTCTTCTTTTTTTCTTTCTTTTTTATATAACCGTCCGCAGAAATGACGTATTTTCTCACGTTTATTTTTATCGTTTCTCTACCATTGTTTATATAACAGTTCATCTGTTTTCATCATAGCGGTAGGAGTGACATGTGTTTGCTTTACGTGTGTCTGCCTTTATCTCTCATCCTTTTATGAAATGCTTAGGGCTATTGCCAGATAAGGCATTGTGTACGTAAGTAATCACTATATCACTATACTAATACTAATAATAGTAATGATAGTAATGATATAGTAATATAATAATAATGATGATGATAATAATAATAATAATGATAATAATAACAACAACAATAATATAATAATAATAAAACAACCATAATATAATAATAATAATAATAATAATAATAATAATAATAATAATAATTACTCCCATCATCATCATCATCCTCATCGTGGTCGTCGTCGTCGTCGTCATCATCATCATCATTCTTCTCCTTACTGATATCATCATTACCATTGTTTTCATTATCATTATTATTCATTATTATTATTGTCATTATTATTGTTGTTGTAGTGCTATCATTATCATGTGAGTTTTTGGACATGAGGCGCAGCCCAAGTATTATTATTACCAAAATTGTTGTTATTATTATTATCATCATATCATCATGATGATCATCATCATTGAAATCATTCTTCTGCTGAATATCATCATTACCATTATTTTCATTATCATTGTTACAATCCTTATATCATTATCATTGTTATTGTTGCTATCATTGCCGTCATGAGTTGTTAGAGATTAGGCGCTGCCTGAGTAGTCGTCATAATAATAATAATGATATAATAATAATGGTTAATAACAATAATAATGATGATAATTCATCATCATCATCATCATCATCACTATTAAGTATTATATCAACAGTTTTCTTTCTTTAGTTAGTATCCCTCTCCCACAAAAAAGCCCCAGGCGATACAATACAATACAATAAATACAATACAATACAATACAACGCAACGCAACGCAACGCAACGCAACACAACGCAAAATAACGCAAAATAACATAACATAACAATAAATATAATAAATAAATAAATAATATAATCATAATAAATATAATATATATAAATATAATATAATATAATATAATAAATATAAATAAATAATATAATATAATATAATATAATATAATATAATATAATATAATATAATAATATAAATAATAAATTAATAATATAATTATATAATATAATATAATATAATATAAATAATATAATATAATATAATATAATAAATAATATAAATAAATAAATAATATATAATATAATACCCTGCCGCATAGCGTTGGCGATTATGGCCCTCCATACGAATCTATCCTTTGTCGCTGCAAGTACATCTCCCACCCTCTCTGTCGTCAGCAAGTCTGTCCAGTACTTTCTCCCTGAGTCTACATGGCGTTCTCTTTCCCTCCAGCTTTCCTGTTGTGATCATGTGCTGGAATTTCTTTTTCTTCATAAAATGTCCTATAAATCTTGCTTGTCTTTTCCTAATCTTCTTTATCAATGATCTTCTTGTGTCTGCCTCCTTCAACATGTCTCGTTTGTTTTCTTAGCTGTCGATGGAATTCTCAACATTTTCTTAGAAACCACATCAATTTTGTTCTGACTTTGCGTGTTGACTGTCCACGCCTCACAACTGTACAACTGTATCGAATCTATATAACATTCAAGAACTCTCTTCCTATTGTTAATTACAAGGCGTTTGTTGGTAAGAACGCTTTTCATCTTTTTGAATGCTATTTTGGCTTGGCCGATTCTGCTGGCTATTTCTGATGTGCATCTACCGTCTGGTGAGATGACCGTTCCCAGATATTTAAACTTATCGACCTGTCTCAAAGTTGTCATTTGCTATTATTTTGCATGGGGGGACTTCTTGCTTTTTACTAATTACCAGACTTCAGTCTTCTTGCTATTAAGCTCCAACCCTTTATTTTTACTTTCTACTTCTATTATGTTAAGAAGTTTTTGTAGGTCTTTTCATTTTGTGCAGTTAGTACGGTGTCATCTGGGTAATGATTGTTGTTTGTCATTTTTCCTCCTTGGCCGTCTGTAATACTACTTAGAAGTTGTCAATTTCTTCTCGAGTACTTGCAGATGTTGGTGCATATACTTAGATGATGTTAATGTCAAACGGCTTGCCATCTAACTTGATTAGAAAAACTCAGTATGATACAGCCCAGTATCCCTTGATTGATTTTGGCTTGTCCCTTTCTCTCGTGATGCCTACTCTCTTTCATGTGTGTTTCCGCCAGAATATATTATTGTATGTTTGCCTGATGTTATCATGCCTGCCCCCTTCCATCTCACTCCCCCCAGTTCTAATATATTGATGTTAAGCCTTTCCATCTCCATCTTTACATACAGTTCACGTGGCAGTTTTGATATTTTTTAATTTGATCGCAGTAGCTTGCTGACGGTCGGGTGTCACTGCGCAGCATGACGGTCCCTACCAGACGAAGGTGCTGCACAAGAGCCCCTATTTACATCGTTATAATCCTTTCTCGTGTTTTGGCTGGCCATGATAAACTTGGGAAAATACGATAGTGGTTTCCCTTTGCCTTCCATCGGTTTTTGTTCGGACTCTCCGCTAGCCTTTGTCGTTTCCATGACAATCCATAAAGCAGCAGGGGTAATTTTATGTCAGGGTTTACTCCCTTAGCCTTATTCTCTCCCGAGATAACCACACGGCAGTGGTGTTTTTTTCTGTCAGTGGTTAATATAATACAATACAACATAATATGTAACAAAAATAATGAGAACAAAAGCAAGTGGTAAAGAAAGTACTATGTAGTTATTGTATTTTTCATGCCCCGAGACCAACTTTTTCAGTGAAGACCTATACTACTTACATTCTTTTTCAAGTACTTACTGTTGTCGATAAATTCTCAACTCAGTGACGGAGGGATTGGGAGGGACAGGTGGGGGTAGGGGACTGCGTAGAAATGTGCCATCTCTACTTGGTTTCCTGAAACCTCGCGACAGACGGACAGAGGACAGCAATCGAGTCGGAAAGAGAAAAGAGACAGAAGCCTTATCTCCCTTAGCTTTCTGGACGGGGACGAGGGATGTTCAAATGAAGGAGGTGGGTGGATAACTGATAAGATTTTTACGTCAACTCTCCACTCAGACGATATGGCCAACGGGGAATAACGTTTTCCGTTAAGTGAGGGATGGGTAGGAAGAACCTAGGCTGACTGACACGACCACAACGACATTACATTGAGCTGGGCAGTAAGCTGGCCAGTTTAAAAAAAAAGATGAAGACTCGAAATCGCAACCGCTGGCATGTGAGTCCATGTGAGTCCTACGCTCAACTGACGGAGCTTTTAAAGCCTGCTACTGTATAAATGAATGGACGGGCGGAAGGATGTATAGATAGATGGATGGATATCAGTTGGATGAATAAATCTGGTTTGGGGATGGTTAGAAATATATAGACAGATCCTGTGTTAGACACATAGATAGGCCAGCAGCACATCATCTTCGTTTGCATTATTTTATAACGGACATATTACGAGAGATCTCAGGAAATTCAGTTTTTCACATCGATGGCAGACAGACAGACAGACAGACGATAGATAGATAGAGATAGATAGATAATAGAATAGATAAATAGATAGATAGATAGATAAAGATAGATAGATACATAGAAGATAGAGAGAGAGACAGAGAGAGAGAGAGACAGAGACAGAGAGAAA
>CM060307.1:41352154-41354654 GCA_030674185.1 Monoplex corrugatus | reverse complement strand
TATGTGGTCAGATTCTGCTGCGAAGTTTTTCATTCTCCCGTCGAAAAAAGAAGACTGGCATCTTTTCTGTGTGTTTATTTATGATCAAAAAGAAAATTGGAGATTTTTTTTATCTGATTTCTTAGCTCATTTAAAGGGAGTGATCGTTGCTACGAAGGATGACTTGGACGGGTAAGTGCTTTGATTCTATTTTATCTCTGTTGTGGTTGCGTGTATCTTAAATTCTTTTTCTCGTTGACGGTTCTCTCTCTCTCTCTTTCTCTCTCTTTCTCTCTCTCTCTCTCTCACTCTCTCTCTCTCTCTCTCTCTCTCTCTCTCTCTCACTCTCTGTCTGTCTGTCTGTCTGTCTGTCTGTCTGTCTCCTGTAGTCCTCGTTGGTCAGGTGGTAAAAATGCCATACGATAATGCAGGGCCAGTGGGTACGAGTCACAGTTCTTGCTGGTAGACTTGAGTATAAGGTATAGGAATTGTGTGAGTATCATGAGTCTCTTTTGAACACGTCCCATACTTCGGACACTCCATTGTGACTTATTTTGATTTGCTTTGTTTCTTTTCTACCTTTGCACATGCGTTCGAAAATGTTCTCCTTTTTTCTTTCTTTGTTTTTGTTCTGCTGCTTGTTTTCCTTCATTTGAAGAAAATATTCGTTCATTCATTCGTTCGTTCATTATTACTTAATTAATTAATTAATTAATTAATTCATTCATTCATTCATTCGTTTCTTCGTTTATTTCGCTCTTGGCTTTCTTTGTTTTTCTATTCTTATTCGATTATTTTTTCTTGCCTGTATCTGTTTCTTTCTTGCTGAATTCATAATTTTTTATTTCCTGTTCCTTAGTTTTCTTTTCATTTCTTTTTTTTTTCTTGTCCTTTTCTTTCTTTCTTTTTCTTTTCATGCACCCGTTCGTTTATTCATTCTATTTTGTTTATATTCATGTGTATATTTTTCTTTTAAGTTTTTGTTTTATTCATTTTTTCTCTTTCATTTTCTAAAATTTCTTTGTATTCATGTTGGTTTTTTGTGTGTCTATTTGTATCTCATTCTCGATGTGTCATCCTCTTCATATTCATGATTTTGAGTTCTTCTTTGATATATACATATATGCTGTCCTGTTTTTTGTTTTCATGTCACTTTAACAGGTTGAATGGTTTCAGATTCAAGGACAATTCTATGATGATGCATAACGATAGGGATGATAATCACGAGGGTATGAAAGTCCATTTTGGGTTAAATCTTTGCGATAGGGATATATACTCTACGCTTCCTTTCAACCATATCCTCACGTCATTCAGGCCGACAGTGACAGACACCTGCGGGTGTTGGTGAGGAAATTTGAGCAACATCCTCAATTAGGCATCCATGACGTCGATGAAACTTGACTGTGCCGTGTTAGTCTTCCCTTTGAGCTGATAGGACGTTCAGCTCTGGGTAGAAGCCAGCTGAGCGATCGGCAAGGATGCTGACAGGATTGATGGGATTCGAAACCACAGAGTTCCAGTCGTTAGTCCATTAAGCTGACCAATACACACAGCGACGTTGTTGTCGTTGTTATCGTTGTTTAAAGCCTAGCCGACTGCGTAGAGCCATATCAGGGCTATAACCCTTCAAAACATACATGTACAACACTTCAACAGGAAAAAAAACAAACACACATCAATGCATTCGTGCACATAATCTTAGCATATGCTCCTGGCGTTGACTCTTCCGTTCAATTTATCGCAAGGGGATTAAAAAAAAAACACACCTCAATACGCATTTAAGTGTATCTAAGGACACCAAAACATACCTAAAAACGGCCATAAATTACCTAAAATTGCTCCCGCGTATCTCACTTTCATAGAGCCAAAAATGCACTTAATACATGTACCCAATCATCAATTCTAAGTAAAAAGTGCGTAAGACTTTATCGAACACATACAGGTGAATGGACCGGCAAGGAAGAAATTGATAGGAAGAAGTACAGAAAGCAAAGGAACAAGGCAGAAACAAAGAGAGTGACAGAAAAAATGAAACTTCTAGCACAGAATTTCCAGAAGGTGGGAATACTATTTATACTGAAGTAGCCCCCGGCATCCCCACGGGGGGTACACAGCGACGTACTTAAAAACATTAGGTTTTGAAAGTTTTGGTTCTTGGCAACAGTGCTGTCTCTTAGTACCTTTTTCCTCTGTGTCTTTTTTTCTTTTTGTATGTACTTTCTCCCTCGGTTTTGTTTCTGATTTCTTTTCTGTTTTCTTCTTCCTGTTTTTCTCTTTTCCTTTATTCGTTCTTTTTCTTCTTTTGTGCTTGTGTCTTTCTTCTTCTTTAGCTTTGTTTTCGATTTCCTTTCCTGTATCTTTACTTCCTATTCATTTCTTTTATTGTTTTTTTTTCTTCTCCTGTCTGTTTCTTTCCCTCTTTTTTTTCTGTTTTCTGTTCATCTTCTTTCTATTACTTCCCCCTTTTCTGTATTTTGTCTTGTTTCTTCTTTTCATTCTTTTCTTCTTTTGTTTCATCTTT
>CM060307.1:41334654-41347154 GCA_030674185.1 Monoplex corrugatus | reverse complement strand
CTGTCGCAATTTGCATTTACAAATATACATTTTCCTGATGGATTATCAAATAAAAGATTGAAGATGAGTCTATATTTTCATCAATGTTGAATGCGATTATAGTTTTAATCACATTTGAACGCCAGTTATGACATGCCTATAGTTCAGCAATTGTTTGATCCATTTCCACAGTCATTTGACGTGGTGACATCTCCCAAAATATGCAATCAATGCTGGCCTTCGTTCTGCAAACAAAAGTAAGAGAAAACAAGAACCTTGTTGACAAGTTCCATTTCCTTTAAAATGATATTAGTTCCTAGAATTCTGTGCTTGATACGTATTTGGAGCCAATTAAATTTCATTTCAACAAAAGTCAGAGAAAAAAACTTGTTCACAAGTCCCATTTCCTTTAAAACGATATTAGTTCCTAGAATTCTGTGCATGATACATATATGGAGCCATTCAAATTTCGTTTCAACATAAGTCAGAGAATAAAAAATAATTTCTTCTCAGTCCCATTTGATTTAAAATGATTTTAGTTCATAGAATTCTGTGTATATGTATTTGGAGTCATTTAAATTTCATTTCATGTTTCCATACTGTGAGGTCAGATCAGTTCACATTGTTCACATGCCATCCAAACACAGCGTATTCAAATGTTGAAAGCATGTTCAAAAACAGAAACAAAATAATGTTTCCAAACGGTATTGATGATACATAGGACCACCTCAGCAACACAGTACAATCGATTTGGTACTGCTGGAGATACTGTTTTGATATTGCAGACTCGTTGATTAGTTTCATTGTCAGTTTCTCCAGATCGCATCTTTGTGATCGGAATAAATTCCATTTGACAGACACCACAAATGCCGTTAAATTGAGAAGAAGAAAAATGATCGTGGCATAAGCAACAAGTCTACCCATAAGTCCTATACAAGTTCTTAAGTCATACTTAGCGTATAAATTTAAAGTCTTTGTATCAGTCTGTCCCAGTGACAATTCAGGCTGTATTGTAGTAAAATACATATCTCCATCTACATTTAAAAGAAAAAATTAATGGAAGCGGACAAAAGCACATCCAGCTACTCAGCACGAATTGACCGCACTAACGTCCCATACAACCACATCACAGAACCCACCTCCCGAGCAACACGATACTGAACCCCCATCAGCCCACCAACACGATACAACGTCTTCATCAACCCGCTCACCTTCTTCTGTGCACGTCCTCTTCCCCTAAATAAACAAATAAACAAAAATGTAACACCGACAAACGTTGATTACCTTGATACTAACATAAAATAAGATACATTACCACTCTCCGTAGCAAGCAGCATATCCTTTGCTACCCCGATGACTGTCGTCTAAGTGCTATGGTGTAGGCGGTAGGCAGACTGGGTCTTAATGATCTCCGAGAAAAACGACAAGCTTGATACAAGGCGATAGTTTTCGTAGTTGTTGCCATCAAAATTACATTTCTTTTAAAGAGGCGAAAGAACAGCATTTTGTTGGAAAGAAGCCTGATAGCAGACAATTCTTTCCAATAGAAGTGTGGTAGTAGACAATTCTTTACAATAGAAGTGTGGTAGTAGACAATTCTTTACAATAGAAGTGTGGTAGTAGACAATTCTTTACAATAGAAGTCTGGTAGTAGGCAATTCTTTACAATAGAAGTGTGGTAGTAGACAATTCTTTACAATAGAAGTCTGGTAGTAGGCAATTCTTTACAATAGAAGTCTGGAAGTAGACAATTCTTTACAATAGAAGTCTGGTAGTAGACAATTCTTTACAATAGAAGTCTGGAAGTAGACAATTCTTTACAATAGAAGTCTGATAGTAGGCAATTCTTTACAATAGAAGTCTGATAGTAGGCAATTCTTTCCAATAGAAGTCTGATAGTAGGCAATTCTTTCCAATAGAAGTCTGGTAGTAGGCAATTCTTTACAATAGAAGTCTGGTAGTAGGCAATTCTTTACAATAGAAGTCTGGTAGTAGGCAATTCTTTACAATAGAAGTCTGGTAGTAGACAATTCTTTACAATAGAAGTCTGGTAGTAGACAATTCTTTACAATAGAAGTCTGGAAGTAGACAATTCTTTACAATAGAAGTCTGGTAGTAGACAATTCTTTACAATAGAAGTCTGGAAGTAGACAATTCTTTACAATAGAAGTCTGATAGTAGGCAATTCTTTACAATAGAAGTCTGATAGTAGGCAATTCTTTCAATAGAAGTCTGATAGTAGGCAATTCTTTACAATAGAAGTCTGGTAGTAGGCAATTCTTTACAATAGAAGTCTGGTAGTAGACAATTCTTTACAATAGAAGTCTGGTAGTAGACAATTCTTTACAATAGAAGTCTGGTAGTAGGCAATTCTTTACAATAGAAGTCTGGTAGTAGACAATTCTTTACAATAGAAACCTGATAATAGACAATTCTTTACAATAGAAGTCTGATAGTAGGCAATTCTTTACAATAGAAGTCTGGTAGTAGGCAATTCTTTACAATAGAAGTCTGGTAGTAGACAATTCTTTACAATAGAAGTCTGGTAGTAGGCAATTCTTTACAATAGAAGTCTGATAGTAGGCAATTCTTTACAATAGAAGTCTGGTAGTAGACAATTCTTTACAATAGAAACCTGATAATAGACAATTCTTTACAATAGAAGTCTGGTAGTAGACAATTCTTTACAATAGAAACCTGATAATAGACAATTCTTTACAATAGAAGTCTGATAACAGACAATTATTTACAATAGAAGTCTGATAACAGACAATTATTTACAATAGAAGTCTGATAACAGACAATTATTTACAATAGAAGTCTGATAACAGACAATTATTTACAATAAAAGCCTGATAGTAGACAATTATTTACAATGGAAGTCTGATAACAGACAATTATTTACAATGGAAGCCTGGTAAGTCTGATAAAAGACAATTATTTACAATGGAAGCTTAGTCTGATAAAAGACAATTATTTACAATGGAAGCCTGGTAAGTCTGATAAAAGACAATTATTTACAATGGAAGCCTGGTAAGTCTGATAAAAGACAATTATTTACAATGGAAGCCTGGTAAGTCTGATAAAAGACAATTATTTACAATGGAAGCCTGGTAAGTCTGATAAAAGACAATTATTTACAATGGAAGCCTGGTAAGTCTGATAAAAGACAATTATTTACAATGGAAGCCTGGTAAGTCTGATAAAAGACAATTATTTACAATAAAAGCCTGGTAAGTCTGATAAAAGACAATTATTTACAATAAAAGCCTGGTAGTAGACAATCATTTACAATAGGAGCCTGGTAGTAGACAATTATTTACAATGAAACCGATAGTAGACAATTATTTACAATGAAACGGATAGTAGACAATTATTTACAATGAAAACCGGATAGTAGACAATTATTTACAATAGAAGCCTGGTAGTAGATAATTATTTACAATAGAAGTCTGATAACAGACAATTAATCACAATAGACGCCTGATAACAGACAATTCATCATCATCATCAGGTGCCCTGCTGCATGGCGTTGGCGATCTTGGACTTCCATCTGTCTCTATCTCTTGTTGCCCCAAGCATCTCCTGCACCCTCCTCGTCTTCAGCCACTCTGCAAGTCCGTCTAGCATTTTCTCCCTGGGTCTACCTGGTGCTCTCTTTCCCTCCAGCCCTCCCGCTGTAACCAGGTGCTCCAAACCCCCCTTCCCCACAAAATGGCCCACAAATGTTGCCTGTCTTTTCCTAATCTTCCCCATGAACGATCCACTTGTGCCTGCCTCCATCAAGACTATCTAGCTTGTTTTCTTTGCTGTCCATGGAACTCTCAACATTCTTCATAGAAACCACATCTCGGCTGCCTCAATCCCGTTCTGGCCCTGCCTGTTGACTGTCCATGCCTCACATCCGTACAACAGTATTGGTTCTATTTAACATTCAAGAACTCTCTTCCTGATGTTAATTGACAAGTATTTGTAGGTAAGAATGCTTGTCATCTTCTTGAAAGCTTTTTTGGCCTGGCCGATTCTGCCGGCCATTTCTGATGTGCATCTGCCGTCTGATGAAATGATCGTTCCCAGGTATTTAAACTTATCAACCTGTGTCAAGGTTGTGCCATTTTCTGTTATTTTGCATGAGGGGATTTCATGTTTTTACTGATCACCATGACTTCAGTCTTCCTGCTGTTTAGTTCCAACCCCTTACCTTTGCTTTCTATTTCTAGTATACATGTATTCACAAGGTTTTGTAGGTCCCTTTCATTTTCTGCAATTAGCAAGGTGTCATCTGCGTATCGAATGTTGTTTAACATTTTCCATCCAACCTTTAATCCAGGGTCTTCTTCTTGGTTTTTCATGATGTTTTCACTGTAAAGTGAAAACAGATCTGGTAACAAAACACAACCCTGTCTGACTCCTCTTTTGATGTTTTGGAAAGAGCGTATATTGTTTTCTATTCTCATTGCAGCTGTTTGTTCCCAGTACATAGTTCTGATTATTCGTAGATCTTTTCCATCGACATTGGAGTCTCTCCAGTTGGTTGATCAATTCTTGATGTCGTACCCGATCGAAAGCCTTGGTATAGTCAACAAAGCATAAATACAAATCCTTATTCATCTCAACTGACCTCCCTATGATAGTTCTTAGGATGTATATGGCATTAATAGTTCCTTTCCCTTCCACAAATCCACGCTGTTCTTCTGTTATTTCTCTTTTGATTCTATTCCTTGTCCTTATCATGATTATTCTTAACAGGATTTTTGTTACATGACTCATCAAACTGATTGTGCGATGGAGTTCGCATTCTATAGCCCCTGTCTTCTTTGGAAGTGCAATGAAAATAGATTTTGACATATCTTTGGGGAGTTTTCCAGTGTCGTAAATTTCGTTTAAGAGGACTGTTTTTTTTTTCTATGCCAAATTCCTCCAGGGCTTCAAGCATCTCTGCAGTGATGTTGTCTGGTCCTGGGGCTTTTCCTGGTTTAATTTGTTTCAGTGCTGCTCTAACTTCATCTTTCATTATGGGTGGTCCTTCAAAGTTCTTTTTTATGATGTGTTCTCTTCGTTTCGGTCATCCTCAAAAAGGTCTTTAATGTACTCTCCCCATCTGTGTAATATAGTCTTTTTCCATTATAAGCGTGCCATCTTTCGATTTTAAGCAATCAGTTGATGTGGATGTATTTTTCCTGTGGACAATTTCTTCAATTCGTCTGTACATACCCTGAGGATTCGTTTTGTGTCGGTCTTCTGTTTCTTTGCATTTTGTTTTCAGCCAAGCTTCCTCAGCTTCATTGCACCTATTCCTGATTTCTTTGTTTATCTTCTTGTATATCTCCTCGTTTCTCTTTGCCTTCCTCCTTTCCTCCATCAAGCCCAAAATTTCATTAGTCATCCAGCTCTTTTTTGGTTTTCTATCTGCCTTAAGGATTTCTTCACAAGCTTCATTTATCGAATTTCTCAACTTTGTCCATTGTTCCTCACTGTCACCAACGTCTTCCAGAGCACTGACTTTGTTTTGAATATGCACATTAAATTTTTACGTATCACTTCATCTGTCTTTAAAGAGTCCAAGATTTAGTTTGATGTTGCTTGGGGTCTGTTTCCTTTTCCTCAATTTCAGCCTAAATCTTCCCACTACAGGATTGTGGTCACTGTTGCAGTCTGCGCCTGGTAGTGTTTTTGCTGACAGTAAAGAATTTCAAAATCTTTTGTTGATCAGGATGTAGTCAATCTGATTTTTGTTATTATCTCCTGGACTCATCCAAGTCCATTTTCTTCTATTAGGCTGCTCAAACCAGGTGTTTCCTACTATGAACTCATTCATCTGTGTCCATTCTACAAGTTTCCCTCCCCTTTCATTTTGTGTACCAAGGCCATGAGGTCCAACTCTATCCTCCACCCTATCCTGTCCCACTTTAACAGACAATTATTTACAATAAAAGCCTGATAGTAGACAAGTTTTTACAAGACTAGTCAACGATGGGGTGATCACATCCAAACATACATGTTCAGTTCGTATTGCTTATAGTAGCAATCACGTATGGATAAGGTCAAGAGAACAAGTAATTAATTAGCACTTTAAAATTGTTGTTTAGAATTCATGCTCTGAGACCAGTCGAAAGGACGCAAATTTTAAAAGAGTAGAGTGTCAAATATCGAAAGACAAGATGTACAAGTTGACAAAATCAGAGCCAAGTAAGAAATTGTTGGAAAAAAGAAGTCACAAAATACATCAGTCAGTTGAGAGGGTGGGTAAACAGTAGGGGAATGGAAACGATTTTGACGACAACAAAGATTGTCCTATATACTAAATAACTGCTGATTATATTAATTGTTCAATGTCTTAAAACAATATAAGTCAGACTTGGCTTTGATGATATCTTTGGTGACTGGCCGCTTTACCTGAGAATAAAATTGTTTATGCACAGTCAAACCAGTTCAGTTGCTGCTGAAATTGAAAGATCATAACGAATGTCAATATCATTCAGAGTACGCATTTCTGTGTGAACAATTTCCTCTTGTTCTATGTGTTATATCATTGATTTTGATATTGGTGTATGTCTTTTTCCATTGTTTCTTATTAATTTAGCGACTGCAACTTTGAAAAATGGCTTCAAGCTGATAACTTTACCGTTACAAAATAAATATCATTGTCATTGTCATTGTTATGCCACGTGATTCAGGAGCATCAGAGCTAAATATTGTTGCTGTGTCATTCAAGTATGTTCAGTTCAAATCTATGTCCACTTTCTGTAATTAGAAGAGCAGATGATAAGTGGCCAAATTGCAAAATGCTCTGAACGTAAAAGTTCAAGATGAAAAAAAAAATTGCCTAAGAGTGAAACAAACAAAGAAACACCTCTCTAAAAAGAAGCAAACAAACAAACAAAAATCACAGACAAACAAAAACTAAAAATATTAAAGGTCCCATCTTATCAATATGATACAAACTAGAGCAACAATCGCCACATAAATATATCATTTGAGGTGTACAGAGGAGGAAATCTCACATAACATGTAGGAATTGATGCTGAGGCCAATATAGATCACAAACTGGTTGAGTAGCCAGTCCATGTTATTGTTTACATCTATGCTACAGCGACGTCTGGAAGTCGTTATTGCACGAAGTCCTGTTCGGCTGTCGTCGGCTGCTGCTTTCTATTAGCACTGGTCTATACATATTAACTGGGCATAGTTCCGATTCCGTCTGACCCGTTCTTTGATGCTGCCGCCACTTATTGCAGTACAATCTGTGGATACTTAACATGATTTCCTGTTTGGTCAACAACCTGTTTCTCTGTTTCCCGTCCTTCACGTCTGGGTCTATGAAGCTGGAATACAACACGCCCGATACATCCACGACACCGACACAGACAGATGATTCGTGTGTCCATGTCAACAATACAACAAGACTGTATTCCACTTTTTACTGTGGCGTTTTGAAACGGCACTTAATCAGACAAGTGAGCGCCTATGTACGTTTACAGGCCATGGCCATTCCATTTGTAGACGAAGGACAGCCAATACAGACAACAATGAACCAAAACCGTATCGTGTCGGTTTTAGTACTGCTACCAGTGTTGGTTGATCTCCCACCAGTTCGTTTACAAATCCCGTAGTGGTACTGATGATGCCAATTTAATTAACTCTCCTTCGAAAAACTTTCCTTCACTAAATTGACACGGGATCTATTGTCTGAATTCTTTTCGATGACCTTTTTCTGCTTTCAACATCATCGTCGTCATCATCATCATCATCATCATCATCATCATCATCATCATCATCATCATCACATCATCATCATCATCATCATCATCATCATCATCATCATCATCATCATCATCATCATCATCATCATCATCATCATCATCATCATCATCATGTGCTCTGCCGCATGGCGTTGGCGATCATGGCATTTCATACGATTCTATCCTTTGTCGCTGCAAGTACAACTCCTACCCTTTCTGGCCTCAGCCACCCTGCAAGTCCGTCCATTATTTTCTCCCTGGGTCTATCCGATGCTCTCTTTCCTTCCAGTTTTCCGGTTGTGACCAGATATTCCAAATTTCATTTCCTCAGAATATGTCCTATAAATGTTGCTTGTCTTTTCCTAATCTTTATTATTAATGATCTTCGTGTGTCTGTCTCCTTCAAGACTGTCTTGTTTTCTTTGCTGTCCATGGAACCCTCAACATTCTTCTTAGAAACCACATTTCAGTTGCCTCAATTTTGTTCTGACTTTGCGTGTTGACTGTCCATGCATCTCAACCGTACAACAGTATCAGTTCTACATAATGTTGAAGAACTCTCTTCCTGATGTTAATTGATAGACATTTGTTGATAAGAAGGCTTTTCGCACACCACAATACACAAAACAAATGATACTTTTTAAACTTTTAGGGATCTTTCCAAAAGTATGCCTCGCCGAGACGTCAGCAAAAACTGACAACAGCTCAAGAGGCACTGCAAGTCTACTTCAAAAGGGCAGCATCTGGGAAATAAATGAACGCACTGGGAAACATAGACAGGTGAATGACAGAAACAAGGGCTGACACAGAGGAGCTGGAAAGATCAAAGAAACCGACCTTTCATTATCTCTCATGGTGAGGTGATTGATGAAAATCATGGGGACAGTGGCAGGTGAACCTGTCTCCAATCATTTTCTTTTACAAACGATACGCCGAGTCTGCAGATTTCGCTTAATGTCATTAGAAAAGTGTGCGTGAGGCGTAGCGTTCTGTTGGGCAAGTTTGTTACTCTGAGAAACCGAAAACGTCCATTTGAATCGTTACCGAGATGACAAAAAGCAAGTGCACCTGGCCCGGTCCTTTTCCTGTTGCTACAGAAGAACCAAACAAGTTGTCGCCGTTTTGGTCATAGTGGTGGTTTCTCGAGTGTCACAATTCAGGCTTATACTGTCACCTAACACAGATTTATATAACGTCAGTACTATCGCTTTAGGAAGAAACTTGACTAGATTAAAATTGGAATTTCGCCCTTAAAATGTCACATTTTGCAGTATGATAACCACCCATTGGGCAAAGAAGAGTCTTGTTCTTTCTGTAATGATGCTCTGGAAACAGAAGTATGCTTCTCGCTCAAATGCATGTGTATTTCTTTCTTTCTTTCTTTTTTTTTTGTCACAGTAAATTGACCAAGTGAAATTCGGATCGGTTGCTCTACCTGGGGAGAGCGCGTATCCGTAGCGCAAAGCCAGACATTTCTTATACTTTTTTTTTTTTTTTATTCCATATGCTTGTATTTGTTTATCTACGAAAGTGGATTTTTCTACATAATTTTGGCAGAACAAGCCCTTTGTTGCCGTGGGATCTGTAACATGCACTGAGGGCATTGTACGCGGGACTTTGGTTTATCGTCTTAACCAAAAAGACTACAGAAATTTTCCGAGTACAGTGAATTAGACCAGGACTACAACTTGCCGAATACTACAGGTATCCATCGATGTGTAGTTTTATTTACGTTGATAGGCCACCGATCACGGATAACAAAATACTTATAATGAAAGTTGCTAATTTTATATATAGAGCATTTAGCCCGACGAAACAAGGTTCACAATCGTTAGATTGGTTTCTGTTATGTTCATTCCGCTTGTAAGGAGCTACAGCGTATTCAAAAACCACCTTGACTTACTGACTCCTGTCTGAGTGTGTTTTTCTGCAGCGTTTTACCACCATAGCAAAATGTACAGTTCAGTACAGGAAACACCGTAACAGTGACAGAAAGGTACAGCGAATCATCATCATATCATTATGTGCCCTGCCACATGGCGTTAGCGATCATGGCCCTCCATGTGCATCTATCCCTCGTTGCCGCAAGCACATCTTCCACCCTCTCTGTCCTCAGTCACGCTGCAAGTCCGTCCAATATTTTTTCTTTGGGTCTACCTCGTGCTTTCTTTCACTCCAGCTTTCTTGTTGTGACCAGGTGCTCTAACTCCCTTTCCTCATAAAATGTTGCCTCCTATAAATGCTGCTTGCCTTTTCCTAATCTTCCTTATGAATGATCTTGTGTCTGCTTTCTTCAAGACTGTCTCGTTTGTTTTCTTTGCTGTCCATGGAACTCTCAACATTCTTCTCAGAAACCCCATCTCGGCTGCCTCAAATTTATTCTGGCTTTGCTTGTTGACTGTCCACGCCTCACAACCGTATAACATTATTGGTTCTATATAACATTCAAAAACTCTCTTCCTGATGTTAACTGATAGGCATTTGTTGGTAAGAACGCTTTTCATCGTCTTGAATGCCGTTAAGGTTTAGGCGATTCTGCTGGCTATTTCTGATGTGCATCTGCCGTCTGGTGAAATGATCGTTCCCAGATATTTAAACTTATCAGCCTTTCTCAGTGTTGTGCCGTTTGCTGTTATTTTGCATGAGGGGATTTCATGTTTTATACTGACTACCAATGCACGTACTGATTTATGGACGCTTTCGTTTGGACGTCACACTGTCATGGTCTTTGCGGTCCTTGTAGTCCCTGTGGGAAGAATGGCTGGCACAGAGGCCAAGTATTGCCTTCCATTCTGACTGCACAAGTTCCAGAATGACTCTGGACAAAATTTGTGCGTACGGCCTCCGGTCCACCCAGCTGTGAATGGGTACCTGACCCTGTTCTGGTTTAAAGAAGACAAAGAACCAACCGAACAGAGATGAGCATTTATCCACTTATGATGCTGGTCCCGAGAAAAGCTGAGACCTATACCACCTCACTCCCCTACGACCCCAAGGTTATAGAACAACTTTGACCATCACTCACTTTTTTTTTACCAACCCCAAGGCTTTAGTCCATGACATGTCTCTTTCTGGCATTCACCTGGTGTATTTTCCAGTGCACTGTCTTATGTCTCTAAGATCATCTTCGAAGTCGGTGTAACACCTGATCTTATCGAGCATCTGTTGATTTGGAAACTGTTTGATGTTGTTAGTGCATGTGGGTTTTTACTGAATTTAGGAGGTTTGTTGTTGTTTCTTGTTTGTTTGTTTGTTATTGTTGTCGTTATTATTGTTTACCCATGTCGTTTTAGTTTGGTGCAATAAGCGAGCTGGTTAAGATGTCGGACTTCTAATTCAGTTTTAATTTCAGTTTCTCAAGACAAGTCTCCCCGCTAGGAACGAATTCCATATGCACTAACGTCACAGGTGTCACGCAAAATTTGAAGGTGTACTAGAAGTTGGGCACTGCCTGTGTTGTGCCTGGTTGGTACAAGGTGGAGACTTCTGTGGTTTCCCAAAACAATATAGGTGCAGACATGACGTGCCTAAATACCCTCCACCCTTCATGTGAATAACAGAGGCAGAATACCAAACATCACGTTCAGGACCCTATAAGCCATGTCAGTGTTCGGTGACTTCTGGAAACTCACAAAACAAGTGTACACACTTCGTCCTTCCCTCACCGTCGTCAGGCTGTCTTGGCTTCAGCCTCTCGCTTTGTCCGGCCGTGTCGCGGAATATGGGAGTCTGCTTCATGGACATCAGCAGGGTCTTCATATCGCTATTGCCCATCCAGCAGTGCAACTCCATCATCCTTAGGGACTGAAGGAAACCTGTATATTTTCCAGGAAATCTTTCTCAGGAAATCGTTAACGATAGAATGATCTGCAATACTTCACAGAATGATCTAGTCCAGAAACTTAAGAATGATACAATTATAGATGTAAGTGTGGAGAGACTATACCAAACGTAACCTCTTTGAAAAGCTATTTTGCTACAAAATATCACATAGAAGAATACTATGCAAAACTAGAGTGGATTATGCGCACATTCAAAACAAAATGGCTGTCATATCTATCATCAGTAACAAGCAGGATTTGATTCCGTCTATTCAAATTGTACTGCAAACGATGTCAATATACGTGACGAAAGGTGATGGCGAATCTTTTTTTTTTCAACAATATACCTATGTATGTTTACAAGTTGGGTTTGTGGTATTGTTGTTGTTCGTGTTATATTTTTCATCATTACTGACAATGCTTCATGTAGATACATGGATATATGTATTTCAAACATAAAGATACATGCCTTTTGCATGAATTCCATTTTGTTCTGATGACTTGATTGTAATTACTCTTTGCTATTTTGTCTTGCACTTGTTATATTATTTTTTAAAATTAAAATGACTGAATAAAAGTTTGAAAGGAAAGAATAACAAGTTAGGAATGATACTGTAAAATTTTGCGCGTGCATAGTCGTCCTTTCTGAAGGTTATTTGCCAGTCTAGCATTTAATGTATCTATTTTGAAATATTGTCCGTAGAACTAACAGTAAAATATGTAAACGTTTATGAATTGTTTTATTTTCATCTTTTCTACTTTAGCAATATCAAACTACGCAGAATAGCTGACACTTCCAGCTCTGCCTATGTTATTTTGTTTACATGAATGTACGAAACATACCTAAAACTTTTTTTCAGATAGTCTTCTTCGTTTTGGTTTTATGAAGGTTTTCACAGCACCGGAAATGTCCAGTCCTGGTAAGCGTAATGGTAGATCTCCCACTTGACTGCACGGG
>CM060307.1:41309654-41319654 GCA_030674185.1 Monoplex corrugatus | reverse complement strand
ATTCAAATAGAACATGTATTTCGTTTTCTGCACATTTGGACAAACTGGACATGAAGTGTTGACAGTCGTAGGCGCAAAGCGATATCTGTGAACGTTTAACTGGGACACGCCCATCCTAAATTGTGCCATAGCGTTCCTGCTCTTGCAGTTGTAGTAGTTGTAGCAGTAGTCGTATTGAAACCATTTCAATTTCACATCCGTTGTCGTGAAAATTCTCCAAAATTTTTAACCTTTAGAATCGCTTCTAGGATATAAAATTGTTGTGTACACCTGGATCCAGATCAGTAAAATGGTAAGAGTTCTCATTCGAATTACAGGACTCTATTTACAGATCGCCAGTTGGTGGCTAGTGTACAGTTCACAGGTCGCCGATTGGTGACTAGGATATTGTTTACAGATCACCAATCGATGAGTAGGGTATCGTTTACAGATCACTGATCAGTGACTAGGGTACTGTTTACAGATCACCAATTGGTGACTAGGGTACTATTTACAGATCACTGATCAGTGACTAGGGTTTTGTTTACAGAACACTGATTGGTGACTAGGGTACTGTTTACAGATCACTGATTGGTGACTGGGGTTCTGTTTACAGATCACCAATTGGTGACTAGGGTACTGTTTACAGATCACTGATCAGTGACTAGGGTACTGTTTACAGATCACCAATTGGTGACTAGGGTACTATTTACAGATCACTGATCAGTGACTAGGGTTTTGTTTACAGAACACTGATTGGTGACTAGGGTACTGTTTACAGATCACCAATCAGTGACTAGGGTACTGTTTACAGATCACCAATCAGTGACTAGGGTACTGTTTACAGATCACCAATCAGTGACTAGGGTACTGTTTACAGATCACCAATCAGTGACTAGGGTACTGTTTACAGATCACCAATCAGTGACTAGGGTACTGTTTACAGATCACCAATCAGTGACTAGGGTACTGTTTACAGATCACCAATCAGTGACTAGGTACTGTTTACAGATCACCAATCAGTGACTAGGGTACTGTTTACAGATCACCAATCATTGACTAGGTACTGTTTACAGATCACCAATCATTGACTAGGTACTGTTTACAGATCACCAATCATTGACTAGGTACTGTTTACAGATCACCAATCAGTGACTAGGTATGTTTACAGATCACCAATCAGTGACTAGGGTACTGTTTACAGATCACCAATCATTGACTAGGTACTTTTACAGATCACCAATCATTGACTAGGTACTGTTTACACATCACCAATCATGACCAGGGTACTGTTACAGATCACCAATCAGTGACTAGGTACTGTTTACAGATCACCAATCATGACTAGGTACTGTTTACAGATCACCAATCGTGACTAGGTACTGTTTACAATCACCAATCAGTGACTAGGTACTGTTTACAGATCACCAATCAGTGACTAGGTACTGTTTACAGATCACCAATCAGTGACTAGGTACTGTTTACAGATCACCAATCATGACTAGGTACTGTTTACAGATCACCAATCATGACAGGTACTGTTTACAGATCACCAATCATGACTAGGTACTGTTTACAGATCACCAATCATTGACTAGGTACTGTTTACAGATCACCAATCAGTGACTAGGTACTGTTTACAGATCACCAATCAGTGACTAGGTACTGTTTACAGATCACCAATCATGACTAGGTACTGTTTACAGATCACCAATCAGTGACTAGGTACTGTTTACAGATCACCAATCATGACTAGGTACTGTTTACAGATCACCAATCAGTGACTAGGTTACTGTTTACAGATCACCAATCAGTGATAGGGTACTGTTTACAGATCACCAATCAGTGACTAGGTACTGTTTACAGTCACCAATCATGCTAGGTACTGTTTACAGATCACCAATCAGTGACTAGGTACTGTTTACAGATCACCAATCAGTGACTAGGGTACTGTTTACAGATCACCAATCATGACTAGGTACTGTTTACAGATCACCAATCAGTGACTAGGTACTGTTTACAGATCACCAATCATGACTAGGTACTGTTTACAGATCACCAATCATGACTAGGTACTGTTTACAGATCACCAATCATGACTAGGTACTGTTTACAGATCACCAATCAGTGACTAGGGTACTGTTTACAGATCACCAATCAGTGACTAGGTACTGTTTACAGATCACCAATCAGTGACTAGGTACTGTTTACAGATCACCAATCATGACTAGGTACTGTTTACAGATCACCAATCATGACTAGGTACTGTTTACAGATCACCAATCAGTGACTAGGGTACTGTTTACAGATCACCAATCATTGACTAGGTACTGTTTACAGATCACCAATCAGTGACTAGGTACTGTTTACAGATCACCAATCAGTGACTAGGTACTGTTTACAGATCACCAATCAGTGACTAGGTACTGTTTACAGATCACCAATCAGTGATAGGTACTGTTTACAGATCACCAATCAGTGACTAGGTACTGTTTACAGATCACCAATCAGTGACTAGGGTACTGTTTACAGATCACCAATCATGACTAGGGTACTGTTTACAGATCACCAATCAGTGACTAGGTACTGTTTACAGATCACCAATCATTGACTAGGTACTGTTTACAGATCACCAATCAGTGACTAGGGTACTGTTTACAGATCACCAATCAGTGACTAGGGTACTGTTTACAGATCACCAATCATGTGACTAGGTACTGTTTACAGATCACCAATCAGTGACTAGGAGATGTTTACAGATCACCAATCAGTGACTAGGTACTGTTTACAGATCACCAATCAGTGACTAGGGTTTAACTTGTTTACAGATCACCAATCAGTGATAGGTACTGTTTACAGATCACCAATCATGACTAGGTACTGTTTACAGATCAAACCAATCAGTGAAATAGGTACTGTTTACAGATCACCAATCAGTGACTAGGGTACTGTTTACAGATCACCAATCAGTGACTAGGTACTGTTTACAGATCACCAATCAGTGACTAGGTACTGTTTACAGATCACCAATCAGTGACTAGGGTACTGTTTACAGATCACCAATCAGTGACTCAGGGTACTGTTTACAGATCACCAATCATTGACTAGGTACTGTTTACAGATCACCAATCAGTGACTAGGGTACTGTTTACAGATCACCAATCAGTGACTAGGGTACTGTTTACAGTCACCAATCAGTGACTAGGTACTGTTTACAGATCACCAATCAGTGACTAGGTACTGTTTACGTCACAATATATGTACTGTTCAGATCACCAATCAGTGACTAGGGTACTGTTTACAGATCACCAATCAGTGACTAGGTACTGTTTACAGATCACCAATCAGTGACTAGGGTACTGTTTACAGATCACCAATCAGTGACTAGGTACTGTTTACAGATCACCAATCAGTTGACTAGGTACTGTTTACAGATCACCAATCAGTGACTAGGTACTGTTTACAGATCACCAATCAGTGACTAGGGTACTGTTTACAGATCACCAATCATGACTAGGGTACTGTTTACAGATCACCAATCAGTGACTAGGTACTGTTTACAGATCACCAATCATGACTAGGTACTGTTTACAGATCACCAATCAGTGACTAGGGTACTGTTTACAGTCACCAATCAGTGAAATAGGGTACTGTTTACAGATCACCAATCAGTGACTAGGGTACTGTTTACAGATCACCAATCAGTGACCAGGGTACATGTTTACAGATCACCAATCATGACTAGGGTACTGTTTACAGATCACCAATCAGTGACTAGGGTACTGTTTACAGATCACCAATCAGTGATAGTACTGTTTACAGATCACCAATCAGTGACTAGGTACTGTTTACAGATCACCAATCAGTGACTAGGTACTGTTTACAGATCACCAATCAGTGACTAGGGTACTGTTTACAGATCACCAATCAGTGACTAGGGTACTGTTTACAGATCACCAATCAGTGATAGGGTACTGTTTACAGATCACCAATCAGTGACTAGGGTACTGTTTACAGATCCACACGTTTTAATCACCAATCAGTGACTAGGTACTGTTTACAGATCACCAATCAGTGACTAGGGTACTGTTTACAGATCACCAATCATGTGACTAGGGTACTGTTTACAGATCACCAATCAGTGACTAGGGTACTGTTTACAGATCACCAATCAGTGACTAGGGTACTGTTTACAGATCACCAATCAGTGACTAGGTACTGTTTTACAGATCACCCAATCAGTGACTAGGTACTGTTTACAGATCACCAATCAGTGACTAGGGTACTGTTTACAGATCACCAATCAGTGACTAGGGTACTGTTTACAGATCACCAATCAGTGACTAGGTACTGTTTACAGATCACCAATCAGTGACTAGGTACTGTTTACAGATCACCAATCAGTGACTAGGTACTGTTTACAGATCACCAATCAGTGACTAGGTACTGTTTACAGATCACCAATCAGTGACTAGGTACTGTTTACAGATCACCAATCAGTGACTAGGGTACTGTTTACAGATCACCAATCAGTGACTAGGTACTGTTTACAGATCACCAATCAGTGACTAGGGTACTGTTTACAGATCACCAATCAGTGACTAGGGTACTGTTTACAGTCACCAATCAGTGACTAGGGTACTGTTTACAGTCACCAATCAGTGACCAGGGTACTGTTTACAGTCACCAATCAGTGACCAGGGTACTGTTTACAGTCACCAATCAGTGACCAGGGTACTGTTTACAGTCACCAATCAGTGACCAGGGTACTGTTTACAGTCACCAATCAGTGAATAGGGTACTGTTTACAGTCACAAATCAGTGACTAGGGTACTGTTTACAGATCACCAATCAGTGACTAGGGTACTGTTTACAGATCACCAATCAGTGACCAGGGTACTGTTTACAGATCACCAATCAGTGAATAGGGTACTGTTTACAGATCACCAATCAGTGACTAGGGTACTGTTTACAGATCACCAATCAGTGACTAGGGTACTGTTTACAGATCACCAATCATTGACTAGGTACTGTTTACAGATCACCAATCAGTGACTAGGGTACTGTTTACAGTCACCAATCAGTGACTAGGTATTGTTTACAGATCACCAATCAGTGACTAGGGTACTGTTTACAGATCACCAATCAGTGAATAGGGTACTGTTTACAGATCACCAATCAGTGACTAGGGTACTGTTTACAGATCACCAATCAGTGAATAGGGTACTGTTTACAGATCACCAATCAGTAACTAGGTACTGTTTACAGATCACCAATCATTGACTAGGTACTGTTTACAGATCACCAATCAGTGACTAGGTACTGTTTACAGATCACCAATCAGTGACTAGGTACTGTTTACAGATCACCAATCAGTGACTAGGTACTGTTTACAGATCACCAATCAGTGACTAGGTACTGTTTACAGATCACCAATCAGTGACATAGGTACTGTTTACAGATCACCAATCAGTGACTAGGTACTGTTTACAGATCACCAATCAGTGACCAGGGTACTGTTTACAGATCACCAATCAGTGAATAGGGTACTGTTTACAGATCACCAATCAGTGACTAGGGTACTGTTTACAGATCACCAATCAGTGACCAGGGTACTGTTTACAGATCACCAATCAGTGAATAGGGTACTGTTTACAGATCACCAATCAGTGACTAGGGTACTGTTTACAGTCACCAATCAGTGACTAGGTATTGTTTACAGATCACCAATCAGTGACTAGGGTACTGTTTACAGATCACCAATCAGTGACTAGGGTACTGTTTACAGATCACCAATCATTAACTAGGTACTGTTTACAGATCACCAATCAGTGACTAGGTATTGTTTACAGATCACCAATCAGTGACTAGGTACTGTTTACAGATCACCAATCAGTGACTAGGGTACTGTTTACAGATCACCAATCAGTGACTAGGTACTGTTTACAGATCACCAATCAGTGACTAGGGTACTGTTTACAGATCACCAATCATTGACTAGGGTACTGTTTACAGATCACCAATCAGTGACTAGGTACTGTTTACAGATCACCAATCAGTGACTAGGGTACTGTTTACAGATCACCAATCAGTGACTAGGGTACTGTTTACAGATCACCAATCAGTGACCAGGGTACTGTTTACAGATCACCAATCAGTGACTAGGGTACTGTTTACAGATCACCAATCAGTGACTAGGGTACTGTTTACAGATCACCAATCAGTGACTAGGTATTGTTTACAGATCACCAATCAGTGACTAGGGTACTGTTTACAGATCACCAATCATTGACTAGGTACTGTTTACAGATCACCAATCAGTGACTAGGTATTGTTTACAGATCACCAATCAGTGACTAGGGTACTGTTTACAGATCACGAATCAGTGACTAGGTACTGTTTACAGATCACCAATTGGTGAATAGGGTACTGTTTACAGTCACCAATCAGTGACTAGGGTACTGTTTACAGATCACCAATCAGTGACTAGGGTACTGTTTACAGATCACCAATCATTGACTAGGTACTGTTTACAGATCACCAATCAGTGACTAGGGTACTGTTTACAGTCACCAATCAGTGACTAGGTATTGTTTACAGATCACCAATCAGTGACTAGGTACTGTTTACAGATCACCAATCAGTGACTAGGTATTGTTTACAGATCACCAATCAGTGACTAGGGTTCTGTTTACAGATCACCAATCAGTGACTAGGTACTGTTTACAGATCACCAATCAGTGACTAGGTGCTGTTTACAGATCACCAATCAGTGACTAGGGTACTGTTTACAGATCACCAATCAGTGACTAGGGTACTGTTTACAGATCACCAATCAGTGACCAGGGTACTGTTTACAGATCACCAATCAGTGACTAGGTACTGTTTACAGATCACCAATCAGTGACCAGGGTACTGTTTACAGATCACCAATCATTGACTAGGTACTGTTTACAGATCACCAATCAGTGACTAGGTACTATTTACAGATCACCAATCAGTGACTAGGTACTGTTTACAGATCACCAATCAGTGACCAGGGTACTGTTTACAGATCACCAATCAGTGACTGGGTACTGTTTACAGATCACCAATCAGTGACCAGGGTACTGTTTACAGATCACCAATCAGTGACTAGGTACTGTTTACAGATCACCAATCAGTGACTAGGTACTGTTTACAGATCACCAATCAGTGACCAGGGTACTGTTTACAGATCACCAATCAGTGACCAGGGTACTGTTTACAGATCACCAATCAGTGACTAGGTACTGTTTACAGATCACCAATCAGGTACTAGGGTACTGTTTACAGATCACCAATCAGTGACCAGGGTACTGTTTACAGATCACCAATCAGTGACTAGGTACTGTTTACAGATCACCAATCAGTGACTAGGTATTGTTTACAGATCACCAATCAGTGACTAGGGTACTGTTTACAGATCACCAATCAGTGACTAGGTACTGTTTACAGATCACCAATCAGTGACTAGGTACTGTTTACAGATCACCAATCAGTGACTAGGTATTGTTTACAGATCACCAATCAGTGACTAGGTATTGTTTACAGATCACCAATCAGTGACTAGGTACTGTTTACAGATCACCAATTGGTGAATAGGGTACTGTTTACAGATCATTGCTTGGTGACAAAGGTACTGTGTACAGGTCACCAATCCTGGCCACAGTATTCTGTCTACAGGTGATCAGTGCATACAATGTTCTGTTTACACTGGTGTCGCTGATCGGTGTATGGAATAATGAAAGATTTAATTAGATAATTTATATTCAGTTTAAACAGAAAACACCTACAAGTCATAAAACCGAACACTTCAAAAGACTCAACCGTTCTCACAACTTGCACAACATCTGATCGTCGTGAAAGGTCCAGGAAGCTCTGTTTTGAAGAATGAACCTTCAGTTTCACATAACTATGTACACGCTCTCGAATTCCCATAATACCAAGAATAAAACTATGGATCAGACTCGAATAACATGAAACAGACATGCAGTTTATCGTTTCCACTAAACCGATTTCACTGTCCATGAATTCATTGTCCGACGATATATATCGCTTTGCATTGACCTCGTTTGAGATTCGGACTGTTTTCCTTTGAGAGATCAGCTCGACATAACAGGGCCTCATTTTATTATAGCTAACGGAAGTGTATACATACATGGTCTTTCTTATGTGACAACGAAATAAAATTTGTTGAACAGGCTCGACAGCATATTTCCATTATCCAAAGGGATGCCAATAGCCTGCTTAAAAAACACAAATCAGCCTTTTCATGTATAATTATCATTTCTTTCCTCCTCATTGAGCTTGCTATCTGCAAAATAACAACTGGAAATTGAATGTCAATGCACAACTCATCCACTTGCAGAACAACATCAACAAGTTTTATTTTAAAGTTTATTCCGCCTTTTTGTTCTCTAGGGTGATATGGCAATGGAGTGTGCGTGTATTTAGGTGTATCTGCGTCGCAAGCGTGAGTCTGTGTAAGCGTGTGTGTGTTTGTGAGTGTGTATGTGTACCTACTTAGGCTTGCCAGATGTTTATGTGTTGACGAACTGTTCACTTAAATTGCAATATTCAATTGGTGAAATCAGACCGGACATTGTTTTAAGCACTTTTTCCCACGCAGCACACCCACCTAGCTAGCTAGAGCGCTTCTACATGTAGACAGACTCATCCTTCCACAATCCATTTTTCAAAATGAAATGCGTCCGCGTAATCCAGTTGTCCATACGCTTTCTTTCCATGGCGCTGATTGGTCGATAGATCGGCAGCAGTCCCGCAGCGTACGTCATCAACGATGCCCGATAGGCTGTTTCCGTTTCGGAAGCCCCAAAAGAGGCTGCATTTCCATTTTGATGACTGACTATCTGAGTAGCTCCAGTGAGGTCCTCTGATAAGCGTAATCAACACATCTTGGGGAGGGGCTGTGACATTGTGTGTGTATGTAAGTTTGTGTGTATGCGTGTGGTGTGTGTGTGTGTGTGTGTGTGTGTGTGTGTGTGTGTGTGTGTGTGTGTGTGTGTGTGTGTGTGTGTGTGTGTGTGTTCGTTCGTTCTTTGATTTAACGTCTGTTCACTATGATTTGATATTAGACGGTGTTGTGTGTGTGTGTGTGTGTGTGTGTGTGTGTGTGTGTGTGTGTGTGTGTGTGTGTGTGTGTGTGTGTGTGTGTGTGTTCTGTGCGTATGAGTGTATGTTTGGGTGTGCCTTTGTTGTGTGTGTGTGTGTGTGTGTGTGTGTGTGTGTGTGTGTGTGTGTGTGTGTGTGTGTGTGTGTGTGTGTGTGTGGATGGGGTACAGGTTAGTGAGGGAGGACTGGGAAAACTATGGTCCTTCCTTGTTTGGTTTGACGTGTTGTTGATCCATCTTTCTGGTGTGATATGTTGTGGACATGAAGAGAGCTGTCTTGTCTTGTTGTATCAAATACTCGTTCTGATTCTATTTGTTTTGGTGTTTTTCTGGTTCCTGTTTGCTTGAACGCGGGCAATCACACTTGTGTTGGATTTGTGAATGCAATAACTTCTGAATAATTTTGTAAGGACTTTGTATTAAAAGCAGATAGTTTTATGTGCACTGGAACTTCCCTCTCTCTTTTGAATGTATGAGAGAGCGCGCGCTTTTTGGACTCTTTGGATTTCTTCCATCAGCTTCATTAACTGAATTTTTCAAATTTGTCCATTGTTCTTCGCTGCCCCCGACATTTTCCAGGGTACTGAATTTATTCTGAACAGATACGCTAACTTTTGCCCGAGTTCATTCATCTGTCTTTAAGAGCCCAAGACTTAGTTTCGGTTTTGTTTCCTTTTCTTTAGTTTCAGCCTAAATTTTCCCATTCAGGACTATGGTCACCGTTGCAGTCTACACCTAGCAAGATTTTGCTATTAGTAAACAATTTCTAAATCTCTTATTTATCAGACATAATCAATTTGGTATTTTGTGCCTTCTCCTGGATTCATCCTGTCCATTTACTTCTGTTATGTTGCTCAAACTAAATGTTT
>CM060307.1:41299654-41304654 GCA_030674185.1 Monoplex corrugatus | reverse complement strand
AGAACATCGCCGAGCAACCTCCCTACTCACCCGACCTGGCTCCATGAGTGCATGAAGACGTGGTGGAGAAGGATGGGAAAGTGCGTTAAACTCAAGTGGGATAATTACTTTCTAAGGGAAAAACTTGTGGTTTGTAGTTTGGATTTGAAATACATTTTTTTGTGACACCAGTCCTGTTACTTTTCTGACATACACCTCGTATATCAGATCTCCTGAGACGGCTTGATGCTAGGACAGTAATGTCAAAGACCATAGCCAGACATAAACAACGTAAATTTTTGGACTCTCCCCACCCTGTGACCACGTTTTGCATCCTGTTAATTGCCATCCACCATTGTACCAACCAAAAAAAAGTCCTTTTTCCCCATTTAAGCATTTTTATTATAATATTTTCCACCAATTATTGATAAAACAACTTTACAACCACATCTTTGAAATGCACAATAAATTGACTAATTCAACCAGATCTATAACCAAAAATGTTAGAAAAAAATCAACCAGTCATATGTAACAAACACAAAATGACACACAACACACACACACACACACACACACACACACACACACACACACACACACACACACACACACACACACACACACACACACACACACACACACACACACACAACAGAGATATATGTATGTATATATGTATGTATACATACAGACATACATAACATATACATTGCAAAGCCAAAAACTTAACCCTTTGACTCTCTCACCCTATCCACCAGCTTCCTGCAGGAAGCTGGTGGAATAGGATGAGGGAGTCAAAGGGTTAAGTTTTTGCGATCGGTGGATAGGGTGTGGGAGTCAAAGGGTTAATCAGGGTCGTTAGTGTCATGGTTCGTTCGTGGGGGCTGTGGCTGGAGGGATGTCGTGACGTGACGGCCCGCTTACCACAGGGTCGCTGACTCAGTCTGGTTGTTCGTGACTGAGGTATTACTGGTGAATGTTGATAAGGGAGACTGGAGCTATCTATATGCATCCTTTATTTGCCAGGCGGGAGGTACCCAAAGCACGATCCGAGTCCTGATATTTTCCTATTGGAAGTCTGAAGATTGCGCCCGTTGAAAATGTAATATCATTTATGATACTTATCTATTAATAATAATAATAATATATGATATTTGATCCGAGACCAGATATCTTCCTATTGGAAGTCTGACTAGTGCGCCCGTTGAAAATGTAATATCATTATAATGATAATTATCTGATTACAATAATTATGATAATAATATTTAAATGATTATAACACCACAATGAATGATAATAATAATAAAATGATTATAATAGTAGCAACAATGATAATAATGTTAATGAAAACTATACTATAGTAGTAATAATAATAACAATATAATGATAATGATAATGATGATAATATAATAATAATAGTAATAATAACAATATACTATTACTACAACTACTACTACTACTTCTACTACTATCATCATTATCACTACTACTATACTACTACTATTACTACTACTACTTCTACTATTACTACTACCATCATTATCATCACTACTACACTACTACTACTACTGATACTGATAATAATGACAATTGATGATGATAATAACGCTAAAAATGATACTACTACTACTACTACTACTACTTACTACTACTACTCAACTACTACTGCACTTTTCAAAAACAGAACTTTAAACAGTATACAAAATAATAGTGAGAAGATAATTAAAGTGGAAAAAAACACGTTATATTTGTTATACAGCATTTCTGAATTCTTTCCTTGGTCAGCGGTTAAAGTTATGTTTTGGCTAAAACGTGCAACATTCATTTAGTGAAGTCTAAAATCCCACCAGCACGTTCATGCCCATTACAATAGCTGTAAGCTTTACGGTCTTTGACCGTTACTTGATCGAAAATTCTCCCTGCGAAGAAATTAATTAAGCTTAGCTTTAATGCCTTGACGACTTTGTAATAAAGTTGAGTCACACAGTGTTGTGTATAGGTGTGTATGTGCGTGAGGGAAAGACAGACAGACAGACAGACAGAGAGAGAGAGACAAAGAGACAGACAGACAGACAGACAGACAGAGACGGGAGAGAGAGAGAGAGAGAGAGAGAGAGTGTGTGTGTGTGTGTGTGTGTGTGTGATTGTTTGTTTGTGTGAGTGCGTGTGTTTGTGTGTGTGTGTGTTTGTGTATGTATGTGTGAGTGTGTGTGGTGTGTGTGTGTGTGTGTGTGTGTGTGTGTGTGTGTGTGTGTGTGTGTGTGTGTGTATGTGTGTGTGTTGTGTGTGTAAAATCAATTTAACTGAGCTTAAGCCTCTGAACTTGACAACAAAGCGAGAGTGTAATGTGTGTGTGTGTGTGTGTGTGTGTGTGTGTGTGTGTGTGTGTGTGTGTGTGTGTGTGGTGTGTGAGTGTGTGTGTGTAGTGTGTTGTGTGTGTGTGTGTGTGTGTGTGTGTGTGTGTGTGTGTGTGTGTGTGTGTGTGTGTGTGTGTGTGTGTGTGGTGTGAAATACATTTCACTGAGCTTAATTCGTTGAACTTGAACAAGGAGTGAAATAAGTGTACGTGCGTGCGTGCGTGTGCGTATGTATGTTGCATTGTGTGTAAGAGAGAGTGAGAGAGAGAGGGAGGGAGAAGAGAGAGAGAGAGAGAAAGTGGGAAAGAGAGAGAAAGAGAAAGAGAAAGAGAGAGAGAAACACACACACACACAGACGGAGAGAGAGAGACAGAGAGAAAGAGAGAGAAAGAGAGAGAGGGGGAGAGAGACAGAGAGAAAGACAGAAAGAGAAAGAGAGAGAGAGTAAGAGAAGAGAAAGAGAGAGAGAGTAAGAAAAGAGAAAGAGAGAAAGAAAGAGAGAAAGAGAGAGGAGAAAGAGAGAGAGTGAGAAAGAAAGAAGAAAGAGAGAGAGAGAGACAGAGAAAGAGAGAGAGAGAGAGAGAGAGAGAAAGAGAGAGGAGAAAGAGAGAGAGTGAGAAAGAAAGAAAGAAAGAGAGAGAGAGAGAGAGAGAAAGAGAGAGAGAGAGAGAGAGAGAGAGAGAGAGAGAGATCATCATCGAACTTCACAACACGTAGAAAGAGAGAGAGACACAGACACGGACACTGACATTGCTTTAATTGTGAAGACAACCGACCCATAAGCAATGTTAACATGTATGATACACGTGTTCTTACACACAGACACACACATACACACACACAGACACACTTACACACACAGAGACACACGCACACAGACAGACAGACAGACAGACAGACAGACACACACACACACACACACACACACACCACACACACACACACACACACCACACACGGTGCACATCCATTGTTGTCATCCCTAAGTCTGCAAGATCAGTGGATTTCACAAATCTAACTGAAGCAGAAAAGAGAGAACATTTTCGTCTTCCATGGACTGGATCACCTTTCGCCCAACTCGATGGAGCAATGATTTACACGAAGCAGGACTGGAATCAGGGTTTCCATCATACACCCTCAAACCAGAATCCGAAGAACTTACAACATTCATTGATCAGTTTTGTAGATTCTGCTGAACACGTCTGCCCTTCAGGATCAGTTCAGATCCCGAAATCTCCCAAAGAATGATGTCAGAGCTGTTGTCAGGCGTACCAGACATGATGTATGACATGGATGACATCATGATCTATGGCAAGACCCAGAATGAGCATGATGTTACTCGCAACCATATCTTTGAAAAGCTGAGAGACGCCGGTCTTACGCTAAATGGAGAAAAATGTGAATTCTCATAATCGTCAATAAAGAGCCTTGATCACAATATATCTAAGGATGGTGTCTTGATCTACACCGTTTCAGTTTCAGTTTTTTAAGATGACGTCTTAGCGCTCGGAATAAATTCCATATGCACTAACGTCACAGGTGCCATGTGTATGGTGATCATGGCACAAGCCTTAAGTCTGCACATAAACCCATGAGCTGACCAGGTCCTGAGGTCCTGCTTAGCCTACGTTTTACCTTGTCTACATTTTTAACTGGTATTGTATCAGTCTGCCACTGGAACAATCTTGATTACATGTAAATAACGAGTATATGTGTATCTTATCTTCAAAGAAAAGAACAGATATAACGGAGCTAATAACTGGTAGTCCTTTTAGTCCTTTTCTCACACTGGACGAAGCAGCAGGGAAGTTTGTCTTTTTCTCCTAATTTTTGTATTTGGTGTTTGTTCGTTTGTGATCTTACGTTTGCACTTGACAAAGGCCAGTTGCCCGGCGAAGATTTGTGCCTGTCTTGTCTGGTTGTATTAAATACGCGTTCTGAATTTTTTTTCGTGTGTTTTTCTGGCTCCTGTTTGCATGAACGCGGGCAGTCACACTTGTTTTGAATGCAAGAAATTTGCTGACTGTGTCACCAGTCTCATAGATATGATGACCGAAACTAATCATCGACCTCTCCTGGTTCTTCAGAAGGCTATAAACCTGCAAAAGTTGTCTCCCCGCAGCCAGGAGTTCTCGTTGAGATTCATGCGATTCTCATACCAGACAGAATATACTAAGGAGAAGAAGCCTGTTACAGTTGATGCACGCATACATTTAAATGTGCGTACTGCGGCAACATGCTCTACCTAAGGAGGGCGGCCTGAATTTCACATGGTAAATCCCTTGGAACAACAACAACAACAACAACAACACCACAACAACAACAACAACAACAACAACACCCCATGAACAGAGAAACAGAGGAGTAAGACGCAAAGATCCTAAAGACCTCCTACAGCGCTCTATGTCTTCCAGATCCTAGGTCCTCCAGAAAGAAGATTCTCAATGTTTCCAAACCAAGGAACATTCGCTTCGTCCGGGACCATTTCGATCTATCCGCGTGCCAGGTGTCCAGTCACACATTGTAGCATAGGGTATCAACGTCTATGTCCTCATCCTGTCATAATCATCCATTGTCTCATATCCCTCGGGTACCAAAAGGGGTTCAAACACTCTCTCTTTCCCTCTGTGTGTGTATGTATCTGCGAAGCAAAAGGGTTTCACA
>CM060307.1:41277154-41292154 GCA_030674185.1 Monoplex corrugatus | reverse complement strand
GAGCTGAATTAACGCAATGCACCCGGGAACCCACTGTCGCCCTACAGAATCAATCAAGCCTAACTGCCATGGGGAATTATGTAGCCACACGGTGGTCGGCACAACAAAGTCACTGATCATAAGGACCAAATGGACCACAGGAGCGGTTGTCTCCATTCAGAAGCAGATGAGACGTAGGGTAATAGGCCATCACGTCCTTTCCTCAGGCCATAAAGGCATGACATGAAGTCTTCATCAACAGTGCCCGTAACCCGCATTCGTCCCCATTCAAACAATGCCTTCACTGACGCCGCCTACAGTATGCGTGCGTGTGTGCTGTAACACAGATTTCCTAGGCTGTTTCATAATAAAAGGCATTTATTAAGTTTTATTCAATAATTCTTTAGTAAGGCATATTTGGGGAAAAATCGGTGGATTTCTACATGGTTTCCCGTCTTTATTTTTTTAATTTATTTGTTGTTGTTTTTTTTCCTAGTGTTCCGATTTTTCTTGGATACGTGTATGCACGAGAGAAAAAAAAAAAAAAAAAAGAGAGAGAGAGAGAGAGAGAGAGAGAGAGAGAGAGAGAGAGAGAGAGAGAGAGAGAGAGAGAGAGGGTCTTTTAGTTTCTCATCTGCTCGGAGATTTGCAAGGAGAAAAGCTTGCGTTCGAAATGAATACCTCCTTTGTTTTAAATTTTTGTATAAAAAGAGAAGTTATAGAAAGGCGTGACCGTACTGTATATCTTACTATGAAACTCATAACCTCCGATTCATGATCTTTAAACTGCTCACAAGACTTGACAGTATTTATCTTGATCTTTATCTTGACTTTGCATTGATTTCTAACATGCTACTATCAAACACAGAAATGCGTTAGCGGTCAAAGCCCTCCTTAAAGAATCTATCCCTTGTTGCTGCAAGTATATCTCCCACCCTCCCTGTCTTCAGGGTATTTAATACTCGTGAAAAAAAAATCGCCTTTGGCTTAAACAGAAGAGTTTCAATATATCCATGATCAGCATTTTCCGTGACGCAGGAATTATTTAGCCCCACCTTTTTAATTCTGTTACAGCTGTTGAAGTCCTGATTCACTCACCCACATATACAGAAGCAGAAGCAGACAGTTGAAAGCCTTTACAAACGTGCACGCGTGTACGCACACACACACACACACACACACACACACACACACACACACACACAAACACACACACACACACACAAACACACACACAAAACAACAACAAAACAACCAAATAAAAAACAAAACAAAAACCCCAAAAACACAGACTTACAGAGAGACAGGCGGTGAGACAGAGAGAGAGAGAGAAGAGAAGAGAGAGAGAGAGAGAGAGAGAGAGAAAGAAAGAAAGAAAGAGAGAGAGTATGTGTGTAAGAGAGAGAGAGAGGGAGAGAGAGAGAGAGAGAGGGAGGAGGAAGAGGAGGAGGAGGAGGAGGAGGAAGAGGAGGAGGTGTATTTTGTTCTGTGTTGTTTTGCTTTACGTGCTTTATGAATGCATGTCGTTTAAGTCCACAAAATGTCAAGTCACTTTCTGCTTGACTGGCTCTTGATATCCCAACAAAGGATGTCAACAGATTATTGTATAAAGCATATCGTTCCGATCTGCTGCGACTTCGTAATACACAGCGTTTATTGCGAACGTCATTCACACATCCACTTAGGTCTACCATATTTTGTATTTGTTTTGTGCTTGTACTCCTTCATGAGGGGCTATTGTTTCATACGATAGATCCTCTGAATTTGAATCTGAATCTGAATCAGAATCTCTCTGTCTCTCTCTGTCTCTCTCTGTCTGTCTCTCTCTCTCTGTCTGTCTGTCTTCTCTCTCTCTCCCTCTCTCTTTCCCCTCCTTCAACGATGAATAGTAGAGCAACGGTGGAAAATCAGCAGAGCTAAACATCAACATGGCTACCCCGTCGCCATCTTATCTCGTAACTTTTTGTTCAAATTTTTAAATTAATGTAAGTTTATCTCCAGTGAAGATATCACTATATACTGTTCTTATGTTTATTTGCCAGATTTGGGTCTTCCTCTTACTTATATGACTAATTACGTCGGGTGGTCAACTGTTTCTTCAACTTTTTGTTCAACTTTTTCCTTCAATTTTTTCTTCATCACTGGGAAAAAAATTCAAATGTATGTAATGTCAGCCATGACTATAAATCTTTATTTCGCGAAAACGTCGCCGTAAAATTTAATGACTTTGTTTTATGCTCCTTGCCACAAGGACAAAAATGTCAATGGCAATAAACCATTTTCAGTTTCAGTTTCTCTTTCCCTCCTTCCCTCCTTCCCTCTCTCACTGTCATTCTCTCTCTCCCCCCTCCCTCCCTCTCTCTTTCTTTTTCCTTCTGTCCCTCTGTACTCCATTCCTGTCAGTCCCTTCTCAGAGAAAGTGAACTATTTCAATTCAAATGCCGGCCTAGTTTGCTATCTAAATTGAATTTGCTGATATGGAAATCTTCACCACTCTTTTCTCTCCAGACATTTACATAAGATATATGGGCTTGAGGAGAAATCGCGGGGAATTCTCTGTCTTATCTCTGTCCAGCATGAGATCAAAAACCGTCCCTTTTCTGAAATCGCGTGCTTTCCACCGAAGAGGCCAAACAGTAGTGCAGAGTCTTCTACATGTGAGTATCTCTCAAACCGAGCTGACGCCTGACTGGTTGATGTCATCAATATTAATAACCAATCATCTGCCAGCCAAGACTACAGTTTTGACACTGATGTTGGGATTGTCTATTATTGTTATTAGCGAGACCCAAATAAAGCACATCTCAGATGCCCGCGCAGATTGTATAATTAAGTTTAGACCGATCCATGCTCTCATTTTCTTATACAAACAAGATGTCTACCATGTTAAAAAATATCAACCAATCAGAAACCAGAAAAAAAATACCCACGAAAAAAGAATAAGAATGCGTATTTAATACAACAAGACAAGACAGGCGCAAATTTTCGGCCATCTGGCGTTTGTCAAGCGTAAGATCACAAACAAACAAACACTGGATACAAAAATTAGGAGCAAAAGACTGAAACTTCCCCTTTCTGCTCCGTCCTATGTGAAAAAAACAAAACAACAAAAACAAAACAAAACAGACATCAACTAATCAACTACCGACTCGGTTTGAGATATCGTCGAATGTGGGTCTTTTCTGGTGAGTGGTTCGGTGACTGCTTGTCATCTTCTGGTTCCCCATGGACTTCCTGGCATAAGACCTCGACTACATGAACTTGGAATTGGAGGTGTGACACGGTACCGGAATGAACAGCGAGGGGTCCACACCATTGAGGCTGACAGAAGTTAGGACAGAAAAATAAAATGGCGAGCTTTTTAACCGCGTGATTAAGTGATATGATGAACATGAATGAAGACGTGAGTATTAAAGGGACTAAAGAAAAAAAGGTGATGGAATTCGAGGGGAATGAAAAATTCTGGCTTTTGTCGTTTGGATTTTGGACAAATCGTACTGTTCGGCGTCTCACATGTATTGCACTGTTTAATATCAACCCTCTCTGTCTTTCAGTCTCTCTCCATCTCTGTCCTGTGTGTTGTCAGACTGTCTGTCTGTTCCTGTCTGTCTACCTGTCTGTCTGTCTGTTTATCTGTTACATTTCAAAAAAGAGATACTCATTGTGAAAGTGCGAATGCCAGTAAGAGAAGTGTGACGTCAAAATGTGTCTGTCGATTCAGCTACTATCCGCTGTTCGCTCTTCAAGATTGGTTTTGTGATTCACTCGATAATGAATCGAGAATATTTGTTTTGGTTTATGCTAACACTGAAAATATATGTTTAAGATCGATTTCGTTGTATGGAAATACCTAAAATCCTTTGGAACAATCTAGAAATGACAAGAGAAACGTAAATACCTTAGATCTTTCGAGAATGTTCCGGAAATCGTAAACAAATTTAATCTGTACAATGGTTGGCTAGAACTACAGAATATTCTAGAAAGGGAAGGTTCGAGAACGCGGCTGTGATTGGCTGAAAATCTAAGGAAAAGCCGAGAATATTCGGGAACTTTCCATGATGTTATAAATAAAGCGTGACTGTGTGGTCGAGAGAGAGAGAGAGAGCGATCGGAAGAGTTGAAGTGTAAGTCTGCTGTCAAAGATAGAGAAGTTGCTGTAGATTTGTGGAGTTGCTGCGTGTAGATTTGAGGGCTGACGAAGAATAATTCTGCAAACTAGGAGTAGTGCATCGGATGTGTGAAGTTTTACCCAGTTCGTGTTGTGTGTTCTACATTCTTCAAATAAAAGATAATTTTTCGTTTTAACCTGGACTGGTGTATTTTGTCTCTGAGAAGAATGGTCAACTGCTAGATCTTTACGAACCTGTATAAATCTGCAAGACACTGTCAGTCACCTACATCTTTACTTGTGACACTATTTGTCTGTCTGTCTGTTCCTCTCTCTCTCTTGGACAAATTGCACGGTTCAGCGCCTCACCAGAGTTACATTCTTCAATATCAAATCTCTCTGTCTGTTTAATCTCTGTCTGTCTGTCTGTCTGTCTGTCTGTCTGTCTGCTCTCTATTATTATATCATGTTTTTTGTGCCCCGCAACATGTGAGAAAAGCACAGTCTGCTACTATACTACACTGCACTCTGAATTAATTTGGTTTTCTTGTCACAGATACGAACAGTCTATTGGAGGCGTGTGTTTTAGTAGGCAACAACAATAATGTTAACGTGACAATGGATGGATTACGATTTATAGTGTGTGTGTGTGTGTGTGTGTGTGTGTGTGTGTGTGTGTGTGTGTGTGTGTGTGTGTGTGTGTGTGTGTGTGTTTGTGTGTGTGTGTGTGTGTGCTTGCTTGCTTGCTTGCTTTTGTGCGTGTAAGCATGATGGGTGGGTGTATGCGGGTGCGTGCGAATTATGTACAAATTCAGTTATCTGTGCGTGGTGTGTGTATATGTGTGAGTGTGTGCGTGCGTGTGTATGTGCGTGTGTGTGTGTGTGTGTGCGTGTGTGTGCGTGAGTGTATGTGTGTGTGTGTTGTGTGTATGTACATTAGCTCTTTGGGCGCGAGCCCGCGTGTGGGTGTGTAAATGTAGTTAGGTCCAACAGGAACTCTGAACACACATAAAAATCGAACTGAATTAAAAGTGACTGGAGTTCATTAGATAGAAGCAACAAGTATCTCCCCCCCCCCCCCACTCCAGGCTTCCCCCCTTCCCGTTTGGTGAAATCAAAACTAAGGTCAAGCAGAGTTAAATCCAGTGGGATCAATCACCCAACCTCCTATCTCACTCCCAAGCCCACCTCTTCTTCCGCAGGGAAATAAAGTGAATCCCATCTATAGTTAGTGGGTAAAGCTGTCGATCTACTATCAGCCACTGTCACACGACAATACAGTGTGTCGCCTGATGGATACAAACTGTCCAACTCTATTTGCTGGGTTCCATATTCAGTAAACGTAACGGCACAATATTCCAAGACGAATGAAAGCAAAGCAACTAGCTCAAGGAATAATATGTTTTTAAAGATCATCACACACAGGGAGGTTACTTTTGTGCTCACTTTTTTTTTTCGTCCCATTTTCTACGCCATTTTAATAGCCGCTGAAGCTAGCACAGTTTTTTTCCCAATGCGATGCTGATGATGTCGATGAGGATAATAATCATGATGCTATGGACTTCCATCTTGGATTGAGACTGCATGACAGGGCTGTACTCTACGCTTACTATCATAATATATCCTGGCGTCAACCAGGCCCGAGAGATACAGACATCTGCGCTGCTGGTCAGAAGATTTGAGCAACACCCTCAGTGACGCATCCGTGAAGTAGATGAGATTCGACTGTGTGGTCCCAGTCTTCCCAATGAGCCCATAGCACGCCCAACTCTGGGTAGGAGCCGGTTAGAGCCGAAAAATCCCACAATGATATATTTTTGAAGGGTCTGATGGGGATTCGAACCCACAACCTTCCAGACAGTAGTCCGTTGTGTTAACCACTACACCACGGCGACTGGTAGGAATACAATGTTACTTTCTGCTTGAATGCCATGTCTGATACAGAAATTCCATTCTGGATTGCCGTTAAGACGTTGGTGTTACAGTAATAGACTTGATATCCTTTGAAAGCGTTGTCCCACAAAACCAGACATGCGTAGTAAAGCTTGACAGGAACTGACTGACTGTTGCGTGTCTGAAAGATTACCTAGTTGTGGAGAGCAAGAAATATGAAGCAAATACGCCAGCTAAAGCCCAGGGTATACAACGCTCAGAGAGAGAGAGAGAGAGAGAGAGAGATGGAGAGAGAGGGAGAGAGAGGGGGGAGAGGGAGAGAGAGAGTAAGAGAGAGAGACAGACAGAGAGAGAGAGATGGAGAGAGAGAGGGAGAGAGAGAGAGGGAGAGAGATAGGGAGAGAGAGGGAGAGAGATAGGGAGAGAGAGACAGACAGATAGACAGAGAGACAGAGAGAGAGAGAGAGAGAGGGAGGAAGAGAGAGAGGAAGAGACACAGAGAGAGAGCGTGTGTGTGTGCGTGTGTGTGTGTGTGTGTGTGTGTGTGCGAGAGAGAGAGAGAGAGAGAGAGAGAGAGAGAGAGAGAGAGCGTGTGTGCGTGCGTGATTGTTTGTGTGTCCTTCCATCTGACCACTCTGCAATTCTCTGTTCTCTTGACATTTCTCTTCCTTCCCGTACCACGCGCACAGTGACTCGACGCAACCTCAAATCTATTGACCTCTCCACATTTTCATCTGATGCCTCCCGCCTCCTTTCTGAAAAGTCACATAACCTTGCCGATGAATTCTACACTACTCTCCACCATCTTCTGGATACTCCAGCCACAACCCGTCTTTTACCTGACCGCCCCCCCCCCCCTACCCCCTGGCTCACTCATGAGATTGCCTGTGCAAAACGTGCCCGCCGCAGAGCAGAGCGCCGCTGGCGCAAATCCAAACTCACTGTACATCGGCAACTTTTCCAAGCCTCTAAAACAAAAGTATCCACCCTCATTGCATCTGCAAAAACAAGCTATTTCCAAACCAAAATGCTGAATGCCTCTTCTTCAAGAGAACTCTTTACAACCATGAATCATCTCCTTGGCACACGAAAAGATTTACCTCTCCCAACAAAACACACAAATGAAGAACTCCCATCTGTATTCTCCAAGTATTTCACCACCAAAATACAAACTCTTCGTGACAGGCTTGACAGGACACCCTGTCAACCATGCCCACCTGACCCTTCCTTCTCTGGCACACCTCTTACTACTTTTACCCCAGTCTCACAAGAAGAAATTCTCAACACAATCAGATCCATGTCGTCCAAAACCTGCGAACTGGATCCTCTTCCAGGTTCTCTCTACTCTGACTGTCTCCCTACTCTCCTCCCATTCATCACTGACATCATCAACACTTCTCTTCAAACTGGAACTGTCCCAGATTCTTTCAAGTCTGCTATTGTTCACCCTCTCCTCAAGAAATACAATTTAGACCCAAATGAACTGAAAAATTACCGGCCTATCTCTAATCTCTCTTTCTTGTCAAAACTCATCGAAAAAGTTGTCCTCAACCAGCTGAACTCTCACCTGTCTGCCAACAATCTCCTCAATCCTTTCCAGTCAGCCTACCGCCAGTGCCATAGCACTGAAACTGCCCTGCTACACATTTTCAACAATCTCCTCCTTGCAACTGATACTGGCAAAGTCTCTCTCCTCACACTCCTTGATCTGTCTGCAGCCTTTGGTACCACTGATCATGGTATTCTCCTTTCTAGACTTCATCATACTTTTGGCATCTCTGACATTGCTCTCTCCTGGTTCACTTCATATCTATCAAACAGAAAACAAACTGTTCTCATTAATGGCACTTACTCTCAACCTGCATACCTGACCTGTGGTGTTCCACAAAGATCTGTCCTTGGCCCTGTTCTTTTCACTCTTTACACCTCCCCCCTGTCTACCATCATCAACTCCCACTCTATAAAACACCACTTCTATGCTGATGACACCCAACTTCTAGACAGTGACACACCAGACAATATACAGCGCCTCTTGACTCGCACCACTGAGTGTTACTCGGACATTAAGAACTGGATGACGTTCAACAAACTTCAGCTTAATGACGACAAGACAGAAGCTATCCTCATTGGCACCCGTCAGAAACTTTCTCAGCTGCCTCCTCTTTCTCTCCCATTATGTAACACATCAGTCCCAATTTCTGATTCAGCTAAAATCCTTGGTGTCTGCATTGACTCTACCCTCTCCATGAACAACTTTGTTTCTCAAACTGCCAGATCTTGCTACTATCACCTCCTTCGTATAAGCCTGATCAGGAAGTATCTCTCTGTCGAAACAACTGCAAAACTCGTTCTCTCCTTCATAATGTCTCGCATTGACTATTGCAATTCACTCCTGTCTGGTCTTCCTGCCTCCACCATTCACATCCTGCAGCGCATTCAAAACAATGCTGCACGCCTTGTATTAAAAAAAAAAAAAGCTGACCACATATCTCCTCTCCTGGCACAACTTCACTGGCTCCCTGCATCAAAGCGCATACAGTACAAACTAGACACCATGTGCTACAAAAACCTCAATAACGCAGCCCCCGATTACCTGTCAAGCCTACTTGAGATCTATGTTCCCTCACGTACCCTCCGCTCTGCCTCCGATCCTCTGACTTTTCGCTTTCCACGCACTAAGCTCAATACCTATGGTCCACGAGCCTTCTCTGTTTCTGGTCCACTTTCCTGGAACAAACTTCCTCTCTCTGTCCGTCAGCAACCTACTTTTGTCTCCTTCAAGTCCGCTCTCAAAACTCAACTTTTCTCCTCTGCATAAAATCCTGACCTCACTCAATCCCCTCTGCAGCCTGTCTCCACTCGGAGGGGAATCACAATGTAATATATAATTGTATATAATATGCTCTCTATAATTTTCCATTGCTTTTATTCTTTCTCCCCATTTTAGCCGTGTGCGTGCGCGCGCGCGCGCGCGCGCGGTGTGTGTGTGTGTGTGTGTGTGTGTGTGTGTGTGTATGTGTGTGTGTGTGTGTGTGTGTGTGTGTGTGTGTGTGTGCGTGTGTGTGTGTGTGTGCGTGCGTGTGTGTCTGTTTTAGCGCTTAGATTTGATTTTATCAAATTTCGCGCTATACAAATAAAGTATTGTATTGTTGTTGTTGTGTCTGTTTGTCTGTGTGTGTTTTTTAAACAGTCATCGGGTTAGGGAGGTTTCCTGTGTGTTCACGTTTTGTCTTTTATCCCATTTTCTACGATACCTTTACGGTCACAAAAGCTGACACAGTTTTCACAGTTCGATGATGATAATGATGACGATGAGGATAACCATGGTGCTGTGGAGTTCCATCTATGATTGAGACTGCGTGACAGGGCTGTATTTTAGGCTTACGCTCAGTGTGACTGGTTTTTCCATGTCTGTGTCCAGTATCGTTGAAGAACACTATAGACGTCACTCGATATGGTACAGCTAGATGACATATTCATGTTTTTGTCGGTTTCTTGGAAACAGACAATGATGCACTCCACGCACTTCGTGTGTCATGTCTAATAGTGCAGGGATCCCATTGAGAAGGGAAAGAGAAATATTAACGCCTATTCCGACAGCTTATTTAGATATTGAGTCCTATTCTCCCTGATAATGGCTGCCGTTGTGGAGTAACCGAAACTGATGCGCGTTTCCTGACACCAGTAGGGCATCTGGTGAAAGGTTTATCTATTTATATATTCATTCTATTTCAAAATTCCAAGAGTATTAGTTAATGTTTTCCTGCCATCTATTATGAGACAGCGTTTCCGGAAAAAAGTAGCTATACGTTCATTCATCTGCTAATTTGTCTTTTTTTTTTCTTGTGTTTCTTTCTGCTTAATTCTTCTTCTTTTTTGTCTGCCTGCATTTCCTTTACAGCAACTTTGCCTCCTTCATTTCCTGTTTATAGATATATTCTTTCATTTGTACACAACGTCTAAGCCTACTGTGGCCACACTTAAAATCATTGACATTTTCTGAAGGAAGACTTATACTCTCTCTCTTCTCTCTGTCCCTGTCTCTCTCTCTCTGTCTCTCTTTCTGTCTCTGTCCTCTCTCTCTGTCTCTGTGTCTCTGTCTCTCTCTGTCACTCTCTGTCCCTATCTCTCTCTGTCACTCTCTGTCCCTCTCTGTCTCTCTTTGTCTTTTTTCTCCCCCAACCCCCATCTCTCTCTCTTCGTTTTCTTTTTTTTCTCTCTGTCCCCTCCCCCCCCCCCCCCCCTTTATCACAAAGTGACAGTGCATACAGACATATGTATACCTTAATGTGTGTGTATGTTCTAATGTTCTGTGCTGGTGTACTGATGAATGGCCCACTTGGCTATAACGTCAAACTGTTGTTCAAGCAAAGATCTCAGTGGTGTGAACCCGAGCAGTCAGGTTGGATGAAGTGTGCTCTACCTCTGCGCCAACGACCTCTCAACCATTATTACTACGGGTAGTGCTTGCAACGGTATTAACAATCATAGTGATGATTATCAGGCAGATGATTGATGATGATGATGACGATGATGGTGATGATGATGATGACGATGATAATGATGATGATTATGATTATGATGACGACGACGACGATGATGATGATGATGATAATGATGAAGATGAAGAAGAAGAAGAAGATGATGATAATAATAATAAGAAGAACAACACTAATAATCATAATATCAACAACGATAACAAGACAACAACGACAACAACAACAACAACAACAATAATAGTAATAATAATAATGATAATGATAATGGTAATAATAATAATAATAATAATAATAAATGATAACAACAACAATAATAATAATAATAATAATAATGATGATGATGATGATGATGATGATGATGATGATGATGATGATGATGATGATGATGATAACAATAACAATCACGATGATGATGATGATAGTAATATAATAACACTAATAGTAATAACAATCATCAACATCATCATCGTCGTCGTCGTCCTCGTCAGGGTCGCCGTCCGTCGCCGTCTCTCATCATATTCATTCATCATCATCATCATTCATCATCATCATCAATAATAATGAAGTTTGGTAGTGGTTTTGTTGCCACTGATGATATATAATCAAATAACAACAACAAAAACAACAAAAAGGTACAATAGAATTCAAACAAAACAAAAGTGACAAATCAATGCCCCATCAAATCAAATACCATGTGCCCTGCCTGTATACCCAGAAACAGACGAAATAAATACAGAGCAACTTATGTAACAATGAAGACAACAGTTTCAGTTTCAGTTTCATTTTCAGTTTCTCAAGATGACGTCTCCGCGCTCAGAAGGAATTTCATATGCACTAACGTCACAGGTGCCACGTATATGGTGACTTTGGCACATGCCTTAAGCCTGCACATAAACCCATGAGCTGGCCAGGTCCTGAGGCCCTACCTAGCCTATGTTTTACCTAGTCTATATTTCATACTGGTATTGTATCAGCCTACCACAAGAATAATCTTGGTTACATGTAAATGACATCTGTATGTGTGTACCTTACCACATCTGTGTGTGTGTATTTACCACATCTTACCATATATTACTGTTGAAGACAACAGGAGAGCAGCACATGTAAACACGGCAGTGTTGTCGCTTCGGCCACAGATTCTTAGCTCTTAGATCTTCACAGACGGGAGATGCGATGTCCTTCTTTTCGTCCCCCCCCAAAAAAAAAATATCGAAAGTTTAACCCTTTGACTCCAGCACCCTATCCACCGACTGCAAAAACTTAACCATTTGACTCCTTGTGGGAATCAAAGGGTTAAGTTTTTGCTTTCCTAGCATGGTTGACAATGCAGGATGCTGGTGGACAAGGTACAGGAGTCAAAGGGTTAATTATGAAGGAAACAAGCACATATGGAGGGCTCTTTCTGTCTTATACAATGTATAATCGATTTGTGCACACGATTGAGTAGCAGAGGGCGACAAGTGCCTTAAAACACATTATCTATCAATATTGTAGGATCTGGCAAAGCTTGTCAAGCCAACTTGATAATCACTTATACATCAACTTGATACACACGAACACACATAATACATGAGAGAAAAGAGAAGAGAGAGAGAGAGAGAGAGAGAGAGAGAGAGACAGACAGAGACAGACAGACAGACAGACAGGCAGACAGACAGACAGACAGAGACAGAGACAGAGACAGAGAGACAGAGAAACAGAGAGAGAGGCCGACAAAGACAAACAGGCCGTCAGAGCAGGCAGGCAGGCAGGCAGGCACGCAGGTAAAGATGATACCACCATACGACAGTGTTTAGTGGTCAATTTTCCATGTCTGCTGATGCTAAAACCTCCGCGACAAAAGTGAAACAAAATAAATGTAAGAGCGATAGAAGAAAATTAGAATAAAGCAACAGCTACTCACTTATGGTATTCAAGCAAATATTTTGAACCGGGCAAAAACAAACAAACAAACAAGCAAACAAACAAACAAACAAACAAATAAACAAACAAACAAACAAACAAAACAAACAAAACCCCACATGTAGGGACATCACCTTTACTTGCTAAACGCAAACACTTTATGTACTAATAATTCATTTTATTACATTTGTACACTGAAGATATATGTTTACACATAATTGCCACCTTTACTGAACTTAATATTTTGCAGTACATAACATGCACACGTACGTAAAGGATACTACTACTATTACTACTACTACGACTACTACTACGACTACTACTACTATTGCTGCTGCTACTTCTATTATTTCTACAACTAGTACCACTACTACTCTCGCTATTGCTGCTTTTTGCTACTACCACTACTACTACATACACATAAACACAAAAGTCTATGTATATGATTATACACACACACACACACACCCACACACACACACACACACACACACACACACACACAATATATATATATATATATATATATATATATATGTATAGATATACATATATACATATTTACGCGTTCGTGTGGGTGCATTCGCACTAAAAGGATAAGAGACACAGGGGCAGAAGAAAGAGGAAGTGTACAGAAAGAGAAAGGCAGAGACAGAGGAGCATGTGTGTGAGGGTGTGTGAGGGGTGAGGGATGGGACGAGAGATGAAGAGGCAGATGAGGAGAGGTTTCCACAGGCAGTATGATGCATGTAGTCATTATCTAAACATAACTTTCCGTCATGATGCTACACACACAGATGAAAACCAACGAATCTGAAGAAAGACAAACTGGTTCCATTCTTATTTAAGCTAGCCATGTTTTCGGGTTACGTATGAAAATTTATCACACACACACACACAAAATAATAACAATAACGCTTTGTTCTTTCTCTCTTTGTCTCTGTCTCTCTCTGCCTCTCTGTCTCTCTCTGTCTCTGTCTCTGTATCGCTGTCTCTCTGTGTCTCGCTCTGTCTCTTTCTGTCTCTGTCTGTCTGTCTGTCTGTCTCTTCCTGTGCCCCCTTGCCTTTTCCTTCTCTCTGTGCCTACAGTTGATCTTTACCTGAACCACATTCAACATGTCGATGGAAATGGGGAAGACAGATTGAACTCATCTTAAGTCAACGACTGCCCACAAAACCCTTCTGCTTTCCATTAATCTTCAGGAAAGAAAAGGCCACAAAGATAACACAACAGAAGTCCAGAGCTGAAGTCCATAATGCGGTTCACTGCTATTCTCAGTCTCCTTCCAGAAACGTCTATGGCGTCCTGGTGCCAAGTTATACTGGTTTCTTTCTTTCCCTTGGTTTCAGTTTCAGTTTCTCAAGACGACATCTCCGCGCTGGGAACGAATTCCATATGCACTAACGTCACAGGTGCCACGTGTATGGTGACCGTGGCACATGCCTTAAGCCTACACATAGACCCATGAGCTGGCCAGGTCTTGAGGCCCTAACTAGCCTATGTTTTACCTAGTCGATATTTTATACTGGTGTTTTACGCTATATTTTGCGCTATATAAATAATAAAAAAAAATGTTGTTGTTGTTGTTTTATCAGCTTAACTTAGTGGCCCACACGGGGGTCGAACCCACGACCTTCGCGTTATCAGCACGGCGCTCTAACCAACTGAGTTAATGGGCCAGCCATAAAAAGTTAGCAGAACGTGGTTTCGATCCACGGACCTCTGGGTTATGGGCTCAGCACGCTTCCCACTGTGCCACTCTGCTTCCTTGGACTTCATCAGCAGTGTGGACAGGGTCGATTTGTTTCGTGAACAAGAGCTGGCCTTTGAAAAATCCACTGCCTAGGCTTGTGCACTCAAGTACAAAATAGGAATCGTATCTCAAACCAATCCCGACCCGCAGTCCGATGATTTCTCGGGATGGACGCATGCTCTCTGATGAGCGCAAGGCGCTGTACGAAGAGAAAGGGAAGAAAAATGAGAAAGGGCAGGTGAGGAAGAAGACATAAAGAAGTGAGGAGAAAGAAGGAAAAAGAAGAAAAGTTATTGAAGACGAAGAAGAGGAGAAGGAGGAATAAGAAGAAGAAAGGAAGAATTTCACAACGACATGATTGATGATAGACTCTCCATCAATTTGACGTATAACTTGGCGAAGTGGTTCTTTATTGTCTGGTGTGGGTCTTCATGTGGGTAACAAGACCAATCCTGGACACACTTGTTCTTCTACAGGCACTACACGTGAAATAGTGCTGCGGTCCTGGATTCTGCATCTGTTGATTCCTTTACTGTTCAATAGCAACTGTTCTGTGCTGGTCAAATGATTGTACTCTTGCTGTTCCAATGTGATTGTGTCCTTGTTGTTCAAATGTGATTGTGCCCTTGTTGTATTTCAAATGTGATTGTGCCCTTGTTGTTCAAATGTGATTGTGCCCTTGTTGTATTTCAAATGTGATTGTGTCCTTGTTGTTCAAATGTGATTGTGCCCTTGTTGTATTTCAAATGTGATTGTGCCCTTGTTGTAGTTCAAATGTGATTGTGCCCTTGTTGTAGTTCAAATATGATTGTGCCCTTGTTGTAGTTCAAATGTGATTGTGCCCTTGTTGTAGTTCAAATATGAT
>CM060307.1:41254654-41272154 GCA_030674185.1 Monoplex corrugatus | reverse complement strand
ACGTTCAGGCTTTGCCTAAAAAGCGTCTACATCACACATAAATAATACATATATCAACAACTTCGATTTTCAACAAATCAAACGGTGAGCTAGCAGGAACACTAAAAGTTCAAAAGTAATCGATTTTACCTTTTGTATTTTAAGTACCAATACACAAATATGCCACTGGTGAGGCCATTAGATAGTAAAAGATGAAGACCATTAGACAGTAAAAAAGGAAATGAATTCATGAATTGTGGTTGCAGTTCTCTTCTTTGAAAGGGTAAAACTTAGACATTCTCGCATGTTTTCTGGTACTGTGTTCCAGACAGTAGCTCCTGAATACATCAAGGTGGATTTAAAGAGATCAGGTCTTGGGCTGGGAATAGTTATTTTTCTGGTGATGCGTAAACGATTTCTAGACAAGAAATTGCTCAATGTTATGTGTAGCATGTTCATTTAATAGTTTGTACATCACTGTAGGACGGATTTACAGAGTGGCTGAGGGCAGAGAGGGTGGGAGATGTAACTGCAGCGACAAAGGATAGATTCGTATGGAGGGCCATGATCACCATCGCCATGCAGCAGGGCACATGATGATGATGATGATATTCCTTTTTTTTTCTTCCACTGAAATCTGATTTCAGTGGTAAAATTCAAATCCTTACGGTTCAAATTTAATACACTAGTGTTTTTCAATAAAATGAATTTTAAACATATTGAGAGAGAGAGAGAGAGAGAGAGAGAGAGAGAGAGAGAGAGAGAGAGAGGAGAGGCAGAGACAGAGACAGAGACAGAGACAGAGACAATGAGTGAATGAGTGTTTGTGTGTGTGTGATCTCGACATAGGCTACATGACTGAAAACGGCGAAAAATTACTTTTGCATGAGATTAAAGTTCATATAAACTCGCATAAAATGAATCCTAATGATATCACAGACAGACAGACAGACAGACAGACAGACAGACAGACAGACAGACAGAAAGACAGAAAGACAGAGAACTAATCAACCGACGAACCGAAGGACCAAAGAAATATGTTTCAATAAATAAGTCAATCAATCAATCAATCAATCAATCAATCAATCAATCAACTAACCAACCAACCAGCCAACCAACCAACCACCCAACCAGCCAACCAACCAACCAACCAACCAACCAACCAACCAACCAACCAACCAACCAACCAACCAACCAATCAACCAACCGATCAATCAATCAATCAGTCAATCAAGCAATCAATCAAGCACTCACTGACTCACTGACTCATTCAATAAAATAAAAATACATGTAAACTGTATAATTAAGTACGAAAGTGAAAGGCCTCCTCTTAATCTTGCGGGTGACCCTACAGCGGCTTTACATGTAAACGTCGTGAGAACTGATAGCAGATTGACAGAATGAACCCAGGCTTCATGCTGTCGGCAAAGCGGATAACCTTGCGTGAGAGTAATCCCACTGTGGCCATGCAGAAGACGGGTTGAGGAGCCAAGAATCTGGACCACCCTCTTGTCTCTTTTGGGAATCCTCCCACGCAGACGAGACAATCATTATGCAAAGATCAGCGAGGGGAAACGGAAATGAATGCGCATATCTCTTTCCTTTTTTGCTCATCCAGTTCCCAGTGTGGAAACAACGAATTGCATTGGCAATGAATCGGGCATGCGATCACAGAGAAAGGAATTGTGAGGACAGAAGAATGGCGAATATTTTTATTTGTTTGTTTGTTTGGTGCCTGCATATGTTACATTTACTACACTTCGCTAAAGTACTGTCAGGTATGAACATTTTGTAAGTCAAACGAGAGATCGGTTTGAGAGTAAAATACCCGTAAACGATGTGAAATGTTATGGTGTACTAATGTAATTATCACAGGGGCCCCTCTAGGGAAGAAGAAATATTCAGACCGTATTGTTAGATGGGTAAGAAAGGTTTGCGTCATGAAGATCACGCCATCCATGATTAAACTGGTTACTCAACATTTTCCACCGACCTCTAGGGGGGAAGAAGATTCAGGCCGTATTGTTAGACAGGTACGTAAGGTTTGCGTAATGAAGATCACGCTATCCATGATTAAACTGGTTACTCAACATTTTCCACCGAACAGGATCTAACGCTCACATTGTTCTTATCCAACTATAGAGGGTAGGTTCTCTAGTACACAAAAGGTTTTAGCAAATACCAACGTCCAAGCGAAAAGTCTAGAAAGTTGAATAACAACCAGGGCCACTAGGCCAAAGATTGCTTAGTTATTCAAATTTCGATGTCCAATGAAAGACAGGTGGGAAGGTTTGTGACAAAAACAATAGAAACGTACTGTATAAAAGCCAGTAAGTCAATCACTATAGGCACCATTCACCCATTTGATTGCCATACAGGGTGGATCAGAGAACCGAATAAAGCATCGGTTTCTCACAATGCTTTAAAATTATTGAAGGCTTCTTCAAAAAATGTTTTCGCTAGTCCTCGTATACTCTAAGAGTGGTAGGACTTTAAAACTCACTCAACTAACTAACTAACCATAGGCAAGGAACCTTGAGTCAGCCATTGAGTCAGTGAGCGAGAGACGTTTCAGCTTCCAACCTATCTTAGAGGTATGTAACCCACGTCTCATTTTATACTTTCGTTAGGGTAGGGATAGGAATAGGTAGTATTTTATTTTCCATGAAGCAAAGAGAGAGGGAATAGAGTAGGCCGTAAGGAAGTGTTAAGCATTCTAGTGATATGCAAATTCTGATGATTTGTAGTGCATCTTAGGATTTTAGGAATATTAGGACCCAGGACAGTAGGAATGGTGAATCACGTTTATGCTGAAGTTGATTGATTAAATAAATACGTTGTAGTTATTAATTTATGTGTGGACTGCTTATGAGAATCATGTCTAGTGTGGTTAGTGCATTTCTTCTAGTCACTCTCCTTCCTTGTTGTGTGTGTGACTTCTAAGTAGAGAAACAATTCTTCATATACGTCCTCAGTTCATCTTCCTGTTATAGATGACACAACCCAAATACCCTTCTCGCGATATAATAATCGATTTGACTGATTGATATAGATGGTTTGCCTGATAGTTTGTACTTCTTTCGTTTTGTCATTTCTAACAGTTCTTGCTGTTTTTGTCCTCCAGCCACACTTGTTAAAATTGGCATAGATGTGTTAGATGAAATGAGAGTTCGTGGGAAAACGACGACGATGACGACGACGACAAAGAAGAAAAAGAAGAAGGAGGAGTAGGAGAAGGAGGAGAACGACGACAAAAACAGGTACAAGAGCAAGAACAGGAACAAAAACAAGAAGGAAAAGAAAGAACAAGAGGAACAAGAAGAAAAAGATGACAGAGAAGATTGATTGGTTGATTGATTGATTGATTGACTGACTACTTGACAGATTAAAACTTTTATCATATGGATGAAGGCCTAGATGCAGAAACTCTTTTTTTACACGTCTGCTCATAAAACACATTTTTGAAAACGGGGAAAAATGGAAAGCATAACTTCATCAAAAAAAGGAAAAAATAAATAATAAAATATGTAAATACTGAATCGAATTTAAACACACACACACACACACACACACACACACACACACACAACACACACACACACACACACACACACACACAAACACACACACACACACACACAGACACACACACAGAGACACACACACAGAGACACAGACACACACACAGAGACACACACACAGAGACACACACACACACACACACACATACAAGCACACACCCACATACAAGCACACACACACAGACACAGACACACACCACACACAAGCACACACACACACACACACAAGCACACAACACAAATGAAAAACATACATACACAGATATGTACATACGTACACATATGAGTTTAAAAAAACAAAGAGTCATGTATACACGCACACGCAGAAAGTGAGTTGCCGATAACTGCTCAAAAAAAGTAGTAGTAGCAGTAGTAGTTGTAGTAGTAGAAGGAGGAGAAGAATGCGAAGAAGAAGAAGAAGAATGCGAAGAATGCGAAGAAGAATGCGAAGAAGAAGAATGCGAAGAATGCGAAGAAAAAGGAGAAGAAGAAGAATGCGAAGAAGAATGCGAAGAAGAAGAAGAATGCGAAGAAGAAGAAGAATGCGAAGAAGAATGCGAAGAATGCGAAGAAGAATGCGAAGAAGAATGCGAAGAAGAATGCAAAGAAGAATGCGAAGAAGAAGAAGAATGCGAAGAAGAATGCGAAGAAGAATGCGAAGAAGAAGAATGCGAAGAAGAATGCGAAGAAGAATGCGAAGAAGAATGCGAAGAATGCGAAGAAGAATGCGAAGAAGAATGCGAAGAAGAAGAAGGATGAGGAGAAGAAGAAGAATGCGAAGAAGAATGCAAAGAAGAATGCGAAGAAGAATGCGAAGAAGAATGCGAAGAAGAATGCGAAGAAGAAGAATGCGAAGAAAGAATGCGAAGAAGAAGGAGAAGAAGAAGAAGAAGAATGCGAAGAAGAAGAAGAAGAAGAAGAAGAAGAAGAAGAAGAAGAAGAATGCGAAGAAGAATGCGAAGAAGAATGCGAAGAAGAAGAAGAATGAGAAGAAGAAGAAGAATGCGAAGAAAAATGCGAAAAGGAAAGAATGCGAAAGAAGAATGCGGGAAGCAAGAGAAGGAAAGAAGAATGCGAAGAAGAAGAAGAATGCGAAGAAAATAGAGAAGAAGAAGAAGAGAAGAAAGAAGCAGAAGAATGCGAAGAAGAAGAAAAAGAATGCGAAGAAGAATGCGAAGAAGAATGCAAGAAGAAGAAGAAGAATGCGAAGAAGAAATGCGAAGAAGAATGGAAGAAGAAGAATGCGAAGAGAAGAAGAAAAGAGAAGAAGAAAGAAGAAGAAGAAAGAAGAAGAAGAAGAAGCGAAGAAGAAGAAGAAGAAGAAGAAGAAAAGAAGAAGAATCGAAGAAGATGCGAAAGAATGAAGAAGAAGAAAAAGAAGAAGAAGAATGCGAAGAAAATGCGAAGAAGAATGCGAAAGAATGCGAAGAAGAATGCGAAGAAATGCGAAGAAGAATGCGAAGAAGAATGCGAAGAAGAATGCGAAGAAGAGAAGAATGCGAAGAAGAATGCGAAGAAGAAAATGGAAGAAGAAATGCGAAGAAGAATGCGAAGAATGCGAGAAGAATGCGAAGAAGAATGCGAAAAGAAGAAGAATAAGAAGAAGGAATGCGAAGAAGAATGCGAAGAAGCGAAGAAGAATGCGAAGAAGAAGAATGCAAGAATGCGAAGAAGAAGGAGAAGAATGCGAAGAAGAAGAAGAATGCGAAGAAGAATGCGAAGAAGAATGCGAAGAAGAAGGAGAAGAAGAAGAGAAGAATGCAAGAAGAAGAAGAAGAATGCGAAGAAGAATGCAGAAGAATGCAAGAGAAGAAGAAGAAGAATGCGAAGAAGAATGCGAAGAAGAATGCGAAGAAGAAGAATGCGAAGAAGAAGAAGAAGAGAGAAGAAGAAGGAAGAAAGAAGAAGCGAAGAAGAATGCGAAAAGAATGCGAAGAAGAGAAGAAGAAGAGAAGAAGAAGAAGAATGCGAAGAAGAAGAAGAAGAATGCGAAAGAAGAAGAAGAAGGAAGAAGAATGCGAAGAAGAAGAAGAAGAAGCAAAGGAAACGAAGAAGAAGAAGAATGCGAAGAAAATGCGAAGAAGAATGCGAAGAAGAAGAAGAAGAAGAATGCGAAGAATGCGAGGAAGAATGCGAAGAAGAATCGAAAAGAAGAATGAAGAAGAAGAATGAAGAAGGAAGATGCGAAGAAGAATGCGAAGAAGAAGCGAAGAAGAAGAATGCGAAGAAGAATGAAGAAGAAGAAGAATGCGAAGAAGAAGAAGAATGCGAAGAAGAAGAAGAAGAATGCGAAGAAGAGAAGAATGCGAAGAAAGAAGAATGCGAAGAAGAATGCGAAGAAGAAGGAGAAGAAGAAGGCAGAAAAAATGCGAAGAAGAAGAAGAAAAGAAGAAGAAGAAGAAGAATGCGAAGAAGAATGCAAAGAAGAATGCGAAGAAGAATGCGAAGAAGAATGCGAAGAAGAATGCGAAGAAGAAGAATGCGAAAGAGAATGCGAAGAAGAAGAGAAGATGAAGAAGAAGAAGAAGAAGAAGAAGAAGAAGAAGAATGCGAAGAAGAATGCGAAGAAGAAGAAGAAGAAATGGAAGAAGAAGAAGAATGCGAAGAAGAATGCGAAGAAGAATGCGAAGAAGAAGAAGAAGAATGCGAAGAAGAATGGAAGAAGAATGCGAAGAAGAAGAAAGGAGAATGCGAAGAAGAAGAAGAAGAATGCGAAGAAAATGCGAAGAAGAATGCGAAGAAGAAGAATGCGAGAAGAATGCGAAGAAGAATGCGAAGAAGAAGAAGAATGAGAAGAAGAAGAAGAAGAAGAAGAATCGAAGAAGAATGCGAAGAAGAATGCGAAGAAGAAGAAGAATGCGAAGAAGAAGAAGAATGCGAAGAAGAAGAAAGAAGAAGAAGAAGAAGAAGGAAGAAGAAGAAGAAGAAGCGAAGAAGAGAAGAAGAATGAAGAATCGAGAAGAATGCGAAGAAGAAGCGAAGAAGAAGGAAAGAAGAATGCGAAGAAGAAGCGAAGAAGAAGAAGAATGCGAAAGAAGAAGAAGAATGCGAAGAAGAATGCGAAGAAGAATGCGAAAGAAGAAGAATGCGAAGAAGAATGCGAAGAAGAATGCGAAGAGAATGAGAAAGAAGAATGCGAAGAAGAAGAATGCGAAGAAGAAGAAGGATGAGAAGAAGAAGAAGAATGCGAAGAAGAATGCGAAAGAAGAATGCGAAGAAGAATGCGAAGAAGAATGCAGAAGAAGAAGAAAGAATGCGAAGAAGAATGCGAAGAAGAATGGAAGAAGAGAAGAAGAAGAAGAGAAGAAGAGAAGAAGAAGAAGGAAGAAAGAAGAAGAAGAAGAAGAAGAAGAGAAGAAGAAGAAGAAGAAGAAGAAGAGATGCGAAGAAGAAGAGAATGCGAAGAAGAGAAGAAGGAAGAAAGAAGAAGAAGAATGCGAAGAAAATGCGAAGAAGAATGCGAAGAATGAAGAAGAAGCAGAAGAATGCGAAGAAGAATGCGAAGAATGAAGAAGAATGCGAAGAAGAAGAAGAATGCGAAGAAGAATCGAAGAAGAAAGAATGCGAAGAAGAATGCGAAGAAGAATGCGAGAATCATGAAGAATGCGAAGAGAATGCGAAGAAGAAGAAGAAGAATGAGAAGAAGAAGAAGAATCGAAGAAGAATGCGAAGAAGACGAAAGAAGAAAATGACGAAGAGAAGAATGCGAAGAGAAGCGAAGAAGAAGGAGAAGAAGAATGCGAAGAAGAAGAAGAAGCGAAGAAGAAGAATGCGAAGAAGAATGCGAAGAAGAATGGAGAAGAAGAAGCAGAAGAATGCGAAGAAGAAGAAGAAGAAATGCGAAGAAGAATGCGAAGAAGAAGAAGAAGAATGATAGAAGAATGGAAGAAGAATGCGAAGAAGAATGCGAAGAAGAAGAATGCGAAGAGAATGCGAAGAAAGAAGGAAGAAGAAGAAGAAGAAGAAGGAAGAAGAAGAAGAAGAAGAATGCGAAAGAAGAATGCGAAGAAGAAGAAGAGAATGAGAAGAAGAAGAAGAATGCGAAGAAGAATGCGAAGAAGAATGCGAAGAAGAAGAAGAATGCGAAGAAGAAGAAGAAGAATGCGAAGAAGAAGAAGAAGAAGAAGAAGAAGAAGAAAAAGAGAAGAAGAAGAAGAAAAAGAAGAATGTGAAGAAGAATGTGAAGAAGAATGCGAAAAAGAATGCGAAGAAGAAGAATGCGAAGAATGCGAAGAAGAAGAAGAAGAAGAAGAAGAGAAGAAGAAGAAGAAGAAGAAGAAGAAGAAGAAGAAGAAGAAGAAGAAGAAGAAGAAGAAGAAGAAGAATTATACTTGTAATATATTTTGAGTATCTGGATTTAGAACAAAATAAGTTCTATATCGCCTAATGTGTACCTGAAAGATTGTGTTCTGATCTGTTGTCCTTTTACAGACGGCTCTCCACCTGTCATTTCATAAATGATTTATTTCATAGACTGACTCTGACTCACGTCAAGAAGACTCAAAACATCTCAGCCGGGCTTAGCACAAGACCTCTTCAGTGCGTAGGGCTTATGTACAGGTATACAGCTTGCGCCCTGATCACTTTGGATCTTATCCATCACATGGCAGCTGTGGCGTCAATGTGTATAATACTATTGTGAGTGCTGAGACGCAAATTTGAAAAACTGAAACTGAAATTTTGACTTATGGGAACAGTCAACACTTACGTATTTCTGTAAACACGCGAAATCAGGACCAAGGCAGCAAATCTGGAATCAACTGAGAGAAAAATAGAAATACTTGAAATTAGATACTATAACAAGATATCCAAGGAATTTCGTGTAAAATTTTTTCTGTGGCAAGATATTAGATAACTAATGCAAGATGTCCAAGGAATTTTGTGTAAGGTTTTTGCTGTGGCAAGATATTAGATAACTAATGCAAGATGTCCAAGGAATTTTGTGTAAGGTTTTTGCTGTGGCAAGATATCAGATAACTAATGCAAGATGTCCGAGGAATTTCGTGTAAGCCATTTGCTGTGACAAGATATTAGATAACTAATGCAAGATGTCCAAGGAATTTCGTGTAAGCCATTTGCTGTGACAAGATATTAGATAACTAATGCAAGATGTCCAAGGAATTTCGTGTAAGCCATTTGCTATGACAAGATATTAGATAACTAATGCAAGATGTCCAAGGAATTTCGTGTAAGCCATTTGCTGCGACAAGATATTAGATAACTAATGCAAGATGTCCGAGGAATTTCGTGTAAGCCATTTGCTATGACAAGATATTAGATAACTAATGCAAGATGTCCAAGGAATTTCGTGTAAGCCATTTGCTGTGACAAGATATTAGATAACTAATGCAAGATGTCCAAGGAATTTCGTGTAAGCCATTTGCTGTGACAAGATATTAGATAACTAATGCAAGATGTCCAAGGAATTTCGTGAAAGCCATTTGCTGTGACAAGATATCAGATAACTAATGCAAGATGTCCAAGGAATTTCGTGTAAGCCATTTGCTGTGACAAGATATTAGATAACTAATGCAAGATGTCCAAGGAATTTCGTGTAAGCCATTTGCTGTGAAAAGATATCAGATAACTAATGCAAGATGTCCAAGGAATTTCGTGTAAGCCATTTGCTGTGACAAGATATTAGATAACTAATGCAAGATGTCCAAGGAATTTCGTGTAAGGTTTTTGCTGTGACAAGATAACCACACCGGACCGCCTTCAAGCCATGGGACCCTCTGAAGATCTGGTAGACAAAAGTTGGAATGATACCATCAGTAGCCACATTACAGCATCGACATATATGCCAAAGACAATCCCTCTATGAATAGCAGGAGTAACCAGAAAATGGGAATAGGCAGGAGAAAGATGGACTGATAGTATCATGGCATGGAACTGACCAGCCAATCGTTTCCATCAGTTACAAAGCACACAGCAGTAGACATGAAGAAAAAAATAACATCAGTCACTGTGGTGAAATAGTTAGTGAACAGATGGCGACAGGGAGGCTGGAGCTTCGACCCTCATTACTTCATGTTATCGTGTGTGTGTGTGTGTGTGTGTGTGTGTGTGTGTGTGTGTGTGTGTGTGTGGTGGTCTTTGATTTAATGTCTATTCACTAAAGTGATTTTAGACAACAAAAAAAACAAAAAAACAAAAACAAAAAAAACAACAACAAAAAAAGAAAAAAAAGGGGGGGGGGGTGATAAGAGGAGTGAAGAGAATATTTGAAAATTGTCAATTTTGAACTTGAGAAAAGATGATCCAGAAAACAACAGTTTTGAAGAGGGGAAGGTAAAACTAACAAATAATGTTACCATAATTAACGATTTAAACAAACTAACAAACAAAATTGATAAATATCTGGAAGAAACGAAGAAAAAAATAAAACTAATAATTGACTAACCATAACAGTGAACAAGTGAAATAACATTTTAAAGGTAATTCGCTATAGGACTTTTTGACAGGCTAACAAAAAATTCATACAGTAATGATGATGAGGCAAATATATCAGAAACTGTACTCATAGATAGTGTTGGAATATGTCGTTTTACCTTAACGCAAGAAAGAATATGACTATGTGTTATCTTCTTTCCACACAGACATACTATGTTCTTGGTGTATTTTGTTTTGAATGCATCAAGTTTCCATCTATACATAAGGGATTGTATAATTCTGCTGGCATGAAGCTGCTTAAGTATTTTGCTAATTTCAAAGTTCATGTGACATTTATCATACTTTTTCTGTTTTAATTGGAACTGCTTCCAGACGTAGTTGTCTACTAAAGTGTAATTCTCGTGCAACGAGAGAGAAAGCTGGATATTGTTTGAATCTGGTGAGTTATTAGCTCCCCGTTTGGCAGCCCTGTCAACTTTATCATTATAACGAAAAGAACTATGAGAAGGTATCCAGCAGAAAGTAATATCAGTGCCTCTTAAAGATAAATTATGAATCAAGTGACTAATTTCCAGAATCATTTCTGATCTTGTTTGTAATTTTGATAATTCAAGAGCCTGAAGTACTGATTTTGAATCCACGCAAAAAAGTGTTTGAAAAATTGTCCTAGGAAAACTTATCATAAAGTTTAAAGCCATTAATATTGCAAAAAGTTCAGCTGTAAAGATAGATTTATCAAGTCCTATGTAGAAAGATTTTTCAATTTTGAGAGCAGGTATTAAAAACGCTGAGCCTGCTTTTCTTTCAATTACTGATCCATCAGTGTAAATTTTCAAATGATCGGAATATAAGTCGTCTATATGACATTTAACCTGACTTGCCAGTAAGTTTACATTGTCTCCTTTTTTTAAGTTAGTGTGATGTACGTCAAATTGTGCTCTTTGGAGTTCCCAACTGGGTACTGGCGAAAAGGAAGGTCTTATAGATACAGGATCTACGTGTAGATTAATTCCTGAACCTTTCATGACGTCAGATGTGTATGTTGCAAGAGTGACCTGTGAAGATATTGATTTAGCTCTTTTTGGAAAGGCGATATCTGATCTCAGTTTAATTTCTGTTTCAGAGATGTTTTCTACAGTGGTGTGTCTTAACAAAAATTTAGTAGAAGCGACTTTCCTTTGCTCATCAAGTGGCAACAGTTTGATTTCAGTATATGTGCGAAGACAGGAAGCATGCATTGGAAGACCCAGTGCAAGTTTGAAACCTTTACAATCTATGCTCTGCAGTTTTTTCATTAAGTGTTTCGGTGCACTGAAGAAGATTTCTTGGGCATAGGTTAATTTAGATCTAACAAGCGATTTAAAAGATGAACAAGTGTTGATGAATCTTGACCCCATGCCTGTTTGCGAACTATTTTTAAGAAATTTAAACTTTTTTGAGCTTTGGTTAATAAGTATTCAATATGCTGATTCCAAGATAATTTTGCCGTAAGAAAAACTCCTAAGAATTTAATTGACTCATTAAACTGAAGAAGAGTATCTCCCAGTTTGAAAGTGGGAATATTTACTGGGTTAGCTCCATTATTAAATAAAACTATTTTCGATTTTTCCAGGGATAGATGTAACCCATTTTCTACCATGTATCGTGCTATTTTATCAAGTTCTAATTGGTAGCATTTGCGTGTATAATTAATACAGCGCAAAGGAGTTTTCCTTTTCATATTTACCTGCATCCACATGCATAAATCGTCAGCATATTGAGCTAAAACTACATGCTTAGATACTTTACTGGGTAAGTCATGCATTAATATCATGAAAAGAAGGGGAGCTATAACGGATCCCTGAGGGATACCCATTTGAAGAATTCGTTTCGTGGAATATACATTTTCAATCCTCGTTTGAAATACTCTGTTTTCTAAGAAACACTTAACATAGTCAAAAATGTGACCTGTCAGCCCAATACTTTTAAATTTAAATAACAATCTGGAGTGCCACACTTGATCGTATGCTTTCGTTATATCAAAAAATGTAGCTAAAACACATTGACGTCTTGCAAATTGTTGTTTTATGTTAGTAGTTAGCTTTGTTAGGATTTCTACTGGTGACCTGCCTTTTCGAAATCCTGCCTGATTTACTGGTATTATTTTATTCTTTTCACAATAGTGCATCAGTCTCTTTAAGATTATTTTCTCCATTAGTTTACATACGTGTGATGTTAATGCAATTGGCCTGTAGTTTTTCAGATCGGTATTACATTTACCTGATTTTAGTACAGGAACCACTATCGTTTCTTTCCAGTTGTTGGGCATTTTCCCACTATTCCAGCATTTTTGAAATATGTCATGTAGCAAAATTATAAAATTTTCTGGTAAATTTTTCAGCATCTCATTGGAAATTGCATCTAGTCCAACTGACGTTTTTTTACTTGGAAGGGACTGAATGGCATCTTTTAATTCTTGAAGTGTGAGTGATGCATTCATGTAGTGAGTATTATCAGAGGCAGGATCCTTATATACATCTTTCTTTTCTTCTCGTTCCCTATAGTCTCTACTAGAGACAGGAAGTCCTTCTACACGACAGGTCTCAGCAAACACGTCTGCAAAAGCTTCTGCTTTTTCCAGTGAGCTAGGAAAAGGGTTATTTTCTAGCTTTACTGGAATTGATGGCAACTTAATCCCGTTTTTCATTAATTTTAGTTTTTCCCAAATCTTTATCATGTCTTTGTGGTCATTTACTTCACATTTACAAAAAGACATCCAGTGTTGTTCTTTGGCTTGCTCTATGATTCTGTTACACTTAATGTTGGCACTTTTCATCGCTGTATGATTTTCAGGTGACCTGTTTGCTAAATAGATTTTGTATTTTTCTTTCTTTTCGTTCACTGCCTTTTGACAATCCTCATTCCACCAGACATTTCCATGATGTTTTCCTATTTTCGACACTGTAAGTTTTGGAATTGAAATGTTAGCAGCTCTTAACAGTGAGTTACAGAAAACTTCGTACATGTCGTTTATGTTCATTGCTTCAGATAGATCTGTTCTTGTCTTTTCAAGGATTGCCTTAAAACTGATCCAGTCTGCGTTTTTATAATTAAACTTGGGTAAACTATCTTGTGGCATGGCGTCTATTTTAGTAGTATGGTTTAGGGTAAGACGTATGGGGATGTGATCTGATCCCAACAAGTCATCCTCTGTTTGCCACGTGGCGTTTGGGGCTAGGGATGGTGAGATTAAAGTGAGGTCGATAGCTGTGGGTCTGTGGGTTGGTATATCGGGGATCCGGGTAACGTGTCCGTTGTTAAGTAAATATAAATTGGAATCTACAATATTTTCGATCAACCTGTTGCTTGTTATGTTTGTGCAATACTTTTCCCAAAATGGGGCATGTGCATTAAAATCACCTCCAATTATCCACTTGTCATCCTGATCTTGAAAGTGTCTTAACCATTCAGTGTTCACAGAATCTGGGCCTCTTGGTAAGTATACAGAGGCCATATTCACAACTAACGATGAGGAAAATTTTATAATGATTGCACATGATGAAATAAATGCGGTAGATTTAGGTACTGGCGATGTTCGTTCACAATAGTTCAGTCCTTCCCGAATGTATATAGCTGTTTGTACACGGCCACCGTCATTTACAGAGTCACATATTGGTGGATAATAAAAACCGGATATTTTAGGTAATTTGGTTTTGATGGTATTCAGCGACTGTAGAAGCATGACATGGACGTTTTTAGAAGAGAGATAGTTACTCAAATATGAGATGTTTTTAACAATGGAACGAGTGTTCCACTGAAAAATGTTGATATCACTTACTACACACGTCTTCATGAGGAACGGTTGATAAACTTTAGAACAATATGGTAAGTTTAGATAATTCAATATTCATTTAACTTGGAATCAAAAGGTACAAATAGCATAAAAACGAAGTAGGTAAACAAGTAAATAATTAAGTAAAACAATATAGTTGAGAGCTGAACGAAGAGGAACTGAATCTGGGCTGAATCTAAAATGACCAGGGAGAGAAGAAAAATTGAGAGTGGAAGCCGGGTCTTTGTTGATGTCGTTGCCGGTTTGATCTCCTCCTCGGTTTTTCCCAGAAGAGCTGATGGATTTGCCTCCCTAAGTTTCTGGCTAGAACGCTCGCCCCTCTGGTGGTTGGATGGACGTCGTCCTGGCTGACTTGAGTGTGACTGATAGTTTGGAGATTATCATTGTTGACATAGTTGACACTTGCTGCTTTTAGGAGTCGCGCTTTTGTCAGGGCATTAAGAAGCTCTCTTTTTACGTTTAGGTGTTTGTCCCTCACAGGAGCGACCTGACTGACCACTACCTTTGCTTTCGGAAATTGTGTGTTGATGATTTTCACACATATTTCTAGGTTTATGCTGCATTCAGTGGGCTCCTTTGTTTTCAAATCTGTAATCCCCACATGTAGAACAACACAGTCAGGTTCAGGTGTCAGTTCTTCTTTCGATTTTTCAATGGCTGTCTTACAGTCGTCGATGGTACGGATTTTTCTCGTTGCCACCTGAAAACCGTAAGAACAGCCCAGTCTCTTTCCATCCACTTTATTTAGGACGGAGTCGTGGATGATAAGGACACGTGGAAGAATATTAGATTTCAATCTGGAATGTGCAGATGATACCGCTGTTTTGACGTCACGGTGAGGTTTTGTAGAGGCGTCTGGTCTTTGTTTGACGTCATTTTTCCTTCCTTTAGGTGTTTTTTCCTGATCTTTCAGTTTTGGAGGTTGAGCCGCGCATTCCGCATAGGAGGTGAATTTGTCCATCGGTGACATGGTGGAAAAGTCACCGTGGACCGCGGAATCAGTTTGGCTCGCAATGGTGGTCGTAAGTATTGGGCACTTATTGTCATCGCGCAGCTCCTTTAACGTTGTGTTGTTTTCTAATAAGATTTTCCTCTCTGTTTGTAGTATGGTTGTGAGGCTGTTTATTTGTTTTGACAGTTCTTGTATAGTATTTTTCAAATTGTCGATTTCCCTTACCGCCTCATGACATCTGCAGCCACATGATGACATCGATCGTAGCTGTGGGACGTTCGGCTGATTCCTGGATGGTGAAAGGGTCCGACTGGAGGTCTGTAATTCATGATGATCGGAGGTTTCTGGGGTCTCTGCAGGTGGTGGTATCTCTGCCTTGGTGTTGTCTGTCCTACGGGTGGTCTTCTTTGCGTTTTCTTTGTTGAGACAACGTTTCGACCTTGTCATTTTTAGCCTAGTTGATTCCTCTTTGTAAACGTTCAGTTATAATGCCGCCATCTTGGCGTAGGAATCGAAAAAGAAAACACACACACACGCGCGCACGCGCACACGTCAGTGTGTGTGTGTGTGTGTGTGTGTGTGTGTGTGTGTGTGTGTATGTGTGTGTGTGTGTGGTGTGTGTGTGTGTGTGCGTGTGTGTGTGTATGTATGTGTGTGTATGTGTGTGTGTGTGAGTGTGTATGTATGTGTATGTGTGTGCGCGTGTGTGTGTATGCATGTGTGTGTGAGTGTGTATGTGTGTGTGTATGTGTGTGTATGTATGTGTGTGTGTGTGTGTGTGTTTGGGTGTGTGTGTGTGTATGTGTGTGTATGCGTGTGTGGTGTGTGTGCGTGTGTGTGTGCGTGTGTGTATGTGTGTGTTTGTGTGCGTGTGTGTGGTGCATGTGTGTGCATGTGTATGTATGTGTGGTGTGTGCGTGCGCATGCGTCTGTGTGTGTGTGTGTGTGTGTGTGCGTGTGCGCGCGTGTGTGTGTGTTTTCTTTTTCGATCTCAACCAAGCCAAGCGTGCTCTAGACTAACTGAAAGACAGGGACCACACAGTCAGCTCTAATCTTCTTCACGGATGTGTCACTGGGGATACTTCTCAAATTTTCTAGCTAATGCAGATGGTGTGCCTATCTCTTAGGCCGGATTGAGGCCAGGATACATGACAAAAGGAAGCGTGGAATACAAGCCCTGTAACGCAACTATTCTAAATCAGTTTTATCTGCTGGTCATCGTGAAGGTGTCACCCCAAAGTTAAGTTTTTGATATGATTATAATAGGTCTGGATGTTTTCTCCATTCTTTTTGTTCCTTTGGGATTTGCAAGCTACTGAATGCATTTTTCTGCCTGCCTCATCTGTGATTTTCTATGTTAACATTTAGCTGCATTTTGTAGTTATGACCACTTGTGAAGTTGATGTTCCAGTGCTCTGAGATATGACTTTACTTGTTCTATGTCTTGACTGCATTGAAGGAAGGTCAAACGGGTACCAGCTCCCATGGGGATGCCGGAGACTCTTTCTCGAAATTCTGTGATAGAAATTTCCACGTTTCTGTCACTGTCTTTGTTTCTTTCTTCCTCCTTTGCTTTCGGTCATTTCTTCCTATCATTTTCTGTCTTGCTGGTCCATTCACCTGTGTTCGGTAAAGTCTTACCTGCTTTCTCTTAGGAATGAGCTCAAGGGAATTGAGATATGCGAAAGCAATTTTAGGTAATTTGGCCCGTTTTTATATCTGTTTTAGTGTCCTTAGTTATCTTTAAATTTGTACTCAGGTATGTTTTTAAATCCCCTGTGTGATAAACTGAACGGAGTGGTCAACGCCGAAGGCATCTCCTTACATTTTGTGAGTGAATGCACCGTTATGTGTACTTAATTTTCTTTTTTCTTTTTTTTTTTCCTGTTGAAGTATTGTGTTTTTTCTGTTGAGTATGTGTATGTTTTTCCTGTTGAAGTATTGTATATGTTTTTCCTGTTGAAGTATTGTGTATGTTTTTCCTGTTGAAGTATTGTGTATGTTTTTCCTGTTGAAGTATTGTGTATGTTTTTCCTGTTGAAGTATTGTGTATGTTTTTCCTGTTGAAGTTTGTTATGTTTTTCCTGTTGAAGTATTGTGTATGTTTTTCCTGTTGAAGTATTGTGTATGTTTTTCCTGTTGAAGTATTGTGTATGTTTTTCCTGTTGAAGTATTGTGTATGTTTTTCCTGTTGAAGTATTGTGATATGTTTTTCCTGTTGAAGTTTTGTATATGTTTTTCCTGTTGAAGTATTGTGTATGTTTTTCCTGTTGAAGTATTGTGTATGTTTTTCCTGTTGAAGTATTGTGTATGTTTTTCCTGTTGAAGTATTGTGTATGTTTTTCCTGTTGAAGTTTGTGTATGTTTTTCCTGTTGAAGTATTGTGTATGTTTTTCCTGTTGAAGTATTGTGTATGTTTTTCCTGTTGAAGTATTGTGTATGTTTTTCCTGTTGAAGTATTGTGTATGTTTTTCCTGTTGAAGTATTGTGTACGTTTTTCCTGTTGAAGTATTGTGTATGTTTTTCCTGTTGAAGTATTGTATGTTTTTCCTGTTGAAGTATTGTGTATGTTTTTCCTGTTGAAGTATTGTGTATTTTTCCTGTTGAAGTTTTGTGTATGTTTTTCCTGTTGAAGTATTGTGTATGTTTTTCCTGTTGAAGTTTTGTGTATGTTTTTCCTAGTTTGTAAGTTTTGTGTATGTTTTTTTCCTGTTGAAGTATTGTGTATGTTTTTCCTGTTGAAGTTTTGTGTATGTTTTTCCT
>CM060307.1:41212154-41249654 GCA_030674185.1 Monoplex corrugatus | reverse complement strand
TCAAATATATTCTTGCATATTTATCGATCTATCTATCTTCCTATCTATTATCTATATCTATCAATCCACACACACACACACGCACACACACACACACACACAACACACACACACACATACACACACACACACGCGCGCGCGCACACACACACATATGTATATATGTATACACCACACACACAAAACCACACACACACACACACACACACAACACACAACACAACACAAACATATATATATATATATATATATATATATATATATATGAGAGGAGAGACAAACAAACAGAGAGAGAGAGAGAGACAGTCAGACAGACAGAGACAGATACAGAGAGAGAGACATACAGACGTATACACAGACAGGCAGTGGGACAGACAAACAGTAAAAATAAACAGAATCAGTGTGGTTTCTGTTTTTTTTTTTTTTTAGTTTTACTAACACGTCAACACTATTCTTGAACTCATCAGGCATTGTTAAGAGACAAAATGGCAGACAAACCAATGTTCCAATCTACCCAGCTACACGTAAGTATCAATTAGAGTTGTGGAATGTAAAGCAGCGAGGTGGAGGAGATTGTCACGACCATTATGAAAATAGTTCTGAAAGAAGGTGAAGTTTCTAACACCTCATTCTATAACAAAGTTTACACTTCTGGGGGAAAAACTGTTTTTAGCAGACCCAGGGTATGTATTTAAAATGTTTGATTTGGCCAGTCATGATTTATGGCTTCGAAGCCTAGACTCTGAGAAAAACTCACTGCAGAACAATTGAGGCAGCAGAGATGGGGTTTTATCTGAGACTATTACATGTCAAATGGAGTGATAGAAGAACTAATGAAAGTGTCCTGGAAGAACTTGATACCACCAGAAATTTACTAGCAGGCATCAACAAGAGAAGACTAAAATACATTGGCCATGTGTCACGCAGGAAGAACACGGACCTCATGGCAACCATCTTTCAAGGAAAAACAGTGGCAAAAAGGAAGAAAGTCAGACCCCCAGTCTCATACATCGAGAACATAACCAACATCAGTGGCCTAAATATTCAAGAAATTGTCCACAACAGTCAAGACAGAAAGACAGAGCGGCCTGAGGGAGATGGTGGTGACTAGGTGTGTAGCGGCCGACAGGTGAGGCAGGTGAGGGTTTATGCAGGATAAAATTTGCATCCCTCCCCCCCACTTTTTTGTTGTCTTTATTCCATTTTTTTCGTAAATGTAAAGACTCTATGTAAGTCAATTTGTTAAGCTTCGGTATGTTTACCGTGCCCTTTTCTTCAATATTGTTTTCTTTCTCTGCTGTCTCCCACAGAACAGGATTGAGGCAGCTGAAATTTGGTTTCTAAGAACGTTAAGAGTTACGGAATAACAAAGAAAATATTCGAGACAGTCTTGAAAGAAGCAAACACAAACAGAACATTAATGAAGAATAGGAAAAGACAAGCAACATTCATAGAACATTTTTTATAAGATAAGGGAAATTTGAGCACCTAGGTACAACAGGAAAGATAGAGGAGGGAAAGGGCATCAGGTAGACCCAGGAAAATAATGTTAGCTTTGCGAAGTGGATGGTTAGGGATATACACATGCAGCGACAAAAGATAGATTCGTATGGAGGGTCATGATCGCCAACGCCATGCGCCATGGCTTAAGATGATGATAATGATGATGATCGCCTCCCGCGATTTTCGCTAAGAACATTATGTTCGTTTTCATTTTTGTTTATTTTTTACAAGATACAAGTAGTGCTAGGAAATCAAAATCAACTGCATAAAAGTCTTCAAATTCAACTATTTGTAAGACATGCACTGCTTCAGCAAAAGATCTACATAAATGCATGAAATGCCATCAATACAAACAGACCATGTAAAAAATAAGAACAAAGATGTACGGGATAATATTTAACTTTGTCTGAAACTAGTGTGTACGTACGTTCTCTCACTTTTGAATGGTCTTCCTCCATGTGGTATTTTGTGGATAGGAATGTTGTAACAGAAGTGAAGTTGGGGAAAGCTTCATCCAGTTTACGGTTAAACATGCACATTTTTTTCCTCGAAAGAATATTAATCAAATATTGCGTCTGTGTTCATGTTTTCATCAACATCAAATAGCGAAAAATACTTATAAAGCCAGAAACGCTAGAGACAGTATTGTCTGACATATTCCAGAAGCTTCTGTTACTAATATTCAAAGTTAAAAGGCACATTTTTTAACAATAGTGACCACTGAATATACCCGATCAGTTGCCAGTGTGTGTGTATATGTGTGTGTGCGCGCGCGCGTGGGTGTGTATGTATATATGTATGTATGAACGGTTTAGTGCTTCTTCAAACTACAGCAAATGTTTAAAAAAAAAAAAGATGGAAACATATACATCATTTTCATCGGCAGCTGATGACTTTTTCTCTGTTGAAATGTAGGTGTAGCTGTCATAAGCTTGGATACTGAACAGGCAGACAGTGAAGAATTTCAAAGGAACACAAACTAGGCTAAAGCTGTGACATGAATGCACAAGGAAATGAGTTCCATTATAGTTCTGAATGTGGAAATTACTCTGAAAGTCGAAGAAAGTTTCTATCTGAGGATAATGCTTTTGTAAAATCAATGTGCTCATCATACAGTCTTTTCAGTACCAAGCGATCTTTTTTTATTTTATTAAATTGAGCAAAAGTGCATAAAGAGCATCTAATATCTGCAATTATATGACGTTCCTTAGCAGAGTGTCATAATTTGTATCGTTGAGTTATGGTTAATGACGGTTTTACTATCCCCCATACACTAAGGCTGCGGCCATAGTAAACCCGGCCGTCCGGAGTTTTGACGGCCGTCTCTTTAGCCAGTAGAACGGGTCCGTCAAAGTGGCCATAGTAAACCCGGCTTTCCGGAGTTTTGACGGCCGTCTCTTTAGCCAGTAGAACGGGTCCGTCAAAGTGGCCATAGTAAACCCGGCTTTCCGGAGTTTTGACGGCCGTCTCTTGTCACTTTTGCTGTAAATAAAGGTTCTGAGCCTCACAGCACTGATCAACTTCTCTTCGTCCATGTTTGCAAGGGAGATAAGTCATTGAAAAATCAGGAACGGAGTTCTTCCCCTTCCCTTTTCCGTTCCGTCGACCCGGCAAACGGACGTTTTGCACGAAAGTCGAAACGACGGGTTGAAAATGCCGGGCCGGGCCTGCTCCACTATGGCCACCCACATCCGTCATCGGTGACGCCACAGAGCAATTAAGCCGGGCAGGATCTTTTACCCGGGCCGGCAAAAAAGACGGCGGTAAAAAACCGGGTTTACTATGGCCGCAGCCTAATGGGGAATCATAGGATTTAACACTTTGAAATTTATCGACGAGTTATAGGATTAAAATTGATACTTTGAACTTTGGAGCGTGTATGCATGTGTTAAAACGTGCAATCATTATAAAAAATGTTCCAAAGAAAACAAAAAGTCAGCAAATTCCATCCTGCAGTTGTCTTGTATAGGGTCTTCAGTTTCAACAGACTAAATCGGAAGCAGGACAGAGACTGAAAACGAGTTTTTTTATCTTCAGTTTTCAGTAAAAAGGGGTGTCTTTGTTGGGTTTTTTCTGCCTTGAGAATTTCATTTGCAGCTAAAAAGAGCTCTCATGCCAGAGGAGAAGAGTTTCTGACCCCACTTCCAGTGCCATCTATTCATTGAATACACGTGTTTCGTGTCAAAAGTATTCAGTCGGTGTGTCTGTGTTTGTCGGTCAGAAACAGCAGCTTAAGGAGTGGGTGGACTGAGAATCGTATACACACACACATACACACACACACACACACACACACACACACACACACACACACACACACACACACACACACACTGTCACAGACACACACGTGCAGATATATATATATATATGTATATATATATATTTACATGTGTGTGCATGTCTACAAAGAGCAGAGAGAGAGAGAGAGAGAGAGAGACAGAGAGAGACAGACAGACAGACAGAGACACAGACAGACATACAGACAGACAGACAGAGACAGACAGACAGACAGGCAGAGACAGACAAAGAAAGAGGCCCACACACACACACACACATACACACACACACACACACACACACACACACACACACACACACACACACACACACACACAGAGAAAGAGAGAGAGAAAGACAGAGAGACAGAAAGACAGAGAGAGACAGAGAGAGAGACAGAGAAACAGAGACAGACAAAGAGACAGAGAGAGAGACAGAGATATAAACAGAATCAATATTGTGCTGGACAATGTTTGTTATCCCCTTCCATTTGTTTTGTTTTGTTTACTGTGGATGTGATGGCTTTCACTCTGTTCAGGTTTTGCTAGTTTCGCTTTCTCCCTTTGCTTGTCTTTCTTCGTGTGAGTTAAAAAGAAAACACATTATTAATGGTATCACGCCACAAGAGACAGTGCTCAGTGATCTACACCAGCAGTTTTCTCCTTGTGATATTCAAAACATGAATTTGAAATACAAACATCTTCTTGCATTGGTTTATAATATTGGTGGCCACGTGGAACACTCCATCAATATTGGTTCTGACTGGTTTTCTTTTTGCCAAAGAACACATCATTTTCGGGAGAACAAACAGAATTTGTTTTCCCTATATTTTACCTATGGGATTTGTCTATTTGATTGGCGTGTGTGTGTGTGTGTGTGTGTGTGTGTGTGTGTGTGTGTGTGTGTGTGTGTGTGTGTGTGTGTGGTGTGTGTGTGTGCGTGTGTGTGTGTGTGTGTGTCTGTGTGCGTGTGTGTACGCGCGTGTGCGTGTGTATGTATATGTGTGTAAGCCTGTGTTTGTTTGTCCGTGTGTCTATGTTGTGTGTATTTGATTCTGTGTTGTGCGTGTGTGTATGTACGTGTATGTGTGTGTGTGTGCGTGTATGTGTGTGCATGTGTGTGCGTGTATGTGTGTGCGTGTGTGTACGTGTATGTGTGTGTATGCGTGTATGTGTACATACATGTATGAATATTTGTGAAGCAATGTTATGATGCAGTATCTGAACAGATCTGTACCAGCCCTGGACTACGCATCCAGCTCGTCATTGTTACTGTTGTTGTTATTGTTACTGTTATTGTCATTGTCTTTGTTATTGTCATTGTTGTTGTTGTTGTTTAACGTCCAGCGGACTGCACAGAGTCATATCAGGGCTATAACCATCCCAAAAGCAGTCAACACCTCATGAAAAAAAACCCGGAAAAGAAACAAAGTAAACTTACACGTAACAATGCATTCACGCACGTAATTTAAAGATATGCCTTTGGAGTTGACCATTTCATCCAGTTTATCACAAGGGGGTTAAAGCATGAATACAAAGGTAAACATAACTAAAAACACTATAACATAAATGAAAACTGGCCTAAATGACCTAAAATTGTTTCTGCGCATCACATTTCCTTAGAGGGAGAGGGAGAGAGAGAGAGAGAGAGAGGAGAGAGAGAGAGAGAGAGAGAGGAGAGAGAGAGAGAGAGGGGAGAGAGAAGAGAGAGAGAGAGAGAGAGAGAGAGAGAGAGAGAGAGAGAGAGAGAGAGAGAGAGCGTTTAATACATGCTCCAATTATCAATCCTAAGAAAGATATCAAAGGCTTTGTAAAACACAAAAACATGAATGGACCAGAAAGGAAGAAAATGATAGGAACAGATGACAGAAAGCAAAGGAGCAAGGCAGAAAGAAAGAGAGTGACAGAAAAGAGAACTTGTGCAGTTGAGAACAAAGAGAACTTGTGCAGTTGAGTACAGACTTTCATAGATTTTTGTTTTCAAGAGATGACACTTAAGTCGAATCATTTTGGAATTAGCTAAGACCCAACGTGGATAAACTCCAGCTTCGTCATCAATCAGTTGAGAGTCAAAATGCTTTTGTGCAATCAAAACATGTTTGAAAATTCAATTTGCAAGCACTCACATGCACCCTCCCCTTCCCATACCACTGCGCCTTGCCACACGTATCACCCGTACAAATCCTTCATACTACTGAGAGCTACAATCATATTTTCATCCCTCAAGTCATTCAAAGCCGTTTAACCAAATCTTCTGTTTCTTTGTTCCATTTCAGGAATCTTCGCAAACCACACCTTACTACTCTTGATGACCACAGCTACCCTCGTCTCCCCTTTCCTGTTTTTGGACAAGGCGCCACCCTCCCCTGATTTCTTCGGAGCAGACGACACAGGACAGGACGATCTGAGAGGACTGGCAGCACCAGTAGACGAGAATCCGTACTACTCCCGCCAGTCCACGCTCATGATGGCGGCGAGTAGTCCGCGGATAGGGCTGAGATCGACTTTGATTGGCTATAAAGATACATGTCATGTGGATCCGGTGAAGATGTCCATACGGCCCCCTCGTCGCTACGCTGGGCTATGTGCTCCTACAACGGAAATTAGTTACGGGTGTCGAGGTGGGTGTCCTTCTTACAGCCGGGTGGATGCTCGCAACGCTACCAGTATTCTCAGATCGTGCAGGTGAGGTTTGATTTACTGTGTTTTCGGGATGTTTGTTGGTTTCTTGTTTGATTCCTTGTTTGATGGTTGTTTTTCTTATCTTTTGTTTTGTTTTACTCCGTGTTTTACTTCTATGCCGCGTGTGTGTGTCTATATATGTATGTATGTATGTATGTATGTATGTATGTATGTATATATGTATGTATGTATATACATATATACATACATACATACATGTATACAAATGTGTGTGCGTGTTTGCGCGTGTGTGTACGTGTGTTTGTTTGTGTTTGTGTTTGTGGTGTGTGTGTGTGTATGGTGTGCGTACATGCGTGAGTGTGTGTGTTTGCTTGTGTGGTGTGTGTGGTGTGTGTGTGCATTTGTGTGTGCTGCGCATATGTGCATAGCTGTTTAACGTCCAATTTATTGAATCTTTTCTTAAGTTAACGAAAATGAAAATGAAATGGTATACTGATTGATGAACACAGCCACAACAGCTGTGTCAGTTCTGCGCATTCTCACTTAGTGACCTTTTGTTTATGTGTTTCTCTAACTACGGAAGACTAATTTAGAAGTTTACAAACCTGGATCCACTCACTCTCAACATTGATTTTTGACGGACACTGCTGGTTCTTTCGAGCTAATTAATCCACAGATCAACGTTCTTAGTGCGAAGCATAGGAAATCAAAGGACGGATTTCTCCCTTGATTCCTTTCCTCATGTGCTCAGATATTCTCTCTCTCTCTGTCTCTCTGCCTCTCTGTCTGTTTGTCTCTCTGTCTCTCACTTTGTCTCTCTGTGTCTCTCTCTGTCTGTCTGTCTCTGTTTCTCTCTCTGTCTCTCTCTGTCTCTCTTGTTCTCTCTCTCTCTCTTTCTCTGTCTGCCTTTCTCTCTCTCTCTCTCCACACACACACACACACACACACACACTACACACACACACACACACACACACACACACACACACACACACACACACACACAACATATACACTCACAAATATATATATATACATAGACATAAACATACATATATACATAATTATACATAAACATATATGCATATATAACAATCACACACACATATACACACACATACACACATACATACACACACACACAACACACACATATACACACACATACACACACACACAACACACACTCACAACACACACAGACACACACAGACACACACAGACACACACAGACACACACACACACACACACACACACACACACACACACACACACACACACACACACACACACACACACACACGCCAAAATATACCTCCAAAAGAATTACAGCTTGACTGCTGACAACGATAGAAACTACTACTGAGACTCCATGAATGATCTGTGTTTTTTTTCTCTCGTCCATGGACTTTACTCCAACGTGCACTCATCGACATATAAGTGGGTTTGTACATGCAGGATCGTTTAGGCTCTGGCATGTTAGACGTCGTACTTCATCTTCGCTAAGCTATATATTATCGTATTTCCATAAGCCACTGCATGCTGATATGTCTTACAAGATCTTTAATATGCGTACTTGCTGCTTTGCATACGGATACACATGAAGGCGGTTCGGGCACTAGCAGGTCTGCATACATAGATCAGGCAAATATACGCCTTTTACTTGCTAGGCATTACAAGATAGGGTCGAGCTCGGACCCACAGCAAAACTATGGACAGACTGTTATTGTTATTGTTGTTTAAAGCCAAGCCGAATGCGCAGAGCCATATCAGGACTATAACCGCTTAAAAACATGCAAAACGTCAACAGGAAAAATAAGAAAAGAAAGGTAAATACATATATCAATGCATTTGTGCACATAATCCGAAGACATCCCCCTAGCATTGACCTCTCCGTCCAATTTACACAAAGGATTTAAAAAAAAAACACCTGAATACAAATCTAAGCATACCTAAGGACACCAAAATATATTAAAACAGGCATAAATTAACAAAAATTGCTTCCGCGTATCTCATATCCCTAGAGCCAAAAATGCACTTAATATATGTACTCAATTATCAATCCTAAGAAAACGTACGTAAGACTTCATCGCACACATACGGGAGGCTATGGATAGATGAAGTAACAGACACACTGTACATCTACAGCATAACTAAGCCACGTTTCCCATGTAACTGCAGACTTTTAGTTTCATCTCCCCGCGACACCATTAGGTACAAGAGGACAGAAAAGTTAAAATAAAATAATAAAATATACCAATCAGGCAGTAGTTTCAAATGGCCCTATCATCATCATCATCATCATCTTCATCATCATCAGGTGCCTTGCCACATGGCGTTGGCGATCATGGCCTTCCATCTGTTTCTATCTCTTATTGCCTCAAGCACCTCTTCCAACCTCTTTGTCTTCAGCCACTCTGCAAGTCTGTCCAATATGTTCACCCTGGGTCTACCTGGTGTTCTCTTTCCCTCCAGCTTTCCCGTTGTGACCAGGTGCTCCAATTACCCGTTTCTCATGAAATGGACTATGAATGTTGCCTGTCTTTTCCTAATCTTCCTTATGAATGATCTTCTTGTGTCTGCCTCCATCAAGACTGTCTCGTTTATTTTCTTCGCTGTCCATGGGACTCTCAATATTCTTCTTAGAAACCATATCTCAGCTGCCTCAATCTTGTTCTGGAGGAATTTGGTATGAAAAAATAACAGTTCTCCTAAATGTAATTTACGACAATGGAAAAATCCCCAAAGATATGTCAAAATCTATTTTCATTGCACTTCCAAAGAAGACAGGGGCTATAGAATGCGAACTCCATCGCACAATCAGTTTGGTGAGTCATGTAACAAAACTCCTATAATCATGATAAGGACAAGGAATAGAATCAAAAGAGAAATAGCAGATGAATAGTGTGGACCTGTGGAAGGGAAAGGAACTACCAATGCCATATACATCCTTAGAACTATCATAGAGAGGTCAATCGAGATGAATACGATTTATATTTATGCTTTGTTGATTATACCAAGGCTTTCGATCGGGTAAGACATGAAGAATTGATCAACCAATTAGAAAGACTCAATATTGAAGGAAAAGATCTACGAATAATCAGAAATATGTATTGGGAACAAACAGCGGCAACGAGAATAGAAAACGATATAAGCTCTTTCCAAAACATCAAAAGAGGAGTCAGACAGGGTTGTGTTTCGTCACTAGATCTGTTTTCACTTTACAGCGAAAACATCATGAGAAACCTATAGGAAGACCCTGGAGTAAAGGTTGGAGGAAAAATGATAAACAACATTCGATTCGCAGATGACACCGTGCTAATTGCAGAAAATGAAAGGGACCTACAAAACCTTGTGAATATACTAGAAATAGAAAGCAAAGGTAAGGGGTTGGAACTAAACAGCAGGAAGACTGAAGTCATGGTGATCAGTAAAAAACAAAATCATGAAATGGCCCTATATCTGAAATTAATTAGCAGAGTTTCCTCTTTCAATCTCAAATGTCTCTTAAAAAGTAAATATAAATAAAATAATCATGCAAACGTTTCAAGTGACTCTGTATCGGAAATCATTCTGCAGAGGTTCTTTTTTCAGTCCCAAATATGTTTATATTTGTATGTCATGCATTTGCAAGGTTTATGTTTGATATTGCAACATAGCCCCTGGACTACGTCCCCAACCCTCAGCAGGTACAGGTACCAACTCACACCTGGAGAACTGGAAACCACATGTACTATGCTTTGTTTCTTTATTTGTTTCTTAAGGCCCGATTCAAACCGTACACGTACCTGCCTAGTCGGATCAGAAGGCGAGAACTCTTACATCAGTTTGCTCGTTTCAAGACGTGACGATCTTGCGTTACAAAACCTCAGTAATGATAATAATGATAATAATAATAATATAACAATAATAATAATGATAATAATGATAATAATAATATATAATAATAATAATGATGATGATGATAATAATAATAATAATAATAACAACAATAATAATAATAATATAATGATAATAATGATAATAATATAATGCTACCAATTTTTGAAGAACAAGGTCTCCCAACAGTGTAAAAATCGCTACTCACAGTTCCGTAGCTTTCGATGGCGTTCTCGCCATCTTCGTCAGCGCTCTAATGCTGTCTGCGTGAATCTCTACTCAGATCTCGCGAACATGGGATGAACCCAGTTCACGAGATCGAATCAGAGAATGGTACACCGGGGGCAGGGTGTAACGGCCCCGGTCCCTGTTGAGCGGGGGGTTGGTGGCTGCGATGTAGATGGCCTCCTTGACTCCTCGCTGGAACCACTTATTTTCTCTGTCCAGGATGTTGACATTGTCCGCACTGAATTGATGTTTTTCGGCGTGTAGGTGAGCTCCTACTGGAGAAGAGTCCCTCTTGTGTTCTGTTAGTCTCTTCTGAAGGGGGCGTTCAGTTTCACCGACATAATGTTGGTTACAGTCCTGGCAGTCTATTCTGTATATAATGCCAGCTTTGTCGAGTTTGCTGGTTTTGTCCTTGGGGGTGACCAGCTGGCTGCGTATGGTGTTGGAAGGTTTGGAATGTACAGCCACCCCAGTTTTCTGATCTTTCTGGACAGAGCGTCACTCACACCTCCTACGTATGGGATGGTGATGTGTCCCTTGCGCTGGTGTTGTTTCACTGGCTGTTGGGATGCGGTGTTGGATTTCCTGCCTCCCGGGCTGTTCCAGGCCCACTTTTTGTAGCCCGAGATGGTGAGCACTTTTTTCAGGTGGTTTGTCTCCTTGTCTTTTGCCTCTTGGGTACTGCATATGGTGTTAGCTCTGTGGGTAAGGGTTCGAATCACTCCCAGTTTGTGTTCAAGGGGCTGGTGGCTGTCGAACTGTAAATATTGGTCCGTATGAGTTGGTTTACGGTAGACCGAGAAGGATAGAATGCCATCAGTTCTGGTGATGAGGGTGTCCAGCATGGCTATGGAGTTGTTCTGTTCCACTTCCCTCGTGAATTTGATGGCTGGGTGTTGGTTGTTCAGATGTTCTGTGAACTGTTCGACCAGTTGCTGGGGGAGGATAGTCATGGTGTCGTCTACGTAGCGCCCCCAGTATCGTGGTGGGGAGTGGAAAGAAGCCAATGCTTTCTCTTCAAAATCCTCCATGAACAGGTTAATAATAATAATAATAATAATAATAATGATAATAATAAAATAATAATAATAATAAGAAGAAGAAGAAGAAGAAGAAGAATGTTTGTTTGTGTAGCGCATACACCATATAAAAACATGCTCATCAGCGCTTTACATTTCGCAAAAAGGCAAATGGCGATAAAAATGTTCACAATATTAAAGCTATACAAGTAAGAAGACACACAAGAAACCACAAAATGTGAAAGTTTATGTTCATGCGTGTGTGTGCGTGTGTGTGCGTGTGTGTGTGTGTGCATGTGTGTGTATGTGCGTGCGTGTGCATTGCTGTGTGCGCTCGTGTGTGTGTATATGCGTGTGTAAGAATTTGTGTGCATGTGTGTGTGCGTGTGTGTGCGTGCGTGTGCTATGTTTGCATTCGTGTGTGTGTGTGCATGCAAAAGCTGTACATAAAATTATAATCAATATTATGAATGATAACAAAAACACATCACAGAAAAATTCTGATTCATATACAGAAAAAAACCCCATTATTACTACTTGTTCAACGGACTGGTTGGCTCTGCGGACTGGTTGGTTCTTTAATTGATAGAGCCGGTGGACTCAAGATCTGATATCTCCAGTTCAGGCCCAGTCTGCTACATTAAAAACTGGCCTGTTCGCTGCCCATCATAACCCTTTGACTCCCGCACACTGTCCACCAGCATTGGCCAGTGTCAACCATGCTAGAAAAACACAGACTTAACCCATTGACTCCCTTACCCTATCCATCAGCTTCCTGCAGGAAGCTGGTGGGTGGGATGAGGGAGTCGAAGGGTGATGTTTTTGGAAGTTGGTGGATAGGGTGCGGGAGTCAAAGGATTAATGTTTTCGTCATTCTGGTAGTGTCAGTTTACTGTTACAAAAATCCCTTCCCCTCTTCTCCCCAATTTCAAGACCTTGCCAGCGCATAGGGTTTTGCACAGACTTTGGGAGTCTGTCAGACAGTTCTTGGCAGATTTGGGTGGAGCACATATGGAATTGTCCGAGTGCGATGAACAAACTCCAAAACTCCAAACTACTTTTTCCTTTTTTTTTTTCAGCTGCTGTCGACCCACTGGATTCGGCTTTCGCCTGGTCAAGATGAAGTGTGCCGGCTTCGCACTTCGAACAACGGTCAAGTTCGCACTAGGATGTCACTGTCGACCTTGTATGGCATCCGTGGAGTCCGTGGACATCTATAGACTGCGAGATCTGTTGAAAGAAACCTCCATCGCTAACATCGGCTGACGGTCGACCACTCCCGCGACTTGTGTGCTCCAGTAGTGATGGCGTCATCATTACTGTTGGTGGTTGGTTTGTCGTCACCCGACACGATGACGTCAGAGTGACGTTACCGGAGTTGAAACGAAACTTTGGTAGGGTATGGGAGGGTGGAAGAGCTGGATGTTTTTGTTGTTTGTTGTTTTGTTTTTGTTTTTGTTTTTGTTTTTTTGTTTTGCTCGAGTGTTTGCTTTTGTTCAGTTTTCCTTTTCATCGTTGTCATTTGTTCTGCCCCCGCATTCCTTGTTTTTAAACTTACGTTTTTCTTTAACATCAAGAAGGAACCGATTCAGACCGATTTGTGGTGTGTGTGTGTGTATCTGTGTATGTGTGTGTGTAATTGTGTGTGTGTGTGTGTGTGTGTGTGTGTGTGTGTGTGTGTGTGTGTGTGTGTGTGTGTGTGTGTGTGTGTGTGCATATACGTGCGTGTACACGCGTGTGTAGTTGTTTGTTTGTTTGTGGTTTGTGTGTGTTGTGTGGTGTGTGTGTGTGTGTGTGTGTGTGTGCGTGCGTGTGGTGTATGAAATGAATGCGTGGGTGGGTGGGTGCTTGTGTTTGTGTGCGCGATCTCATAATGAGAAAAAGGAAGATCGCTAAAATGATCTGACTCTTTCTCTGTCTCTGTCTCTTTTTTCTGTCTCCCTATCTCTCTGTCCTTCTCTCTGTCTCTCTATCTGTCCCTGTCTCTTTCTATTTTTGTTTCCTTCTGCTCTATCTCCTCTGTCTCTCCGTCTGTCTCTCTATCTTGTCTCTGTCTCTCCCCCTGAAACATTTTCACTGGATGGTAATGATGATATGACGATAACGATAGTGTGGTGTTTGAGAAGTGGACGGCAACGATGATGGTGATGATTTTATGTAATATAATGATGACCATGACAGTAAATATCATGAATATCACCGCCGTCATCGTTCTCATCATTACCATTGCGTGCATTAATGGGCGCTTACTGCTTATAACATCAGTTTTCAATAGATCAACATTGTTGTGCTTAATACAATATATATGAAATCAACACTCAAACACAAGAACACACGATAACAGACACACGCACACACATATACGCATAAACGAACCCGCCCCCATTCTCATATACATACATACATACATACATACATGCATACATACATACATACATACATACATATATATATATGTGTATATATATATATGTATATATATATACATATATATATATGCACACATATGTATATATACATATATGTATATGTGTCTATGTGTGTGTGTGTGTGCGTGCGTGTGTACATATACATATATACATATGTATATGCACGCAGTCTCATACATACATACAATATACACAGTGACTACTTCATCCCACACTTACACACATGTACGTAAGCACATACACACACACATATATATATAATTGTTTCACAAACAATTTGTCGTGTTGATGATTTGATGTCTTTTACATCAGTCAGCTCAAACAAGAGAGGAAGCTGATTTCAAAATAAACAAAAATAATGTTGACAACAACAAGATTGAGTTACAGACACGTCAACCACAACATGAGACATGTCAACACAATAACATAAAATCAAGAAATAATCATGCTGCCTTTTTAGCGGATCACAAGTCTGCTGTTTGTTACAATGCCAATAAAGTATCTAGTTTATCTACAGACGGCAAAGGGAGCATGCGCGTGTATGTCTGTCGTATACAGAGAGAAGAGAGAGAGAGAGAAAGAGAGAGAGAGAGAAAGAGAGAGAGACAGAGAGAGAGAGACAGAGACAGAGACAGAGACAGAGACAGAGAGACAGACAGAGACAGAGACAGACAGACAGACAGACAGAAAGAGAGACAGACAGACAGACAGAGAGCGACAGAGACAGAGACAGAGAAGCGAGAGACAGAGACAGAGAAGGACAGACACAGAGACAGAGACAGAGACAGAGACAAGGCGAGAGACACAATAAGGGCGATACATGGGTTTGCTAGTGTCCTTTAATTATGGTGCTTGGGTGTTTCCCAAAGTTGAGAAATTGAGAGAAAGATGGAGAGAGAGAGAGAGAGAGAGAGAGAGAGAGAGAGAGAGAGAGAGAGAGAGAGAGAGAGAGAGAGAGAGACGCTTGACGCTTGACGCTTGACGCGCGCTTAGCGCGCCTTTTATTGACGTAACCATACATGGTTTTTAGCGCCAAGGGGTATAACTCATCCCTCTCATGCTGGCAACAAATGTAAACAAAGTGAAACAAATAAAGGAAACAGAAAAATGGAAAATTCAAATAAAGAGCAGAAAAGTAATATTTACAATATCAAAACAACAGTTTTTCAATAGAAGTGGACATGCGTGACCATCCAACTATGCCTATTATTGACCTTCACTATTTTGGTTAAGGAAAAAGCTATTAGTCTTAACAAAAAAAACTTTTTCATATTGAAATTAAAGCAGCAATGTTCTTTCGTATCTCATGTGCTTCCGCGATGTATTTAGAGATTGACTGTAAATTTCCTGTTTTTTCACATGCTAATAATGACCTTAGATCATGTCTTAACGCTGCTGGGGAGGAAAATATATTACATCTATTTCTTACAGTACTATAATCTTCACATTCAAAAATAAAATGATTTTCATCTTCCTTTTTTTGGTGGCATAATCTACAAAATAAACTATCCTCACTGCTCCGCTGAAACCATCTTTGACTCTCATCAAGACCAAGTGTTCTTGTTCTAAGAGAGAGAGAGAGAGAGAGAGGAGAGAGAGAAGAGAGAGAGAGAGAGAGAGTTACAGACAGACAGACAGACAGACAGCGACAGAGAGACAGAGAAAGACAGAAACAGAGACAGACACAGAGACAGACACAGAGACAGAGACAGAGACAGAGACAAAGACAAAGCGAGAGACACAATAAGGGCGATACATGGGTTTGGTAGTGTCCTTTAATTATGGTGCTTGGGTGTTTCGCAAAGTTGAGAAATTGAGAGAAAGATGGAGAGAGAGAGAGAGAGAGAGAGAGAGAGAGAGAGAGAGAGAGAGAATGAGAGAGTCAGAGACAGAGAGACAGAGAGACAGACAGAGACAGAGAGACAGAGACAGAGACAGAGACAGACAGAGACAGACAGAGAGCGAGAGAGAAAGAGAGAGAGAGAGAAAGTGAGTGTGTGTGTGTGTGTGTGTGTGTGTGTGTGTGTGTGTGTGAGAGAGAGAGGAGAGAGAGAGAGAGAGAGAGAGAGAGAGAGAGAGAGCGTACTATTGTAATGTATACCCCGCAGATGAGATAGAGGGAAAGAGACAAATTCGTTCGTAGGTTCATTGAATACGCATGGAACAAGACTAACACCTTGGACTAATACGAACCACTCTGACAACTGTGAAACGAGGCAAGAGCTCATGGTTTGGTCACATCATCCGCCATGGCACACCGATTGAAGTCATCTTTCAGGGCATCTTGAAAAGACAAGGAGGTCGACAGAATTTTGATTTATTGATTTTATTCAGTTTTTACGTCGGCACCCACCTCAGGTGATATGGCCGACGAGGATAACCATCCCAGGGAAGTGAAGGAAGCGGAACTTATCTAACCCTATACCGACACCACCAGAACAACAATGCTTGTTAAGATGGGACAATGAGAAGGCCAGTTTTAATATAGCGCACCCCGGGATTCGAACCCACAACCATTAGCGTGTGAAATCCTATGTTCAACCAACTGAGCTATTAAGATCGACAGAAGAACAGGTAGGTGGCAAAATATCAAAGACTGACCAATCTCAGCACGCCTGTAGTGCTTGTTGTCACACACCCCATAGTCTTGAGATGCAAGATCTCGTCTGCTACTGCGTACCATAAGTTATCCCCCCTCCTGCCTCCCCTCTGATGATTGCTCTAATCACGGGATTAGAAACAGAATGTAAACACTCGTACACACACTTGCGCGCACGCTCCAGTACACGCACGCACGCACGTACGCACGCACGCACGCACGCACGCACGCACACATAAACACACTCAGACACACTTGCACACACACACACACACATACATACTTTCACAACACACACACACACACACACACACACACACACACACACACACACACACACACACATGCTCTCACACACAACACGCACACACACACACATAAACAAGGACGCACACACACACACATAAACAAACGGACACACACAGACACACACACAGACACACACTCAGATACACACACACACACACACACACACACACACACACACACACACACACACACACACACACAAACATACAAACACAAACACACACACAACACACACAATCACATACACACACAACACACACATGTACATGTATCACAGAGCGTACATTGTTTTATTGTGTTATTACAACTGATTCTCAACATTCTTATGACCGATATTCGGTTTATCTATTATTGCTAGGCCTATGCTTACAAACACTGTGTTTTACGATTAAAGTGGATTCTGAATATACATGTATTCAGAGTTTGACTCTGATTCTGTGTATTCTGATTCACAGTATTAATTCAAGACATGGCTTTTGTTTGAGACACATACACTGTCCTGTGAAACAGCACTGACCAAACATAAGAATTCCCAATGCTCTGTCTTGCTGTCACTATGTCTCTGTCTCTGTCTCTCTGTCTGTCTCTGTCTCTGTCTGTCTGTCTGTCTGTCTGTCTCTCTCTCTCGCTCGATCTTATGCTCTCATTTGATAGTTTTCATTTTGCTTAACGAAAAGGCTTGTGGTCACGTATTTCAAGAAGACTTTTGCAAAGGCTTCTTTCTTTTTCTTTGTTCTGTTTTCCTTTCGTTCTTTTTTTTTTTTTTCAAATTCTGTTTTTTTTTATTTCTCTGTTTTGTTCCACAATCTTTTCCTTCTATTTGGAGTCTTTTATTCTTCTTTCGCAGACACCCATCAAATAACTCCAAAGCTAGTCCAAAATCATAAGCAAACTAATATGTTACTTATTAATAGTAAAGATATCTATACCTACTCCTACCCCTCGGAAAAAGTCTACATTTCTTTACTACGGTTAAAAATGTATCAGTTAGAAATAGACAGAGGGAGAGAGACAGACAGAGAGAGAGAGAGAGAGACAGACAGACAGACAGATAGACAGACAGGCAGACAGAGACAGAGACACAGTCAGAGAGACAGAGACAGAGAGAGACAGACAGGCAGAGAGGGAGAGAGAAAGAGAGGGAAAGAGACAAAGAGAGAGAGACAGAGACAGAGACAGAGGACAGAGACAGAAAGACAGAGACAGAAAGACAAAGACAGAGAGAGAGACAGACAGACAGACAGAGAGACAGACAGACTGACAGAATCATTCGCTTATAATGAGAACCAAGGGACACAGACACGGAATCATAAGATGTCAAAATAAATCATTATCATTGTAATGCCTATCCTGGAAACCATACAACATAATAAGGATACAGCAAGACGTAGGGAAACAAACATGCAAACAAGCAAACGAACAAACTTCCTGAAAAAAAATGAAAAAAAGGAAGGATGTGCTAACTTGGCGAACTTGTTGCTCAGATAATCTCACATCAAAGTTATTCATATAATCTCACATCAAAGTTGCTCAGATAATTTCACATCAAAGTTGCTCAGATAATTTCACACCAAAGTTGCTCAGATAATCTCACACCAAAGTTGCTCAGAGAATCTCACATCAAACTGACTGGGCCTCCTGGTCATAATTACGTACTATTAGATACATGTACAAAAAAAGTCCGCTTCAGATTAATGATAATAGCAATAATAACAGCAATGATAATGATAATGATAATAATAATGATAAAATACTACTACTACTATTACTACTACTACTACTACTACTACTAATGATGACGATGATGATGATGATAGCAATAATAATAGCAATAATAATAATCATCATCATAACAACAACAACAACAACAATGATAATGATGATAATAATGATGATGATGATGATAACAATAGTAATAATGATAATGACAATAATAACAATGATAATTTCAACAATAACAATGATGATGATGATGATAATGACAATACTACTGTTACTACTACTACTACTACTACTACTACTACTACTACTGACTATTTGTACAGCACCTCATCTCACAAGAGCCCTAAACGCTTAATAATAGCACGAGTGATGGAGGCAAACACACGTACAGCAGACACATGTCAACCCCTACCGTCAGGTGAGAATACATGAACTATATAACATACACGTTTAAAGAAACAATAAAAATGAATTATGATAAAACTTCTTCTTCCATATAACGATTGGCCATGCAACAAGAATGGGGAAAAATACAAAAGTGATAAAATCATATATATAGCTATATCCATATATGTATGTTTATCTATATCTATACGTATATTTTTATGTATGTATATCTATGTTTATATCTATTTATTTACATATATGTTTATATGTATAGCTATGTATATCTATCTCTTTCTATCTTTCTATCTCTCTCTATCTCTCTATCTATCTATCTATATCTATCTATCTATCAGATCTATCTATTTATCTATCTATCTATCTACACGCACACGCACACGCACACGCACACGCAACAACCCAAACACACAATACACACAAACACACAGACAACACAACAACACAACAAACACGACAAACAAACAAACAACACACAACAAACCAAGCAAAAAACACGCACAAACACATACAAACATACACACACACAAACACACACACACACACACACACACACACACACACACCACACACACACACACACACACCACACACACATACACACGAAACAGCATGTATACAAGAAAGATAACAAAGCGACGTAAATTTTGCCTAAATTTTAAATGTTCCAGTTTTTCTCTAATGCATAAATGCACGTTATTTCGCCAACACACCGCAGGCAGTATGTTGCTGCACAGTCTGCATACTCCGTCTTCGACGAGCGTGCGCGCTAGGTGTTTTCAGGGTTTCCGTAAGTCAGTCACTGAAATGACTGAGCGGATCATCAACATGTATATGAGCCAGGGTCAAAAGGTGTTTTGGGGTGACTTTCCTAGTTCAAATCACTGCAACTATTTTTCTTGCCTTTGCACGCCTGAACAATCCTAGATATTGAGCTTTAAATGTCAAATCAAATAGCAGACATGAATTCATGGAGGTTGAATTAATCATTTATTAACCAGTCAAGTTTATACTTACACTTTTACTAAAATTTCAGCCTTCCTTTTACAGATTGGTGTAGTGGGCTGAGAATAAAGTTTGGTGTTAAACCAATGGTTGTACCTATGTATCTTTGGTTTCTTATCAAGGTTACTCACAAGTTTATAATTTCATTGGTTTTTTTTTGCCTAATTTTTTCATATATTCTGCATTCGTGACACCTTTGTGTCACAGGCCTACAGTTCTTTGATCAATCACAGTGGAAAAAAAAATCAAAACTGTAATGAAATAGGGCTTTTCAAGTTTTATGCATAAAATTGTCCGAATAGAACTCATCAGCATTGCAATCAAATGGATATTTTGGAAACTATTTGAGTTTTTGTTGTTCGTGTGACACCTGTCACGGATGAAATTATGCCCTATAAAGTATGAGCTACTGCCTCCGGAAAAGCCAAATGATTTGTTCAACCACTATGGATTCATATCTGCTATTTGATTTGACATTTACAGTTCAATATCTAGGATTGTTCAGGCTGTGCAAAGGCAAGAAAATTAGTTGCAGTGACTTGAACTAGGAAAGTCACCCCAAAGCACCTTTTGACCCTGGCTCATATTTGATGTTCTATATGCATATATACACAGAAAGGGAAGGGGTAGGTAAAGGCAGTTCTGCACACAGTGTTGACTACGAGATCAGACAAATCCCCGCCCATTACCCACAAGACGGCTGTGTCCAGAAGGATTAAACCCAGGAACTCTCGACTGGAATGCCACGTTCACCCACTTGGCCGTGTGCCTGTGAGATTTTCATTAAATAATCTCATCTCATCTCTCATCTCTTTCCCTCGCCGGGATCGGTGGTAGGAGCCAGGCACGACGTCACAAGTTTTCTCCAGGTACCATGATTAAGATTAAGACATCTGTGGGCGACCTCCTGGATCTCTAGATCACAGACTTCAGCGATGTTGTTGAAATAGGAGAACTAGAAACGGGAATTAAAATTAGATGAAATGACTGGGCCGGAGGGCTAAGATGCATCGAAATGAAAAAGAAAAAAAAAAGAGGGGGGGAGGGGAGGCTGCACGGGGATGTCACGTCCTCCTGACAGTCTACACAGACTGACCAGGGCGTCTCCTTTCATCCAGGGACAAAGTCCATGGCTTGCCGCCTGAAGATCAAAGGAGTGAGCCGGGAGAGGGGGACAGAAAAGACGGATGGGAATGTGACATCCTTCTTCTTGATCGAAAGGATCAGTGTGACTTCTTTCTTTTAACACGAACTAATCGGAATCAAAGAGACTGCCAGCGTTGCTCACGTGCACGCGCGTACACACAACACACACACACACACACACGCACGCACGCACGCACGACACACACACACACACACACACACACACACTCACACGCAGACACTCACACGCAGACACACACACACATACACATACACTCACATGCACGCACGCACACACGCACGCATGCACATACGCATGCACGCGTGCGCCGCACACACAAAAACACAGACAGACACACACACACACATATATATATATGTATATATGTATATACATGTATTGTATAATATAATGATATATATATATATATACATATATATATATGTGTGTGTGTGTCTACATATATTTATATACATGTACATACAACTATGACTTATGTTTACACACACACACACACATACAGAGAGAGAGAGAGAGAGAGAGAGAGAGAGAGAGAGAGAGAGAGAGAGAAGAGAGAGAGAGAGAGAGAGATACACATACTCACAACCATGAGCTTGGAAAAGATTTCTTACCACCCAACATTACCCCCACCCCAACTCTCCACCTCCAGCCAGGCAACACCCTCTCCCACCACCAGTCCCCCTGACTCCCACCCCATCTCCCGACAAAGACAGTAGTCTATAATGCAAAACACACAGGTAGACTGCGGACTGTCCAGTCAAACACACACAGAGCACACACGGTCCATTCTGTGTTTGTCTTCTACAGAGGTGGACATTGACACTGTCTCCACCCAAGCCCGGCCAGTCTGTAGAGATCTGACTCGTGTGGTAGACGAGTGCTTAGGGCGTCTGTCTGTCTTCCTTCCAGTCAGAAGATGTAAATTCAAACCTTGACTGGGTGGCACCTGGTAGGTTAAAGATGGAGATTTTTCCAATCTTCTAGTGAACATTACATGTACATAGATCTATTGTGCTGATAGGTTGGTGTCTGCTGTCGTATGTACGCCCGCAGAACAAAAATACACACTATTAAGACCATGGAAACCTTTTGACCGCTTAGTGGCTTAGGGAAACATGATACTATTAACAGGCACGCCCACCAGTAACAGACAAGAGCAGAGAGAGAGAGAGAGAGAGAGAGAGAGAGAGAGAGGACAGAGAGAGAGAGAGACAGAGAGACAGAGAGACAGAGAGAGAGAGAGAGTATGCAGACTGATGCAGAATCGGCCAAGCCAAAACAACATTCAAGAAGATGGAAAGCATTCTTACCAACAAATGCCTATCAATTAACATCAAGAAGAGAGTTCTTGAATGTTATATAGAACCAATACTGGTGTACGGTTGCGAGGCGTGGACAGTCAACAAGCAAAGCCAGAACAAAATTGAGGCAGCCGAGATGTGGTTTCTAAAAGGATATTGAGAGTTCCATGGACAGCAAAGAAAACAAAGGGGACAGTCTTGATGGAGGCAGACACAAGTAGATCATTCATAAGGAAGATTAGGAAAAGGCAGGCAACATTCATAGGCCATTTTATGAGGAAAGGGGAATTGGAACACCTGGTCACAACGGGAAAGCTGGAGGGAAAGAGAGCACCGGGTAGACCGAGGAAGAAGATATTAGACGGATTTGCAGAGTGGCTGAAGACAGGGAGGGTGGAAGAGATGCTTGAGGCAACAAGAGATAGAGACAGATGGAAGTCCATAATCGCCAACGCCATGCGGCAAGGCACCATGAGTGGTGATGATGATGATGATGATGATGATGATGATGATGATGATGCAATATACCTCCTGCACAATATGGGCCAAACAACGTTTATACTACAAACGTCTAGAGGGAAAAAAGAAATCACTTAGAACAAAAAAACAAAACAAAAAGGAAAAAAACAAAAAGAAAAAGAAAAAGAAAGAAAGAAAGAAAATAAAAATCGGGATGTATAACTCTGGTGTCAAAGACAAATCCTATCCACTGGGATTGTCCTACATAGCAAAAAGCCACAGACGTACATCCTCTTCTCTCTCCCTCTCTCTTCTCTCTCTCTCCTCTCTCTCTCTCTCTCTCTCTCTCTCTCTCTCTCTCTCTTTTCCCTATCCCCCTCTCTCTTTCTCTCTCTCTTTCCTTCCCTCCCCCTCTCTCTCACCCTCTCCCTCTCTCTTTCTCTCACACACACACAGACACACACAGACATACAAACATACACAAACACACATAGACACAACACACACACACACACACACAGACGCACAGACACACAGAACACAGACACAGACACAGACACACACAGACATACAGACACACACACAGACACACAGATACACACACACACACACCACACACACACACATCACACACACACATACACACACGCACAACATTAAGGACAGGGTACAACGTGTTATTTCTTTTCTGAAGAAAAGATTTAGGTCGCCATAAGGGTCACTTCTAATTCCGATTTTATTTTGTATCTACATGAACGACTTACCTTTACACATACCGCCAAATTCTATTGAATGTTACATACCTGTTGACGACACGGCTCTTAAAACATCAAGGGAAACAAATTTCTAAATTTAAGAAACATTACAACAATGTGTAAACTAAGTTTCAATATAAGGTGATGCAAGGCATATGCAGATCACTCCTGCAAAACCAAAATCAGCCTATCTCGATTATCTTGTTTAAACTAAGAAATTTACTTCTTCTTAGTAGGCTTTTCTTCTTTATAATTGCAAATTCAAAAAACAAAACAAAACAAAAAACATAAAACAGTCCCCAAAAGTGTTTTTTAATGCCCACATTAAACCATATATTGACTTTGCATCGGCAGTATGAAGAAATTGCAGCCAATTAAGAGAAAACAATACATTCTCTGCAAAAAAGTTTCTACTAACTAACAGATCGGAAACCAGAGATCAAAATTAAAAGAAGGAAATCTTATCCAAAAATCAATGGATACATAACAAAAGAATAAAGATATACAAACTTGTGTCAGATCTTCTCCTTGTACTGTACATAGCTATTCACCCTATTTATCTATCTGTAACGCGCACAAAGAAACAGACAGACGGAGAGACTACAACGGGAAACAGACGACAGACAGACAGACAGACAGACAGACAGACAGACAGGAAGACGAGATCCCTAAGTCAACAAATTCAAGCTTCGGATTAAGGGTCACTATCTAAGCAAATGACGGTCACATCGTTTCTGTTACCGGTTACGTCCCTTGATCGAACGCCATTTTCGAGAAGAGGAGAAGCGAACTCTCCAACTGGTAAAAGTGACGAAGCAAATTGACAGACGGAGGGACAAAGTACCAAACAGGGAGACAACCACCGCCTGAGTAAACGAAAAGGAATTGCTTCCCTTCCTTGTTCACTGTCTATGATCTAGACCGTAGACATGGTACGGAGACAGACAACTTGCTCTGTTTGCACTCTAATATCACTGCTTCGTTATGGCCACGGAGCTTGCAGCCACAGAAAGCAAAATAACGTTCCTCTGTCATGTCACAGCCTTCAGTTGATTTTATGGTAAATTTGAGTTGTCAGAAAAATACAAATGACAGGCAATCAGTTTACACATTGTTTTGAAGGAAATAAATTACAGTGGCCTGTTTACAGCCTGGTCAGACATATATTGAAAAACCTTACAGGACACGCACTGTGGGAGTAACAGTGGATTCTTGCTCGCGTGGCATCTGGGAAAATGGGTATGCATACTGTATAGTGAAGGCAAAAAGCAGACTACAACAGCAGCCACACGCCTGTCTCCTTCAGACAAGCGAAGACCAACATAAAAAAAAACAACAAACAACAAAATAACTTCCACCCTGAACATTCCAGAAGTAATACCATCACCTTGAGCGGCACCAACAAACCACAGTTCTCTGCCTGACGACTGAACCCTGCTGCTTGTTCCAACACGTGAGCCGTCCGTGGTTCTCTCACACATATCCACGTTAGTCAGGACCATTTTCAAAGCACGTTCTATAGTTTTGTACGAACAGCTTTGGGGCAACGAAGAGGATTTGATAAAGACCATATTATTCATCCAGACCACCAGACTGACCATACTCAAAAAGAAAAAAAAAGACAAACAGCAACAAACAAACATAAAAAAACAAACAACAAATAAACAAAAAACATACAACAAATAACCAAGCAAGCAATCAAGCAAGCAAGCAGCAAGCAAGCAAGCAAGCAAGCAAGCAACCAAACAAACAAATAAACATACAAACAAATAACCAACCAACAACCAACCAACCAACAAACAAACAAATAACTAACCAACCAACCAACAACCAACCACCAACCAACCAACCAACCAACCAACCAACCAAACAAACAAACAAACAAACAAACATACAAACAAACAAACAAGCAAACAAATAAATAGATAAACATACACACAAATAACCAACCAATCAATCAAGCAAACAAGCAAACAAGCAAGCAAGCAAGCATGCAAGTAAGCAAACAAGCAACCAAACAAACAAAGAAATAACCATACAAACAAATAACAACCAACCAAACCAACCAACCAACCAAACCAAATGCACCTTGACCAGTTACTTCTGACAGGACCAGTCAAGTGATCCAGTAGCATGTGTCACAATAATGTAGCGCAAAATGGCAGATCTGATGTCATCAATTCGTGTTTACTAGATTCAGAAGTGGCATTACATTTTTGAAGATTGTACTTCTTTAATCTTGCAAAGAGGAACTGTTCAGAATCATCACCCAACTTATATAAATAATCTAATTCTTCTAAGGAAGTGAATAAAAATTACATGGGCATGTAACAAGTTTAAAAGGACTCTCCAGTAAACGGCACAGGAGAAGAGAAGAAAGGATGGTCTGTCAACATTGCTGAATCGACCAGAAAAATTGTTGGCTGCAACCCAGGCAATTGCCCCCAAGTGTCAAATATGGAATTAGTTAGTGAACTTCATAGCCTCTGTTGAGGTTCTTAAGGATTATGGAAATGCATCACTGGATAGACATTTCCAGGAAACAAAGCTTCGGCATGGTGACAAGGAGAACTTCTTGTTGTTGGTGCTGCACGTTTCTCGTTTCCATCACAGCGGTGTGTACCAAGCTAAAGGGAGAGGCTTGAGTGAATATAAGATAGGAGCTGATGAAGGGAGAATTACCATAGCCACAATCTGTCATCAGTAGTTCTGCGGGGACAATTATATTAATGCAGAGACCCCAAGACCCTGGTGGGTTAGGCGATAAACGATGACTTCTTTTAATTGTCGCCAACTTGCTGTTCAAAGAAGAGACAGGGTGTTTGATTAGCACCAGTCATTGTTAGACGAGCGTATCTTCTGAAAGACTCTGACATTTTGGCCAGCGTTCATTCTGTTTATGAGTTCAAAGACAATGGAACTCGCTTCTTCAAACATTCGTCACCTGCAATTTTCATCCTCTTTAATCAGCATCAACATCATAATCTAATTCCATAAAGTTCAGAGTTTGTTTGGAAGGATTCGTCGCACTGGGGCAATTACATATGCGCTACACCCAAAGCAAGGTTGTCATAGCCGAGGGGTGGCAATGGGGACAAGCTCCCATTGTCTATAAAATGCCCCTCACGGCGCGCATCTCCAATAGCCTCTGACAACTAAGTCCAGCTCCTAGCCTGCTCGTGTGGCTTAGATATAAGCCCGGCGGAATGCTACTACTGATAGGAGAAGGGGTGAAGGCGGGTTACTGGCGCCTGAAAACCAGTGCTTTGGGTAGATGGGCTCATCAGTCTGGGAAGACAGCTCATCTAAGAGAAGGAAAACTCTGATTTCAAACCTCCGCTGCCTTGCGGCCATACCCACTCATAGGAAAGACTTCGGGAGTCAACCCTGAGGAAAAATCCGGAGCCGGAGTCCCCAAGGCAGTCCGAGGCTGCATACAGCAACGTTCTGGCAACTCCTGCGACGGCACTGGAACCATGCGTATCGGCGCTTGCCTTTCCAATGGACCATTCCAGCGACGTGGAAGGGGGGTCTGCTGCATGGGTAACAGCTTGCCCTCCACACTTACTTACCCAGGCCTTGCGCTCTGGAGAGGTCACTCCAGCTTCGCTTTGCAGCGTCGACTAAACACGGGAAGTAGCAGTTTACTGGTTTTAAGTCTGCATACTCAATTGGCGTAGAGTCAGACGCCAGGGGCTGCTTCCGACGGTGGGAGAGGCATCGCATCTCACTGGGCAGCTACCGCCCGCCTTAAGCTGGGCAGCCCCCAGCCAGTAAGGTGCTGCCCCGCCACGGTCCGTTAGCCTCACTGGGTGCGTGGGGTTTAGGGTGAAAACCGACAAGCGGATCGACAACTGTGCACCAGGCAACAGAAAAATGAAAACTCCCGCCCTGAAATTGGGCACGTGGAACGTGAGGACAATGACACCAGGCTTTTCTGACGACCTGCAGGAAGTAAATGATGCTCGCAAGACAGCCGTCATCGACAGAGAACTGAGCAGACTGCAGATGGACATCGTCGCCCTTCAAGAAACCAGGCTCCCAGAAACAGGATCTGTGAGGGAGAGAGACTTCACCCTGTTCTAGCAGGGCAAACCATCAGACGAGGTCAGAGAACACGGCGTGGGATTCGCAGTTAGAAACAGATTATTGGGATCCATAACCCCACCAGCAGAAGGAACAGAGCGAATCCTGTCTCTCCGACTCCAAACATCCTCAGGACCAGTCAGTCTAATCAGTGCCTACTTTGGCATCCACAGCAGAAGCAAAAGACAAGTTTTATGACGACCTCAGTGCTGCTATAAGGAGAATTCCTGACAGAGAACTACTGTTCATCGCCGGCGATTTCAACGCCAGAGTGGGTGTCGATTACAACTCCTGGCCCACCTGCTTGGGTCAGTTCGGCACTGGGAAAATGAACGAGAATGGCCAGCGCCTGCTAGAGCTCTGTTGTCATCATGGGCTGTGCGTCAGTAACACCTTCTTCAACACGAAGCCTCAGCATCGAGTCTCCAGGAGACACCCGCGATCCAAACACTGGCACCAGCTGGACCTGATCCTCACCAGACGTGTCAACCTTTCCAGCATCAAGATCACTCGCAGCTACCAGAGCGCCGATTGTGACACTGACCACTCTTTGGTGTGCAGCAATGTGAAGCTCCGCGCGAAGAGACTGCACCGTACGAGAAAGGAGGGCCGACCTCGCATCGACACCAGCAAAACACGCGATCAAAGAAAAGTGGAGGAGTTTGCGCGTGTGTTGGAGGATTCTCTCCCTGGCCCACCCACTGCAAATGCCCAAGACCGATGGGAACACTTCAGAGATGCTGTCTACAATGCCTCCATGTCTACATTTGGCAAAAAGACCAGCAAGTCAGCTGATTGGTTCGAAGCCCACTCAGAAAAAATGACACCAGTCATCGAGGCCAAGAGAAACGCCTTGACGCTGCAGCATACAAAACCAATCCAGTGAGCAGAACCTCCAGGTTCTCCGTGCTGCTCGCAGCAAAGTCCAGCAGTGTGCCAGACAATGCGCCAATGGCTATTGGCTTCAGCTTTGCTCCCAGATTCAGACTGCGGCTGACACAGGCAACATCAAGGCGATGTATGAAGGCATCAAGCAGGCATTGGGCCCAACGCAAAAGAAAACTGCCCCTTTGAAATCAGCTACAGGGGAGGTGATTCAAGACAGAGAACAACAGATGGAGCGCTGGGTAGAACACTACACTGAGCTATATGCAAGGGAAACTGTAGTCTCAGAAGACGCCCTGAATGCCATAGAGTGCCTACCAGAGCTGGAAGAGCTTGACAGAGAACCAACCATAGATGAGCTCAGCGAAGCCCTGGACTCTCTTGCCTCTGGCAAGGCACCAGGGAAAGACGGTATTCCCGCCGAAGTACTGAAGTGCTGCAAAGAGACACTCATCACCGAGTTGCATGAAATCCTCTGCCTCTGTTGGAGTGAAGGCGAAGTACCACAAGACATGAGGGATGCTAACGTCGTCACACTGTACAAAAACAAAGGTGACAGAAGCGATTGCAATAATTATCGCGGCATATCCCTCCTCAGTATCGTTGGGAAAGTCTTTGCACGAGTAGTACTGAAGAGGCTCCAGGTACTCGCAGAGCAAGTCTACCCTGAATCGCAGTGCGGGTTCGTGCCAACAGATCCACTATAGACATGATCTTCTCCCTCAAACAACTTCAGGAGAAATGCAGGGAGCAAAGGCAGCCACTCTTCGTTGCCTTCATAGACCTCACAAAGGCCTTCGATCTGGTCAGTAGGGATGGCCTCTTCAAAATCCTTCCCAAGATTGGATGTCACCCAAACTTCTCAGCATCATCAGATCCTTCCACGAAGACATGAAAGGCACCGTCGTCTTTGACGGCTCAACATCAGCTGCCTTCAACATACGGAGCGGAGTGAAACAGGGTTGCGTCCTGGCTCCCACCCTGTTTGGAATCTTCTTTGCTGTGATGCTGAAACACGCATTCGGTCCTGCATGAAGGCGTATACCTCCGAACCAGGACAGACGGTAAGCTCTTCAACCTCTCCAGACAAAGAGCCAAGACTAAAGTCCAGCTGAGGTGTCTGCGTGACTTCATCTTTGCAGACGACGCAGCAGTAACCGCCCACTCAGCTGAGGACCTACAGCAGCTCATGACTCGCTTCAGCGATGCCTGCCAAAACTTCGGGCTTTACCATAAGCTTGAAGAAAACACAGGTCATGGGACAGGATGTTGACTCTCCCCCCAGCCTCAGCATCAATGACATGAACTGGATGTCGTCCATGACTTTGTTTATCTGGGCTCAACAATCTCAGACACCCTCTCACTTGACACAGAGCTCAACAGGCGCATCGGCAAGGCAGCTACCACCATGGCCAGACTGACAAAGAAAGCATGGAACAACAGGAAGCTGACTGAGCACACAAAAATCCAGATCTACAGAGCCTGCGTCGTGAGCACCCTCCTGTATGGCAGCGAGTCCTGGACTTTGCGTGCCCGACAAGAGCAAAAGCTCAATGCTTTTCACATGCGCAGCCTCCGACGCATTCTAAACATCACCTGAGAGGACAAGGTCCCAAACAACTACTGTCCTGGAAAGAGCTGGATGCACCAGCATGTACACGCTGCTGAAACAGAGACGCATGCGCTGGCTTGGCCATGCCGTTCGCATGGACGACGGACGAATCCCCAAAGACCTCTCACGGAGAACTGGGCAAGGAAAACGTCCCACAGGCAGACCACAGCTGCGATTCAAAGACGTGTGCAAGAGGGACCTAAAAGCCTTGAATATCGACAAGGACAACTGGGAAGCAACAGCCCTCGAACGGTCAGCCTGGAGACAGACTGTGCAGAAAGGTCTCTCCAAGTTCGAAGAGACACTCGCTCAGCGGCACGAGGAAAAGAGAACGAGAAGAAAGGCTGCAGCCCAAGCAGACAGACCAGCGTCAGACTTCATCTGTGCCCTCTGCCACAGGGACTGTCATTCCCGCGTCGGACTGGCCAGCCACACCCGACGCTGCACCAGAATAAACACCCAGAGCGCAACTCCATAGTCTTCCGAGACTGAAGGACGCCTATATACACCCAAAGCTACCCACAAATATCTGGCAGACTTCCTGAATTTTGTACAAAATCTATTTGCTGGCAAGGTCTTGAAATGAGAACGGGGATGGGGTGGAGAAGGGAGAGGGAACCCATGAAACGTTAAGCTGACATCACAAGAGTGGTGAAAACATTAAGGTGGGCACCAAACAGACCAGTGTTTCATAACCAGCGTGGTAATTGGGAGAATTGAAGGGGCTCGGCAGCAAAGATCCTCCATCTCTCTCTATGAGGTGCAGCAACAAGCCATTCAGGCATACTAAGGTTGTTCAATCTTTATGTTTGCCACCCATCTCTTTTTTTCGGCATACATGTTCATCTTTATGTTTGCCACCCATCTCTTTTCTTCGGCATACTAAGATTGGTTCAATCTTTATGTTTGCCACCCATCTCTCTTTTTCGTCAACCAATCTCATCTTTTGCAGCATACTAACATTTGCTCATCTTTATGTTTGCCAACCCATCTCTTTTCTCAGGCATACTAAGATCGGTTCAATCTTTATGTTTGCCACCCATCTCTCTTTATGTTTGCCACCCATCTCTTTCTGCAGCATACTAAGATTGGTTCAATCTTTATATTGCCACCCATCTCTGTACCCTTCCAGGTATGGTTCAATTCTTTATGTTGTGCCACCAGCTCATATCTTCAGCATACTAAGATTGGTTCATCTTTTATTGCCACCCATCTTTACTCCAGGTTGGTCAATCTTCTATGTTGACCCCAGGTCTTCTTCAGGATACTTTGAACTTCACCTCTGTGTATTGTGTAACCCATCTCTTCTCACTACTCATACCGAACACACGTCCTTTAAGTTACTAAGGAGCGTCTTTGATTCATCTTGAGACATGTCCTTCTTCGAGTATCTAATCCCAAACATCTTAAATTGTTAGGCGGTTAGTAAGTTGCGATTTGAGGCGTCAGTTGTACGTGCGAGGTGATCTTTTCTCTTCGTTCTTGTCGCTGTGAGTCTCGTTCTGTCTGCTCTCTCTCTCTTTCTGTGTCTCTCTCTTTCTCTCTTGTCTCTGTCTCTGTCTCTGTCTCTGTCTTTGGGCTCTGGCTCTGTGTCTCTGGCTCTGTCTCTCTGTCTCTCCGTCTCTGTCTTTCTCTCTCTCTGTCTCTGTCTCTCTCTTCTCTCTCTTCTTCTCTTCTGTCTCTGTCTCTTTCTGTCTGTCTGTCTGCCTGTCTCTCTGTCTGTCTGTCCCTCCCTCCCCCCCTCCCCCCCGTCTCTCTCTTTCTTTCAACTTAGCGAAACCACCCAAGCATCATAATCAAGGGATACTAACAAAGCCGTGTATCGCCCTTATTGTATCAGCAGTTACGTCCCCTCAGAAGAGAATGGCCAGAATCACGAGAAAGCAAGGGAGAAGGAAAACACACAAACACACAAACAAACACAACAAACAAACAAACAAACAAACAAACCAACCAACCAAAAACAAAAAAAGAAAAAAAAAATTTACCTGCAAAAGCATCTCATGTGCAAAATCATATACATACACAAATACAGACAGACAGACACAGACACACACACACATGCACACACACACACACACACGCATGCACACGTGCACGCAAAAACGTATACATACGCATACATATAAATCTGTATAAATTTAGCATGTATGTCCGAAATAAATTCAGTGCTCTGGAAGATGTTGATGACGGGAGGAAAAAGTGGACAAATTTGAGAAACTCGATGAATGAAACTTGTGAAGAAATCCCTGGAGTGAAAGAAAAGCAAAGAAGAACTGGATGACAAAAGAAATGTTTTGGCTTAATGGATGAATGGAGCAGGGTAAAGGGAAAAGGTGAAGATTACAAAATGATTCATGTGCAAATCAGGAATAGGTGCCATGAAGCTAAGGAAGATTGGCGAGAATCAAAATGCCAAGAAACAGAAGACCGACACAAAAAATACTCAGAGTTATATACAGAAACATTAAAAGAATCGCTCACAGGGAAAACACGTGCACATCAACTGGTTGCTTAAAATCTTAAGATGGTACAATTATCTAGGGATGGTGCAAACATTAATTATTAGATAAATGGGGAGAATACATTAAAGACCTTTTTGACGATGATAGAAAGGAGGAACACAACATACGAAAGAAATCTGAAGGACCACCAATAATGAAAGATGAAAGCAGAACAGCGTTGAAAAAACATGAAACAGGGAAAATGCCCAAGACTAGACACTGTTACTATAGAAATAATTGAGGCCCTAGAAGAATAGAAGAAGTTTGTATTGAGAAAATAACAGTCCTCCTAAATGAAATTTATTACACACACACACAACAACAAAACAACAACAAAAAACAACAACAACAACAAACAAAAAAACCACCCCAAAAATCAAAGAAATGTCAAAATCAATTTTCATTGCATTTCCAAAGAGAGCAGGGGCTACAGAATGCAAACTCCATCGTACAATCAGCTTGAGGAGAATCTGTGGTGTGGATGACAGAAAGGGTGGGAGATACTCTTGTAGCGACAAAACATAAATTCACACGGAGGGATATGATCGCCGATATACACACAATTTCACACACAAGCAAAGCGACAGACACTTGGGGGAGAGAGAGAGAGAAGAGACAGACAGACAGACAGAGAGAGAGCAGGGACAGACAGAGAGAGAGACAGACAGACAGACGAGAGAAGAGACAGAAGAGAGAGAGAGAGAGAAAGAGAGAGAGGAGAGAGAGAGAAGAGAGAAAGAGAGAGAGACAGAGAGAGAGAGAAGAGACAGAAACAGAGAGACACACACAGACAGATCGACAGACAGGAAGACAGACAGAGAGAGACAGAGATAGAAGAGAGACAGAGACTGAGAGTCAGAAAGAAAGACAGAAACAGACACAGACAGACAGAGCCAGACAGACACAGACATGAGACACAGACAGACAGACCGGGAGAAAGGGACTGAGACACAGAGAAAGAAAGATCAATTCTGTTTAAGATTTAAAGAAAAAGAAAAGAAGAGAGAGAGAGAGAGAGGGAGAGAGAGAGAGAGACAGAGAGACAGAGACAGAGACAGAGAGACAGAGACAGAGAGAGAGACAGAGAGAGACAGAGACAGAGAGACAGAGAAAGAGAGAGAAGACAGACTGACAGATAGACAGACAGACAGACAGAGACAGAGAGAGACAAAGACAGCAGGCAGGCAGGCAGGTAGGCAGGCAGACAAAGAAACGGAGACAGAGATAAATTCAGTTTCAAATTCAAACAGAATTTTCGACACCCCCAGATATCTTTACATGGTTTATTCACGCAGACGTCTGTGATGCAGGCACGGTATAAGGGACACTATCTCACATTTGCATCGTCTTTTTTCTGCCAGCCGTTACGTCCCCTAGTGCATTGTCAACAATACCTGTAGGCAAATCCATAGAACTGTTGGGTTTAGAATTTACTGAAGAGAGATTCATGGCACTCAGACACTTCCATACACGCGCTAATCAAATATGCCTGCAAGCAATAATCTGGCTTCGTAAAACCATATGTACTGACAAGTTCTTTAAATGGGAATGTGGGGAGCGGCCTATGAAGAAGCACTAAGATGATACCACCACAATGATGGAAACATTAAGATACGCAGCGAACATACCGGTTTTTTAAGGTGGCGGGTTGGAACTGAACTCGACATATCAGACCTTGAGTTCTATTAAAGGAACTAGTCAGCCCGCGATGAAAGCAATGAGGACACTGATATTCATTCATATCATTTTTGTTGTTGTTTGTTGTTGTTGTTGTTGTTGTTTCACAATTGATTTTACGAGGTGAAACTCGGGTTGCTTTCCCGTTGAGAGCGCGTCGCCGCGATGCAGTGCCACCCATCTCTGGCGAATGCTCTGCTCTTCTCGATTTTTAACTGCCGTGGGATCGTTTAGCGTGCGCAGACCACAAGGCGCACGGGTCTGACTCGTTTTTCGTCCTAGTCCGAAGGACTAGACGTTCAGTTCGATTTTCCTGTCAAACTGAGGAACAAACCTTGAAACTTAGAGTTTGATTATTGGCAGGCGAACGTCTGAACCATTCTGCCACTTTTCTCCTCAAAGAAAAAAATAGTGAAAATAAAATGGGAAAGGGAGTGGGAATGGTCCGTGGGCTTCACGTGAGTGATGTAGTCAGTGATGGTTCCGTTGTTTGAGTGTGGTTCCCACTTCTCTGTCAGCTTAACCGTCCATTATTGGAAAATCTAAAGAAGATCTTAATAACTTTTAGTAAAGGAATTCCTGTACTAGAGGATTTACGAAAGATTGACCGAAAATGTTTAAAGACAGTTTCTGTAGATTAGGCTTTACAACAGGCTGAAAAGGTTCAGAAAGATATAATTGGCTTATATATGCCTCATCAGCCGTCAGAAGACGATACCCAAAGGCCTTGAATAAAAATAGAAGATGTGAAACAGGCAAATAACGTTTTAGATTATCCTGATCTATATGGACTTTTTGAACAGTGTGTTGACTAGAGCATGTTTGCAGCTCTGTAACACAACACCTGTGTTCAAAGAAATAAGCATACTTTTCAATTGTAATTGGATACATTTCGTCACTAAAGTCAAAACGTGGAAAGCAGGGATAGGATTAAGATCAAGATCAAGATCAAGATCAGAGAGAGAGAGAGAGAGAGAGAGAGAGAGAGACAGAGAAGAGACAAGACAGAGACAGAGACAGAGAGACAGAGAGACAGAGAGACAGAGAGAGACAGACAGAGAGAGACGGACAGAGAGAGACAGACAGACAGAGACAGGCAGAGAGACAGGGAGACAGAGAGAGACAGAGAGAGAGAGACAAAGAGAGACAGAGATGAGAGAGACAGAGAAGACATATGACCGCATACAAGTTCCAATAAACCTACACACTTTCACAGACTTCCAGTACTGGCCACTGGTCCAGTGGAAGCCTGGTTGTTGTTTTTATTTGAAACGTTCCCATTTTTCTCGGATGCGTGCATTCACTTTGTTTCATCCACACTGTGCGGGCGGAACGTTGCTACACAGTATGCATACTCCGTGCCATTTAACTTGGTTTCAAGTCAGTTTTATGTCTTTTAAAATGTCTGTTATTAGAAAGACAGGAGATAATAAGCAATCAACTAGTTAATCATTTGTTTATTTGTTTAGTTCATTTGTTTGGTTTATTTGTTTGTTTGTTTGTTTGTTTGTTGTTTGTTTGTTTGTCTGTTTGTTTGATTGATTGTTTGTTTGTTGTTCGTTTGTTTGTTTGATTGTTGTTTCGTTTTGTTTGGCTGTTGGGTTTTTAACAGATTTTTTTCTGCGTAAAATGAGGGTTGTTCTCCCCAGAAAAAAGTTTCTTTTTTTTTCTTCTGTCTGTCTACCTGTATCATCATGGATGTCATGGAGAGATAGAGCAGACGGTCAGCAACGAGCTGAACTTTTGAAGGAAAGAAACGTGTGTAACGTCTCCCGCACACCGTCCATCTGGGCCTTCGGTGGTCTGTTTGTTGCTTGAAATCCACATTTGTTTTCTTGTTTTTTTGTTTTTTTTTTGTTTTGTTTTGTTTTGTTTTATTTTGTTTTGTTTTTGTTTTGTTTTTTGTTTTTTTGTTTTGTGTGGTTTTTTGTTGTGTGCTTGTCACACCAGGTGGTGAGTTGCATCTTGTCAGATGATCATATCACTTTATCGTCTGCTGATGAATACAATGGTCAGGGGAGTTCTCTAATCATGGCATTTCTGGCTGCGTCATGTCTGGTCTTCTTCTCAACAACACATTTCACAGAGAGTAATTTTGCTCTCCGTGGATGGCCTTGGCCAGGGTCCAGGTCTGGCATCGTTTGTCAATGCAGAGATGAAGATGAACTTGACTTCTGTTTCAATAGAAATGTTGGGATGTTTAACCAGTGTACAAGTTGATAACTGATCCTGCTTCCTGAATTCTGGTTCGACCTCTCAGCAGAGTTTTCCATCTTCAGTTATAAAGGTGCCAAGATAATTGAGTTCACTCGCTTGCTCGAATTTAGTGTACTGATATCAATACTAAGGTTGCCCGATGTTTTGCTGACTTTCATCGTCTCGTTTCACTGATGCTGATTTTTATGTTGTACTTTTCACAGGAAGTATTAGGAAAAGAGAAGACTGACATTTTTTATTTACAAAGGTAATAGAGAAGCACTTGCGTGCTCTTTTATATTTAGCCCTCGCCCATAGTAGAACCAAACTATAAACTATAAGTCATTAGTGTTCAGGTTGGTTGTATGTCATGTCTGGTCTTCTTCTCAACAACACATTTTCAGAATTCAGGAAGCAGGATCAGTTATCAACTTGTACACTGGTTAAACACCCCAACATTTCTGTTGAAACAGAAGTCAAGTTCATCTTCATTTCTGCATTGACAAAAAGAAAAAAGCTGACCACATATCTCCTCTCCTGGCACAACTTCACTGGCTCCCTGTATCAAAGCGCATACAGTACAAACTAGACACCATGTGCTACAAAAGCCTCAATAACGCAGCCCCCGATTACCTGTCAAGCCTACTTGAGATCTATCTTCCCTCACGTACCCTCCGCTCTGCCTCCGATCCTCTGACTTTTCGCTTTCCACGCACTAAGCTCAATACCTATGGTCCACGAGCCTTCTCTGTTTCTGGTCCACTTTCCTGGAACAAACTTCCTCTCTCAGTCCGTCAGCAACCTACTTTTGTCTCCTTCAAGTCCGCTCTCAAAACTCA
>CM060307.1:41197154-41199654 GCA_030674185.1 Monoplex corrugatus | reverse complement strand
TGGACAGGGTGCGGGAGTCAAAGATTTTACACTGCTTGATCTATCTGCTTTCTCATGAAACTAGGAAAACATGTTGAGAGAGGTGGACGGATCTGATAAAGCGTAAACGTAGATGGACAGTCTAATGCTCAAATTGTATCTGGTCTTCTCTGGGTTTATCGTACTTGACACACTTCAGCAAGAAGTACTTCTGTTTGTTGTACAGCATTTCATTAAACAAGACGCATCTTTGCCTAGTATGTGGCTATCGTAATACAGAACGTTACTTGAAGTTTCAGGAAAGAGATACAATTTCTAAATCTAGCTTTTTTTCTTACTGCTTTAAACAGATAATGGATGACAATAACTGCTCAGAACGTAAGTAGATATGTATTGTACAAAACCAAGAGTGAGAGAGAGAGAGAGAGAGAGAGAGAGAGAGAGAGAGAAGACAGACAGACAGACGACTGACGGACAGACAGAGACAGAGACAGAGACAGAGAGACAGAACAGACAGACAGACAGACAGATAGAAAAATGGAGAAGTGGGATGAAGAGACGTACAGAAACTCCCGCGTGTAGCGTTCAGCTGCAAAGGCGCACGTAGATTTACTATCCCGGACATGCTGGTGGGAAGGGTAATGAATGTCCTAACAAACTAGTAGATAAACCTAATAAAACAAACAGCCTTTAAAAATCATAAGTACTCAGACGCCTAAAAGTGTGTTCTCCTGAGAAATTTTCATCATAAAAATCGACCATCGTGCAGAAGGAGACTTTCAGATAGGAGCTGGACATGCACCTGACAATCTGAAAAGTCCCCCAAACTCCTACGATGAAAATGTGTGGGCTGTTTCGTCGCTGGAGATCAGAAAGGTGACGTTATAACGGGGGTAAGGGTGAGGAAGAGAAGAAGTGAATAGCTGGTGTGAACTGTGCGAGAGAGGCGTGGAATGTTAGGGACAGACAACTTGAGGATGGGGTTTTGCAGATTTCAGGATCAGAAGGTGGAAGACCGGGTTGGGAGCGCATGACTGCAGAGACGGTGAAGCCACAGAGCGCTTTACATGGGGAGAAGAGACAGAGACAGTTATTATGGATGATGTTGTATGGAGATGTAGGTCTGGGTGCCAATGAAATGCAGTAACAACTTTTCTTAGGGACAGCAAATCCACGTTTCATACCAATCTATTCCATCATGACAAAATAAATAAATAAATAAATAAATAATAATGATGAACAAATAAATCAGATCCCATCTAATCTGATTCAATCGGGCCATTCTCCCCCCCCCCTTCCCCCCGACTACTCTTCATCATCTCCACTCTCGTTTCCATCCCGTACAGAGATGGTGCACCAACCATTTCATTAGAACGTCAGACGTTTAATCAGAGGGTATGAAGTCAGCCCTGCCTGGTAAACTGGTGGGTAAAGGATGAACATTTTGTCTGATGACCCAGGTCAACATAGTGCAGACCCGCTGGTGTCTGACCCCCATCCGTGTGTACAAGCATGCACAACATCAAACAGGCATGTTACTTAAAGATCCCGTGAGTCATGTCAGTGTTTTGTTGCTGATGAAAACATAAAACTACATGTACATCCCAGAAAACGGAGCATGACTGCCTACATGGTGGGGTAAGAAAAGCATGCAAGCATGCAAGCAAGCAAGCAAGCAAGCAAACAAACAAATCAACCAAAGCATCAACAAACCAACAAACCAACAAACCAAAAAATCAACCAACCAGCCAACCAACCAGCAACCAACCAACCAACCAACCAACCAAACAAACAAACAAACAAAACTAACCAACCAAATAACCAACCAACCAACCAAACAACCAACCCACCAACCAACCAACCAGCCAGCCAACCAACCAACAAATAAACAAACACAAACAAACAAACAAACAAACAAACAAACCAACCAACTAACCAAGCAAGCAAGCCAGCAACCAACCAACCAACCGACCGACGACCGACCGACCAACCAACCAACCAACCAACCAACAAACAAACAAACAAACAAACAAACAAACAAAGCAAGCAAGCAACAACCAACCAACCAACCAAACAACCAACCAACCAATCAACCAACCAACCAACCAACCAACCAACCAACCAACCGACTGACCAACCAACAACCAACCAATCAACCAACCAACCAACCAACCGACACCAACCAACCAACCAACAACCAACCAACAACCAACCAACCAACCAACCAAATTACCAACCAAACAGCCAAAGTAACAGACCACTTGTATATTTACGAGTGCAAGCGGGATCTGCAGCCCGCCCACACACGAAAAGAAGAAGAAGAATTCCTTACAAGTTAAACAGCGAGTGACTACAGTTAATTACTGACAAGGGGGGGGGGGGGGGGGGGGGATCGGAAGACAATCGGAGGGGAGGGGTTGAGGGTTAGGATACATGTGGGTATGGTGTGATGTAGGTATTGGTGAGGCTTCTGTCTGATTAAGAGGATATTGCCTTAATTATTCTTAGAGAGAAAGAGAAA
>CM060307.1:41169654-41177154 GCA_030674185.1 Monoplex corrugatus | reverse complement strand
GGCTACCATGAATTTGACTGAATCTGCCACTTTTCCTTTTCGCAGTGAGAGACTTCGGGATTTCTTAGGTTTGAACCTCATTCTTGAAGAGGCCACCAGCTCATCCAGCTGCTTTAAGATTTGGTGTGTCTCTTCCTCATCCGTGGACAAGACTGTTGTGTCATCCATGAAAGCTTTCAGAGGAGGCATCTGGTATCCATCTCCCAGATTCACTGGACCTGAACTCTTCATTGCAGCTTTCAAGATGACTTCCATTGCCAACACGAACAGTATGGGAGAGATTGCACAGCCCATTGCAATGCCCACCTCTAGGTCTATCCAGTCCGTGGTGTATTCTTTGGTAGAGAACCGCATTGAGAACCCTTGGAAATACTTCCTCAGCATTGTTCGGATGTTTTCTGGGATGTGATACATTTCAAGAGCCAGCTGGATCATATCGTGTGGAACTGATCCATATGCATTCGCCAGATCAAGCCAAACTACGTCAATGTTTCTCTTCTCTGTTCTTGCTTTTTGGATGGCATCCCAAATCAACGTGGCATGTTCCAAGCATCCAGGCATTCCTGGTATGCCTCCCTTTTGGACTGACATATCCAGATACTTGTTTTCAGTCAGGTATTTTGTCAATCTTGCTGCCATAACAGAGAAGAAGATTTTCCCCTCGACGTTCAGAAGTGATATTGGCCTGAACTGATTGATGCTGCTGGAGTTCTGCTCCTTCGGAATGTACACTCCTTCAGCTCTCATCCATTGGTCGCTGATCTTCTGGTTCCTCCATGCTGATCGAATCATCTTGTGGAGCCACTCGAGCACTTTTGGGCATTTCTTGTAGAGCAGGTATGGTATTCCGTTTGGTCCAGGTGCTGACTTGGCTCTGGCTTTCTTTACTACGTTCTTCACTTCATCCAGTGTTGGTGGTTTGTTATTGAATTTTCCTTCTGGCGCTGCAGGCCAAACCAGATTCTGGATTTCAAGTGGTGCCTCGCGCTGAGAATCGGAATATGTTTCCCTGAGATGCTGCTCTAGGGTTTCCTTGCCCACTGTGAGAGTCCCTGATTTGGGTTGTTCAAACAGCTTTCTTGAAAAGTCAAAGGGATCTTTGAAGAAACGATCTTGAGTCTTCTTCTTTTTGCTCTTTCTTCGCCTTGTTGATTCCACTTTGCTGAGAGCATTGTGTTTGGCCTTCAGATCTTTCCAGAGTTCCAGGAGCCCTTGCTTCTCGAATTCTGAGGCAGTTTTCATTCGCTTTTTAAGCTTCCTTTTCTCCCTCCGGATGCTCTCCATCTGTTGCTGTCTTCTGGATTTCTGGGGAGGCGTTTTTGTCTTTGGCTGCTTCACTCCATAAGTGTCCCTGCAGATAGAGTATATGATGTCTCCGTATGTGTCAAGTTTGTGTTCCAGCGTACTGTTCCCTATTAGCGCATTCAGCTTAAGGACAAGTTCCTCATCTAATTTCTCCCATTGTTCTTTTGCACCGGCAGGCGGCAAATTGAGTTTTCCACGTTTGGCGTTAAGAGCTTGTGCAAAATCCGCATCAGAACCGTCAGCGTGGATGTCCTTGGCACTATGGTTTAATTCCTGGCCTTGGTCATCCAACGTCTCACCTGCTATCGCAGTGCGCTGCTGCTGGTTCGTATGTGTCTTCAAACAGCCCATTTTTGTCCTGTGGATCTTCATGCCGCGTTTGGTGGTGAATCTCCTTCCACACGCACACGGAAATTCCAACTGGTCATTAATCATGGTCCGTTGTGCGTTTCCAGTCGTGATGGAGTCAGTGCCGATGGATTCATCATTCTCTCCCCCTTTCGGTGAATCCTGGGAGCATCTTTCATTTGAAAAACTCGTGGCATGTTATCAAAGGCAAGGTGGGAAGCCAACCCACAAAGCCCGCAGATCTAGTCTTTCCCAGTGTCCTTCGGTCTTTCCCGAATGTCCTCCGAACTATTCCCGGAAGTCAATGGACTGACCATGTGCAGGTAGAAAGAAACTCTAGGGAGAGCTAGACAACAGAAGGTCTTCAGAGAAGTAACCCCCTTTAGACAAGTGTTTCGGCCCTGAATTCCTTACACTCTCGGGGGGCCGGGCCACATCCAGGTCATGACTCCTGGATGCCCTTCTGCTGTTGTCTTATTTTTTATTTTTAAAATTTTCCCACGCCGGGGATCGAACCTGGGCGATTCTGCGCTTCAGAACTGCGGTACGCGGTTTTACCAATGTGCTAACGGGGCACACATCATCTGTAGGGAATTTAATCCTTATGAAGTTCACTTTTTTCGTTCCTCCTTGCCCAGATCCAGCTTGAGCTCCTTTCTGCTGCCTCTGCCATCGCTTTAAGGGCTCTAGTCCTCTTCTTCCCAGAAATGGCGAGTTGTTTCATGAGATCATAAGCGGAGGTGCCCACAAACCCTCTTGCCCCGACCTCTATGGCGAAGATTTTGACCCGCAGACCTGCTTTCTTCAGGGTGCTGGCAAGACCGGCGTATTTTTCGGTCTTGTAGATATGTGCTTCTTCCATTCTGCTTTCGTATGGCACAGTGAGTTCTATCAGAATCACTTGTTTCGAGGAGTCAGAGTGGAGAGCGATGTCTGGTCTCATGCCTGTCTTGCTGATGACATCTGGGTAATTTCTCCACTCTGAGATAGATAGAGGGAGGGAGGGAGGGAGGGAGAGAACGAGTGAGAGAATTAGAGAGAGAGAGATGGAAAGGGAGACAGACAGACAGATAGATAGATAGATAGATAGATAAATACATGCATACATACATACATACATACATACATACATACATACATACATACATACATACATACATACATACATACATCATCATCATCATCATCAGTCCCGTAGTCTGGTTGACCGTTGGGGCACCATTGAAGATTTTGCAACCAACTTCCTCCACTCCTCACGGTCCTCAGCTTTCCGCAGAATGATATTCCATTCAAGGCCAGTCCACTCTCTGATATTGTCTTCCCATCTTTTTCTCTGTCTGCCTCTTCGTCTCCCTCCCTGAACTGTTCCCTGCAAGACGGTCTTGGCCAGTCCAGATGATCGTGTGACGTGCCCGTACCACCTCAGTTTGCGTCTTTTCACTGAGGTCAGGAGGTCTTCATACGGCCCGATGGCGTTTTCGATTCGGGTTTTCACTTCTTTATTGGTTATATGATCTATGTACGAGATACCAAGGAGTTTGCGGAAGCATCTCATCTCCATTGCCTGTATCCTTCTTTCAATGTCTGCTGTTATGGTCCATGTTTCGCATGCATACAAAAATATATACATACATACATACATAAAAAGAAAGAGACAGAGACAGAGAGACAGAGAATTAGAGAGAGAGACAGAGAGAGAGAGAGATTAAAGGCTATCTGAGACGCGTATCATTGGGAACATTTTTTTTAGATAGTGGGAGAATGTTCCCATTACCATCCCCGGCTTTGACAACTTTGAAAAGTTTATGGGTGTGAAAACATTTATTCTATTTGACGAAGCATAGAGTATTAATGTAAAAAATATGTATTTCCCCCTGAGGCTTACTAATCTTGTCTGTACGTGCAAAGAACATCACGATCTATGAATGGGCTTGACTTAGTTATATTTTCATTGTATTGTGTGTGTGTGTGTGTGTGTGTGTGTGTGTGTGTGTGTGTGTGTTGTGTGTGTGTGTGTGTGTGTGTGTGTGTATGTGTGTGTGTATGTGTATGTGTTTTTGTGCGTGTGTGTGTATGTGTGTATGTGTGTTTGTGCCACGGTGTTTGTGTATGTGTGTGTATGTGTGTGTGCCACGATGTGAGTGAGTGAATGTCTGTGTACGTGTGTGTGAGTGTGTGTGTATGTGTGTGTATGTATGTGTGTGTGTGCGCGTGCGTGCGGTGTGTGTGTGTGTGTGTGTGTGTGTTGTGTGTGTGATACAGATGAAATGAAATGGCTTAGGCTAGATAACTATAATACCCTATACCTTGTAAAGTAGACTAAAGTGATGATACACCAATACTGGTCATTGACATTTTTTCACGTGGGGTGTTGTCGTTCCAGCAGCCATTATGTGTAGGCATTATCATTAGCGACTGCTTTTCCATTCCTTTCTTTCTTTCTGGAACTCAACGGAGGTGACGGCCACGTGATTTGGGACTTGGGACTTCAATCAGAAGGTCTGGGATCGATCCTGCCAGAGAAATGCCTGGTAGGTAAAGGGTGTGGATTTCTTTAACCTGATCCCCCAGATTATCATGGCATTATGTGCACTGCTTGCTATACTAATGCCCCAACCTACTGCCTGCGTGTATGCCGATAGAACATAAAGCACGTGTGTTTAAGCTATATGTAAGCAATACGCCATAAACCTTAAGCCCTCAGTCATCAATGGCTCATAGGAATTTACGAAAATACCTGATATGCACATCCGCGAAGACGGACAGTGGGATAACTCCCCCACCCCCAAAAACACACACACACATACACACACACACACACACACACACACACACACACACACACACACACACACACACACACACACACATACACACACACACACACACACACACACACACACTTACACACACACACACACATACACACACACACACACACACACACACACACACACACACACACACACACACACAACCAACCGACCTTGCACGTAGAAACTCCACCAGCTCCCCTATTATTAAAGAAAATCATATATGTACAATCCATCATTTGTTATATACGAGTGCACCTAGAAGAGGAGGAAGTAAGATCTGGGATTGTGGGGGGATCAGGGAGTATTATGGAGCTGTAGTATTAATACTGGTTGGTACGTTATATATCATGTGTCTGAAGGCTTATAGAGCTGCGTTATTGACTGGCTGAGAATACATGATACACCCAAAAGGATATATGTGTACAGGATCAGTAGGCTTAGGTGATGGTGTCAGAGTTCTTTTTCTCTTTTCCTCTCTCTACCTGTGTCCGTGTGTCTGTCCGTCCATCCGTATGTCTGTCTATCCGTCTGTCTCTCTGTTTCTCTCTGTCTGTCTGTCTCTGTCTCTGTCTGTCTGTCTCTCTCTGTCTCTTTCTCTTTTATTTTTTTCCAGGGATTTTGGCTTTTGTTGTTGTTGTTGTTGTCCTTCATCTGAGGGACTGTGCAGCCTTTATGAATAAATCATTTGAATTCTGATCTCTCTCTCTCTGTCTCTCTCTCTCTTTCTTTCTTTCTTTCTTTCTTTCTTTCTGTATCTCTCTCTGTCTCTCTCTCTCTCTCTCTCTCTTTGTCTCTCTGTGTTCTCCCTTGTCTGGGTCCCAACAAGACACGCTTTCAACAGTGGGTCAATAGCATCGTGAATTTTATAAAATATCAAAGTAACTATGCCTGTTGATGGACTTCCATCCACTCTGGAAGGCATGCTTAATGCTGTGATGAAGGAAATGTGCGTTTCTTCGTTCAAGATAGAAAGCCATGGCCAGCAAAATGTTGATGTGTTACGACTGACAACAGCCACCAGTCAGCCCCATCATGTCACACAAGGTCACAGTGCTAGCTATCGCCTGCACAAGTGAACAGAGATAGGAGGAGGGCAGAGGCACATAGATTACATCAAGAGCTGCAGAACGCTAGTAAAGATTCTTCCTCTCCTTCACGTTTATTTTTCACAACGCCACCAAGCTTGTTTTATGACACTGACAATAGTAACTGTTTCCATGTTGACACGTTTCAACCTGACCACCATTTCCTTGCTGTGTTAGTCAGCCAGCACGCAGTGCACGACCAGTTGAACTGATGGACGACACACAATGTCACAGCGACATTGACCCGCATAAAGTGACGATCATGCATGAAAACGATGATAATGGTGATGAAAACAGTGGTGAAGAAGTCTGTGAAGTGAATGATGCTGATGTGGAAACTACGACACATTTTGATACAGAACAGACGACTGCAACAGTTGTTGATTCTGATACTGAGCAAGCTGAAGAAAACAAGCACAGTGTTGACAACATTCAGTGTCCTACACACGAGTCACAACAGCTATGTGATAACAATGGAGGCAAATACGGTGAACTGATGACCTATGTGATGGCAATGGCTAAAAGCATGGATGCACTCCATGCCTCTGTCCGCCAGAATACCGATGTCGTCTCCAGCACCAGTGATGGTCATCATGAAAATCATCATGCTCTGTCTACGTATACACACTAAGGGAGTTTAGGCACTGGCAGGTCTGCACACATATTGACCTGGGAGAGCGGAAAAATCAAAACCTTTACCCTCTACACGGTAGTACCCAGGCAAAATCGAGGACAGACCTTCTGACTGGAAGTGTGATAATTTACCCACTTGTCCATCGCACCCGTCGGGCTGTTTAAAACAGCAACAAAGTCTTGGTTTCGCAGCCCATTTTCGTTTCTTCCAACGAATCAAGTTTGCTTGCATGGTTGTCTAAGACGAAGAACTTCTGAATATAATTGACTTTTTAATTTATTTTTTAATTGTAATTCTATTTGCAGTTCCTAATAGTTGTGAATCTCAATAGCATAAGGACACAGAGAAAAGTTTGAATCATGGTGGATATTGTATTCACCTGGAAAGCAAAACTACCCAGACGAAATAAACTGCTTGCTAATCTTCTTTTCCTCTTTTTGTCTTCTTTCATATTAATGGAAACGGAAACATTTTCCAAGTTTTATTTGGAAGAAAACGATTCCTTTGTGTCTGTGATGGAAAACAGTTGATGTTCGTTCCTTTCCATTATGTTCTCCCGCTATTCCCAATAAAGTTGACACTTGAAAAAAAATGTAGAAGATATCATTTTCCCCCTTCCACGATGATTTCTATTTTTTCAAAAAAAGTAGACAGGGAAAAAATGAAAACAAAAATAAAAACGAGAAAGGAAGAAGAAGAAGGAAAAAAAACGAACAGAACAAATGAATCAACACATCAACAAACCAAAGAAATACAAAATACACCTCCAAACTAGCCAAAACAGAGAAAACGAATACAAAAACAAACAAACAAACAAAACAAAACAAAAAATAGACCAAAGAAACAGTGTAAAACAAGCACAAATCAAAACAAATAAACGAAAACAAAATAACCCCCAGTCATTATAGCATCGTTTGCAAACATAATATCATGTGGTTTGAGTTTGCTCGAAAAAAATATTGAGTAAAATCCGATCGCAGACACAGTTCAAGGAATTTATTGTTGAAAGAATAATATGATTTCGACAAAGAAATGACGTTCTATTTATTTTACTTTTTTATCTTTTTGAAATCTCAAATGAATATTGTTTTATGCAGTGTCGTTATCATGTTAAACAAACAAAAAACAAAACAAAACAAAAAATTTAGTTTCAACCTCCGGACATGTACAGAATTAAGGAAAAGAAAGAAAACTAACACATTCAAACGAATAAACAAATGAACAGGCAAACAGACAAACAGACAAACAAACAAGCAAATAAACGAACGAAATCAATCGAACCAGTAAGACACGAGATAAATTAAAATAGCAT
>CM060307.1:41122279-41148762 GCA_030674185.1 Monoplex corrugatus | reverse complement strand
CCTGGTGAGCGGGTCACATCCCTGTCAGCACTTTTCTAAACCTTACGGGGTGGAGGAGGAGGAGGAGGAAGTGGAGAGAGAGGGTGGTAGCGTGGCTCGGCCAAAAAGGGTCTAAATCGTTGGAAATTGTGACACACGCGTGTCAACTAACGCCTTATCTGTACAATTTTTGACCCCACATCCTATCAGTTATTTGAGTTACTTCAAGAGGGATTCACCACGCTCAGACAACTCCATATGCGCTCCACCCAAATCTGCCAGCAATTATCTGACAAATTTCCTGAGCCTGCACAAAACCCTATGTGCTGGCAAGGTCTTGAAACGGGGCTGACACCACCAGAATGATGGAAACAATAAGATGGGCAGCAAACAGGCCAGTTTTTAATGATGCTACATCCTGTCAACGTCTAAATCTATCTACTCAGGAGCACTTTGCGTTGGCTTAACGCATTCTTAGATCCAGTATGTGAATTCTTGACAAGAAGGGCTAAAAAAAAAACAATTAAAATATTAAAAAAATAATAAATAAAAGCGCAAATCGGATCTGTCACATGTATCTCATCACCAGCATCGGTTGTCAGCCGTGCACGCATAGTCATGCAACAATCAATACATAGCCCTTAATACTTCATGTACATTCCTCCAGTTAAGTAACAAAACAAACTTGTTCATATAGAACAAATTAAAAAGATGCTTTTAACCCTTTCACTCCTGCAACCTATCCACCACCTGCAAAAACTTAGCCCATTGATTCCCTCATCCTATTCACCTGCTTCCTGCATGCAGTAAGTTGGTAGATAAGATGAGGGGATCAATGGGTTAAGGTTTTGCTTTGCTAGCATGGTTGGCAATGCAGGATGTTGGTATACAGCGTGCAGGAGTCAAAGGGTTAATGTACCTTAGGTTGAAATAGGACTGTCTACTGAACTGAAGAAATGGCCGCAAGTAAGATGCTGGCGGTGCAGAAAAACTGTCACCTTCCCCGTAAAAGCAGACGAAACGAAAAGTAGATCGAGATAAGGAGGCCTAGTTGTGCCAAGGAATTTTCAAGAAGTTCATTTATAACTTAATCGTGACCTTTTACAGTTCATTATGCAAATATTTATTAGTTTCTGAAGCCATATGTTGAAACGGTAAGCTTTAGATTTCGTAGATATGTATGCTATTCTCAACAAAATGTACTGATACCGGATAAAGTGTTAACAAACGCGTTATCTCAAAGATTCCTGTTTGGAGTTTGGCATTTTCATAAGCGCTCTATCCAAGTCTACGTCTCTCTCTCTCTCTCTCTCTCTCTCTTCTCTCTCTCTCTCTCTCTCTCTCTCTCCTCTCTTTTTCTCTGTCTGTCTTGGTATCCATCTCTGTCTCTGTCTCTCTGTCTCTGTCTCTCTGTCTCTCTCTTTGTCTGTCTGCCTCTCTTTCTCCCTTGCTCACATACACACACAAACACATACACCCTTACACACACGATTGTCTCGTGTTCAATCCCAACCTGCAACATAAAACTGCCATGTTCGCTGTCCATCTTAATGCCCCAGGCATTGTGGTGGTGTCAGCTTTATGTTTCATAGTCCCGTTCACCTCACCCCTACCCCACCCCACCCCCCTCCCGATTTCAAGAATTAGCTAGTGCATAGGGTCATTACAGTGCATATGTTCAAAGAACCTGCCACATCATCACTGGAAGGTTTGGGTGGAGCACATATAGAATTGCCAAAGTGCTATGCGTTCCTGTGGACCAAACTCCAACTCCAAACTCTAACATATCCTTTATATGTGACTGGCGCATGGATGAAAACAATTTGTATATCATAACCCAACAGACTGAGAACATCATCATCATCACCATTTGCCCTGCTGCATGGCGTTGCCGATCATGGCCCTCCAGACGAATCTATCCCTTGTCGCTGCAAGTACATCTCCCACCCTCTCTGTCCTCAGCCACCCTGCAAATCCGGCCAATATTTTCTCCTTGGGTCTACCGGATGTTCTCTTTCCAACCAGCTTTCCTGTTGTGACCAGATGCTCTAATTTCTCTTGCCTCATAAAATGTCTAGTAAACGTTGCTTGTCTTTTCCTAATCTTCTTTATTAATGATCTTCTTGTGTCTGCCGTCATCAAGACTTTCTCGTTTGTTTTCTCTACTGTCCGCGGAACTCTCAACATTCTTTTTAGAAACCACATTTCAGTTGTCCACTAGCATCCTGTATTGTCAACCATGCCAGCAATGCAAAATGTGTAACCCTTTGACTCCCTTACCTAATCCAGGGTGAGGGAGTCAACGGGTTAAATTTTTGAAGCTGGTGGATAGGGTGCGAAAGTCAAAGGGTTAAGGTAACTATTATTAATTTTAGCATTGTATTCTTCAGTTTTGTATCTATGTTCCAGTTGTTTTCTTGAAAGCAAAAATGTTTTGTGAAGCGCTGTTTATCTTACATAAATAGATGTACGTAACAAATATTATCATCATCATCATCAGGTGCCCTGCCGCATGGCGTTGGCGATCATGGACTTCCATCTGTCTCTATCTCTCGTTGCCTCTAGCATCTCTCTCACCCTCCTCGTCCCCAGCCACTCTGCAGGTCTGTCCAGCATTTTCTCCCTGGGTCTACCTGGTGCTCTCTTTCCCTCCAGCTTTCCCGTTATGACCAGGAGCTCCAAATCCCCCTTCCTCATAAAATGGCCTATAAATGTTGCCTGTCTTTTCCTAATCTTCCTTATGAGTGATCTACTTGTGTCTGCCTCCATCAAGACTGTCTCGTTTGTTTTCTTTGCTGTCCATGGAACTCTCAACATTCTTCTTAGGAACCACATCTCGGCTGCCTCAGTCTTGTTCTGGCTTTGTTTGTTGACTGTCTACGCCTCGCATCCGTACAACAGTATTGGTTCTACATAACATTCAAGAACTCTCTTCCTGATGTTAATTGACAGGCATTTGTTGGTAAGAATGCTTCTTGTCATCTTCTTGAGTGCTGTTTTGGCTTGGCCGATTCTGCCGGCTATTTCTGATGTGCATCTGCCGTCTGATAAAATGATCGTTCCCAGGTATTTGAATTTATCAACCTGTGTCAAGATTGTGCCATTTGCTGTTATTTTGCATGAGGGGATTTCATGTTTTTTTTTACTGATCACCATGACTTCAGTCTTCCTGCTGTTTAGTTCCAGCCGCTTACCCTTGCTTTCTATTTCTAGTATATTCACAAGGTTTTTGTAGGTCTCTTTCACCTTCTGCAATTAGCACGGTGTCATCTGCGTATCAAATGTTGTTTATCATTTTTCCTCCAACCTTTAATCCATGGTCTGCTTCTAGGTTTCTCATGGATGTTTTCGCTGTAAAGTGAAAACAGATCTGGTGACAAAACACAACCCTGTCTGACTCCTCTTTTGATATTTTGGAAAGAGCTTACATTGTTTTCTATTCTCATTGCAGCTGTTTGTTCCCAGTACATATTTCTGATTATTCGTAGATCTTTTCCATCAACATTGAGTCTCTCCAGTTGGTTGATCAATTCATCATGTCTTACCCGATCGAAAGCCTTGGTGTAGTCAACAAAGCATAAATACAAATCCTTATTCATCTCATTTGACCTCTCTATGATAGTTCTTAGGATGTATATGGCATTAATAATTCCTTTCCCTTCCACAAATCCACACTGTTCTTCTGCTATTTCTCTTTTGATTCTATTCCTTGTCCTCATCATGATTATTCTTAACATGATTTTTGTTACATGGCTCATCAAACTGATTGTGCGATGGAGTTCGCATTTTATAGCCCCTCTCTTCATTGGAAGTGCAATGAAAATTGATATTGACATATCTTTGGGGGATTTTTCCAGTGTCGTAAATTTCATTTAGGAGGACTGTTATTTTTTCTATGCCAAATTCCTCCACGGCTTCAATCATCTCTGTAGCAATGTTGTCTGGTCATGGGGCTTTTCCCGGTTTCATCTTTGTCAATGCCGCTCTAACATCTTATCATGAAGTAAAAACTGTGTGTTTCGTAATCTATAGCTTGTTCCAGATAAGAAGATATTTTCTTTTCACTTTCATATTTAAAGCCAAAGCACAACTTTCATTCAACAACCTTTTCGAATATTTACCAAACTTGCACCGTGTGATCACATCTAAAACAAAGAAGGAAATGTTTGCAGTAAAACTTCATAAGCAGTTTGTTTTCTTTTCTTCGTTGATCAAAAAGAAAGTTTTGTTTATTATTAAGATGGCCCATAGATAATGTGAACTGATTAAGATTACCTATAGATAACATGAACTGATTAAGATGACCTACAGATAACATGAAATGTTTAAGATGACCTACAGATAATATAAACTGATTAAGATGACCTATAGATAACATAAACTGATTAAGATGGCCTATAGATAACACGAACTGATTTAGATGACCTATGCATAACATGAACTGATTATTAAGATGACCTGTAGCTCAAGTTCCACATCATACTGCTTTTTGCCCAACCGACTACTAAAGCCGTATGACCTATACATAACATGAGCTGATTCGGGCTTGGGTCACCTGATGGTTTTTGGAGTTTGTACATTGGCGTTTGTAAATTGTTCGGGAGGGATTCATCGCATTCGGACAATTCCATATGTGCTCCACCCAGATCTGCCACCAATTATCTCGCAGACTCCCTGAGCCTGCGCAAAACCCTATGCGCCTGCAAGGTCTTGTAAGAGATGAAAATAACAAATGACAGTAAATATATGCATATATCTACATGCCCGCACACAGACATATATGCATATATTCATACATCAATACACTTTTGAAAGGGGGAAGGTAAGTTTGGAGAAGGGACTAAATGAAACACTAAGTTGACGCAATCAGTATGACGGAAACGTTAAGATGGACAGCGAACAGGCCAGTTTTTTGTTTTTTAATGATGCAGGCTGAGAATGAACTCGTGATGTCAAATCTGGACCCCGCGACTTTACAACAACAACAAAAACAACAACAACAACAACAACAACAACAACAACAAAAACCTTACGAATCGCCTGTCGGTGTTGGTGCAGTGGTTAGCGCAACAGACTGGATGGTTAAGGGTTAGACTCTGATCTGTCTCGTCTAAATCGTTGTGGGATGTTTCAATCCCGATGGCTCCTACCCAGAGTTGAGTGTGCTATGGGTTCATTGGGAAGATCACTTTGAATTACTAGGGGAGAAGAATGGCAGCCAATAATTAAAACTTGAGGTTCTAGGGTTCGATCCCCGTAGAGGCCTCGACGTTTCTCTTCAGTTTGACCAGAAAATCGATCTGAATGTCTAGTCCTTCGAAAGGGGACGAAAAACGAGTCGGACACGTGTGCCTTCAGGCTGCGCACGCTAAAGTTCCCAAGGCAGTTGAAAATCGTGAAGAGCAGGTTGGTTTCTCAGGTTTCTCCCCTTGGAGACCAGTTAGCCTTGTTGCCTTTTTGAAGTCTTGGTTAAAAAAATGAAACATGAATTTGAAGCGAGGGGGCCACCCTCGAGGTGCTGGCCCCGGGAAAAGTTGAAGTCTCTGCCACCTCACTTCCCTACGACCTCAGGGTTATGGGACCATCTACGTAGGACCTCAGGACCTGGCCAGTTCGTGGGTTTATGTGCAGGCTTAAGGACTGTGCCGTGATCATTGCGGATCTTCTCCATCACATGGCACCTGTGATGCTAGTGCATATGAAATTTATTCCGAGCGCGGAGACGTCGTCTTGGGAAACTGAAACTGGGAAGATCGGAACCGCGTAGTGGAGAGTTATCCACGTCATCGACGCGTCATTGAGAGTGTTTATCAAATCTCCTAACCAACACCACTGCTGTCTGTATCTCCCAGGCCTGGTTAATGCCAGGATATATCATGAAGGTAAGCGTAAAGTACAACTTTGTCATTCATTCTCAATCCACAATAGACTAGATCTAGAACTCTACAGCGTCATGATTATCATGCCCATCATCATCGTCATCATCATCATCATCATCATCATCATCATCGTCATACCATTGTGAAATACAGTCCCAGATTCCGTGGCCAGTCATGTAGCGTAGGAAACAGGGCAGAAAAAGTAAAAACAACAACAAAAACCTTGCGAACTAGACCCTACACAGGCCAGACAAAGCCAAATCAATGAGAGAATTGAACCCAGGCTTGTTTTCTCAGACAACAAATGAGGGGACGGGGTGGGGGTGGGGGTGGGGAGATGGGTGGCGGGCTCCTGGGATTCTCAGCTCTCCATTTGCCTGTTGACACAAGGGAGTTCAACGCCCACAACGCTCACCGTGGGTTTCCCCATGTGTAAGAAAGGTTAATAACCTGGTTCCTTTGGTATGCATGAAGAATAAAACATACACCACAGCACATGCTCCTTTGCTCGGAATGTAGATCTACCAACATGTGCCAATGTTAATTTAACAAAAAATTTGGTGCTAGTTTGTGATGATGAAAATAGACACACAGACTGAGAATTTGGCTTAATAGTCGTTCTTGGAAAACTGTACAGTCATAAATGCAAATTTGAGAAGACTGCCCACAAAATCCCTGTAAAACATTAGTCAACAAGAAACACCTGAGTGTGCTGGATGGGACTCAGAGCAACAATACCTTACCACTGACTGAACAGTTATCTCAAAGTTCCTGAAGCCACACGGTAGCCATTTCACCGAACAAGGGAGGCTTACTATAAAATACACATTGAGGAGCTCAGTGCAAAACTCGATATCGAAGTGTGTACTCTTTTAATACAAAATGGCCCCTATGTTTATCATCGATTGTAACAGTTTCAGTTTTAGTTTCAGTTTCAGTTTCTCGGGATGACGTCTCGGCGTTCAGAACGAATTCCATTTGCGCTATCGTCACAGATGCCGTGTGTTTGGTGATCATGGCACAAATTGTGACAGAAACATGACATTGGTCTCTGTACCCATAAGGCATAAAATATCAGTGTACGTGGTAAAACAAAAATGCTGTTAAATATGATATTTGACGCAAACCCGTTGCACGTTGTCTTTTTTCATGTTTTTGGTTCACAATGCTGTTTCATGCTTTGTATTAAAAACTGTAAGATAATTTCCATGTTCGAGAAGTTTTGTATCCCTTTTACTTGCATTCACGCTTTGCCTTATTTGTTTTTTGACCTTGTGAAAACGTAGTAAGAATACGTTTTAACCCTTTGACTCCTGCACCCTATCCACCAACTGCAAAAACTTAACCCTTTGACTCCCTCACCTTCTCCACAGCTTCCTGCAGGAAGCTGTTGGATAAGGTGAGGGAATCAAAGGGTTAAGTTTTCGTTTTGTGAGCATTATTGACAATGCAGGATGCTGGTGGACAGGGTGTGGGAGAAGACATAAGTAGTGCCTGATTGGCCCAGAGATACAGCTTTCGTTGTCCAGTGAAGTTTCAGCCTTTCTCTCCTAATGTTTGTGTTTGGTGTTTGTTCCTTTGTGATCTTACGTTTACGCATGACAAAGGCCAGTTGGCTGATAATTTGTGCCTGTCTTGTCTGGTTGTATTAAATACGCGTTCTGATTCATTTTTCGTGTTTTTCTGGTTCCTAGATTCTATATACGATTGTGTGTGTGTGTGTGTGTGTGTGTGTGTGTGGTGGTGGTCTTTGATTTAATGTCTATTCACTAAAGTGATTTTAGACAACAACAACAACAACAACAAAAACAACAACAAAAAACCCAACAACAAACAAACTTGCAAAAGGTTAATCTTCAGGAAAAAAAAAATGAACCAGAAAAACAAGACAAGAAAGAAAAATTCACAAATGACGTTATCATAATTAACGATTGAAACAGTAAAATTAGCTAACCATAACACTGAACATGAGAAGTAACGGCACGTTAAATATATTTCGCTATCGGACTTTTTGACAGGCTAACAAAAAATTCATATGTTAAGGATGGTGAGGCAAATATGTCAGAAACTGTCTTCGTTGATAATGTAGGTATATGTTGTTTTACCCGAACGCATGAAAGAATATGACTATGTGTTATCTTCTTTCCACACAGGCACACTACATTCCTGGTGTATTTTGTTTTGAATGCATCAAGTTTCCACCTATACATAAGGGATTGTATACTTCTGCTGGCAAGGAATCGCTTAGGTGTTTTGCTAATTTCAAAATTCATGTAACATTTTTCATACTTTTTCTGTTTATCTTGAAACTGCTTCCATACGTAGGCGTCCACTAAGGTATAACACTCATGCAATGAGAGGGAAAGTTGTATATGATTTGAATCTGGTGAGCTCTTTGCCCCCCGTTTGGCAGCCCTATCAACCATATCATTGTAATGAAAAGAACTATGAGATGGTATCCAGCAGAAAGTAATATCAGTGCCTCTTAAGGATAAACTATTAATCAAGTGAGTAATTTCCAATATCATTTCAGATCTTGTTTGTAATTTTGATAATTCAAGAGCTTGAAGTACAGATTTTGAATCAACGCAAAAAAGTATCTGGGGAATTGTCCTAGGAAGATTTATCATACAATTCAAAGCCATTAAGATTGCAAAGAGTTCTGCAGTAAAGATAGATTTATAAAGTCCTATATAGAAAGATTTCTCAATTTTGAGAGCAGGTATTAAAAACGCTGAACCTGCTTGTCTTTCAATTATTGAACCATCAGTGTAAACTTTCAAGTGATCGGAATAAAAGTCTTCTATATGACATTTAACGTGACATGCCAGTAAATTGATATTATCTTCTTTTTTTAAGTCAGTGTGGTGTATGTCAAATCGTGCTCTTTGAAGTTCCCAACTGGGTACTGGTGAAAACGAAGGTCTTAAAGTTACAGGACCTGTGTCTAAATCAATTCCAGAGCCTTTCATAACATCAGCTGTAAATGTTGCAAGCGTGACCTGTGAGGATATTGATTTAGCTCTTTTTGGAAAGTCGGTGTCTGATCTTACTTTTGTCTCTGTTTTGATGCTGTTTTCTATGGTAGTGTTTCTTAACAGAAATTTAGTAGAAGCGACTTTCCTTTGTTCATCAAGTGGCAACAATTTGATTGCATTGTATACATCTGTACGATGGCAACAGGCATGCATTGGAAGACCCAGCGCAAGTTTGAAACCTTTACAATCTATGCTCTGCAGTTTTGTGAGTAAGCGTTTTGGTGCGCTGAAGAATATTTCTTGGGCATAGGTTAATTTAGATCTAATAAGCGATTTACAGAGATGAACAAGTGTTGATGCATCTTGTCCCCATATCTGTTTGCGAACTATTTTCAAGAAATTTAAACTTTTTTGAGCTTTTGTTAATAAGTATTCAATATGCTGATTCCAAGATAATTTGGCTGTAAGGAAAACTCCTAAGAATTTAATCGACTCATTATACTGAAGAAGAGTATCTCCCAGTTTGAACGTGGGAACATTTGCTGGGTTAGCTCCACTGTTAAACAAAACTATCTTTGTTTTTTCCACGGATAGATGTAGTCCATTTTCTACCATATATCGTGCTATTTTATCGAGTTCTAATTGATAACATTTACGCGTATAATTAAGACAGCGCAAAGGAGTTTTTCTTTTCATATTGACCTGCATCCACATGCATAAATCATCAGCATATTGAGCTAAAGTTACATGTTTAGAAATTTTACTGGGTAAGTCATGCAATAATATCATGAAGAGAAGGGGAGCAATAACGGATCCCTGAGGGATACCCATTTGAAGAAATCGTTTTGAAGAATACACATTTTCGATCCTCGTTTGAATTACGCGGTCTTCTAAGAAGCATTTGACATAATCAAAAATGTGACCTGTTAGCCCAATATTTTTCAATTTGAATAATAATCGGGAGTGCCATACTTGGTCGTATGCTTTAGTTATATCAAAGAATGTAGCTAAAACACATTGGCGTCTGGCAAATTGTTGTTTGATATTAGTGGTTAGCTTTGTTAGGAGTTCCACTGGTGACCTGCCTTTTCTAAACCCTGCCTGATTGTGTGTGTGTGTGTGTGTGTGTGTGTGTGTGTGTGTGTGTGTGTGTGTGTGTGTGTGTGTGTGTGTGTGTGTGTGTGTGTGTGTGGTGTGTGTGTTTGCGTTCGAGTATAATCACGCCTCAAATAGTCAGCCCCGATGGTCTGGATGAGGGATGTGGTTTTCATCAAGTCCTCTCTTTGTTGTCCCAGGAGTGTTCGTCAAGAGTTGCTCCATTTGACCACTGCTCATTTCAGTTATTTCCAAACAGTTGGGTAAAACTGTAGCATACGTTCTGAAAATTGTGATCCTTTCTGGCATGGATAACCATCCGTGTGGGGCTTACCCATTCAGCACATTATTATGCTGGAGAAGGTGGCAGTGTCCCATTTTCAGATGGAAGGTTGTGGTTTGTTGTTGCCGCTCAAGGTAATGGATGGGGTCATTTCTGTTTTCTTCAGGTGGACCTCTTTATGTTTTTTTGTTTTTAAATAATGGTCTTCGCCTCATTAACCCTTTGACACCCGCACCCTGTCCACCAGCATCCTGCATTGTCAGTCATGCTAGCAAAGCAAAAACTTAACCCTTTGATTCCCTCACCCTATCCACCAGCTTCCTGTAAGGAGCTGGTGGATAGGGTGAGGGATCAAAGGGTTACGTTTTTGAAGTTGGTGGATGGGGTGCGGGAGTCAAAGGGTTAAAGAAGACGAGGTGTGAATCTGACTACGTTAAATGTAGTAATTTCTCAAGTAAAACTTACATGTTATTAAAGTACTTATTTTATCTGCCGATTTTTAAATACATATATGTTACAAAAATATTTCATCTGCCGATATTAAATATACATATGTTATAAAATACTTATTTTATCTTCCGATTTTTAAATTTACATATGTTATAGAATATTTTATCTGCCGAATTTTAAAAATACATAAGGCATAAAATATTTATTCTATCTGCCGATTTTAAAATACACATATGTTATAAAAAGACTTATTTTATCTGTCGATTTTTAAATAAACATATGTTATGAAAATATTTTATGAGCCGAATTTTGAATATACCTATGTCATAAATATGTTTTGTCTGCCGATTTTTGAATATAAATATGTGACAAAATATTTTATCTGCCGATTTTTCCCATGGGATATGGTGTAAGTGTGTGAATATTTCCATGTTTATAGTGGATGTTCTACAAATGCATGCGTGTGTACGTCTATGTACGCACATGCACGAATGTGTGTGTGTACGTGAGCACTCGTTCGATGACTTGGCCGAGGAGTGGGTGGGGGGAGGAGAAGAGGAAGGGGACATTACATCATCGATTTCGGGCCGTGATCTGCAGGGACGCTCTTAACTCAAGTGATTTCGTTTGGACTGACCCTCCGTACGAATCTATCCCTTGTCGCTGCAAGTACATCTCCCACCCTCTCTGTCTTCAGCCAGCCTGCAAGTCCGTCCAATATTTTCTCCCTGGGTCTACCTGGTGTTCTCTTTCCCTTCAGCTTTCCTATTGTGACCAGATGCTCTAATTTCTCTTTCCCCATAAAATGTCCTATAAATGATGCTTGTCTTTTCCTAATCTTCTTTATTAATGATCTTCTTGTGTCTGCTTCCTTCAAGACTTTCTCGTTTGTTTTCTTTGCTGTCCATGGAACTCTCAACATTCTTCTTCGCATTTCAGTGGCAATGGCAGTGACTACAATGAAATCAGACGGTGTAACAAATTGGATCAGACAGCTCTGAGGCTTGCATACCGCTTTAACTTAACCATTTCCCTCCTTCCCACCGTCCACTGGTTGCAAAACCTTAACCTTTTCACTGCCTTACTCTGTCAATCTGTCACCCCCTCCACCAACTGCAAAAAACAACAACAAAACAAACAACAAACAAACAAACAAACAAAAACCTTAACCCATTCACTCCTTTACCCTTTCACTCTCATCTATCCATAACCAACAAAACTTAACCCTTTTACCACCTCACCCTATCCACCAGCAGTAAAACACTTAAGGCTTTCACTTCCTCACGTACAATTCCCCACCACCACCACAACCACCACCCATCCACTGGTTATAAAAACTTAACCCTTTCATGTCCACACTCTATCCATCATCTGCAGAAACTTAATCCATTCACTCCTTTATCCTATTCCCCAGCACTCTAGTTGGCGGGTGGGGTGTGGGAGAGGAAAAAGGGTTAATATTTTGCTTTGGTCTCCTGGCTGATAATGCACAAAGCTGATAGATATAGTGGGGAAGCCAAAGGGTGAATTAACCAGGTCACCGCAAATGCTGCATAACACGTATTGATTAGGACCAAGTGGTCAGTCTTGTGCAAACAGCAGCCTGCTACTAGGCGTCCTGTATGGAAGTATGTCGGCGTCAAAATGAGGTAAGATCTGTAAATCAACAACTTCAGTTGCACAGAGAACAAGTGCAAACTAACAACTTTTTATTGCTAACACACACTCGAAACAAACAGAGGAACAAACTGTAACAAAAAATAAGAAACACACACACACACACACACACACACACACGCACGCACGCACGCACACACACACACACACACATACACACACACACACATACGGGCACGTTCACAAACTCGTACCACTTTTCTCCTCGTGGCACTGATGATCGTGATGGTAGGCCTATAAGCGGACAGATAAAACAAAGAAAGAAAAGAAAGAAAGAGAGAAAGAAAGAAAGAAAAGAAAAGAAAAGAAAGAAAAAAGAAAGAAAGACAAAAAAGAAAGAAAAGAAAGAATGAAAAGAAAGAAAGAGAGAGAGAGAAAGAGAGAGAGAGAGAGAGAGAGAAAGAAAGAAAGACAGCAAGAGAGAGAGAAATACACAGAGAGAGAAAGAGAAAGAAAGAAAGACAAAAAGAGAGAGAGAAAGAAATAGAACGAACGAAAGAGAGAGAATGAGAGAAAGAAAAAGAACGAATGAAAGAGAGAACGAAAGAAAGAAAACAAAGAGAGAAAGAAAAAGAACGAATGAAAGAGAGAACGAAAGAAAGAAAACAAAGAGAGAAAGAAAAAGAACGAATGAAAGAGAGAACGAAAGAAAGAAAACAAAAAGAGAACGAACGAACGAACGAATGAAAGAAAAAAAGAAAGAAAGAAAGAAAGAAAAATGGGTTCCTTTAGTACTGACCATAATATGATCACTGAATCGTGATCTACGAGGAATGTTGGGGATTAAGTCTAAACAGCACCATAATTGGACTCTTCAAAGGCAGTCTTTCGCAACGTGAGCCAACATCAATCGACAAGTTATACAGCCCGTAACGTGTTTTATGGTCCTGTTTACACCCTTCTTTTCAACCAGACCGGACTAAAAGCAAAAATAGTTCTATGGAGGTAATATCAACAGCGAGAAAAAATTGCAAGAGCATTCTTTGACAAGCGACCTACATGGACAGTTTATCAGAGGCTTTCTTTGACGAGCGATCTAAAAAATGGCCAGTTTTTCTCCAGTGTAACTGACGTAAAATCGTACATCTTCACAGCTACATATTAACGTAAGCGACCTGAGAAACAAAACACGTTAGGAGCGACATATATATATATATATATATATATATATATATATATATATATATATATATATATATATATATATATTATATATATATATATATATATATATATATATATATATATATAACCGTCAAGGACGATGGTTTGGCGCCGTCACAAGTAATCCTAAACTATTTAGGAAAGGTGATGACATTGAGGTCTGGGTGACCTTGACCTCAGTCACGCTACACTTAACAAGGCTTGTGATGACCAGCCGCAGTGCAGCCGACCGAGTCCGTGTCGCTGAAACGAGACACGCTGGGCTCGCCGAGACAGGCGACGGAACATGTGCCTGCTTACAGCTTGTCAGCTATGTTGACCTTTTCCAGTTTCAGTTTCTCAAAATGACGTAACGCCCTATCGGTATACTCAACCCTAACGGTATACTCAGCCCTATCAGTATACTCAGTCCTATCGGTTATACTTAGCCCTATCAGTATACTCAGCCCTATCGGTATACTTAGCCCTATCAGTATACTCAGCCTATCGGTATACTTAGCCCTATCAGTATACTCAGCCCTATCAGTATACTCAGCCCTATCGGTATACTTAGTCCTATCAGTATACTTAGCCCTATCAGTATGGAAGCAAGTGTTTTCCATCCACACATCCCGACTAACAACTCCTCCCCAGGAGCGCGAAGCACTGGCAACCGGTTCTGTCACATGTATCTCATTACCGGCTCCGGTGGTCAACCAGCGCTCATAGCCATGCAAAAATTAATACATTCCACGTAATATTTTATGTACATTCTTTCCGTTTTAAAAACGTAACAAACTTGTTCATACAGAATGAATAAGAAAAGATATCTTATTTAGTGTCCATAAGATGGAAATAGGACTATCCACCGAAATCGTGAAATGGCTTTGGATAATTTGTTGGGGGTGCGAAAATGTAACACCGTTTGCTGTAAAAGCAGACGAAACCAAAAGTAGGTCGGGATAGGAGGCCAAATTGTACCAAACAATTTTAAATAAATGCATTTCTAATTTAATCGTGAACTTTTCAGTTTCATTGTGTTCACATTTATAATCTTCCGAAGCAATTTATTGGAATGTTAAGCTTTAGATTTCGTAAGTATTATTGTGTATGGTGTTTTCAACGAAATGTACCGATAGGGTTGATATACCGATAGGGCGTTAACAGACGTCTCCACGCTTGGAATGAATTCCATATGCATCGACACTATGTGATGGAGAAGATCCAAAATGAGCATGATATCAGTCCCGTACCTACGAATAGCCCTACGCACTGGCAAGGTTTCAAAAGGTGTGAAAGCAGTCTTTGACAAGCGACACAAACGAATAGTTTACCTCCTGTATAACTAACACGACATCGTAGATTTTCACAGCAGCAAACTGAGATACAAAATGATCAGCAGCAACATGAAATATCTCAGTATCAAGTTCTATGATTTGGTGCCGCCACAAATAATCCTACAAAAAAAAAGTGACCTGCTCACTGTCAGTCTTATCGTTTCCATCATCCTAGTGGTAGCTGCTTCCCCATTTGACTCCTGCAACCTGTCCACCAGCATCCTGTATTGTCAACCATGCTAGCAAAGCAAAAACTTAACTCTTTGACTCCTTCACCCTATCCACCAGCTTCCTGTAGGAAGCTGGTGGATAGGGTGAGGGAGTCATAATCTTAAGTTTTTGCAGTTGAAAGATAGAGTGCGGGAGTAAAAGTTAATGTTTCATAGGTCCCTTCCCCCCCTCCTCCCCATTTCAAAACCATTCAGGCGTATTTAGTTTTGCGCGTTGGTACACTCAGTGCAATTCTGAGACTTTTGCAGTCCAAGCTTTGAATCTTTTTTGTTGTTGTAAATATTTAGATCACTGAAAAACACATCTTGTGCGTAGGATAATTTAGACCCTATAGCTGCTGTTGACAGATGAATCAGTAGTATGTTTGTATCCATTCCCCAGGGTAATCTGCTTATTATCTTTAGAAAATTTAAGGTTTTTCTCGCTTTAGTTGGAATATCATCAAAATGGACATTCCAGCTTAATTTCGATGTTAGATCGACTCCCAGAAATTTCACCTGTTTGTAGCAAGAAACTCTAGGGACAGCCGGACAGTAGAAGGTCCTCAGAGGAGGAACCCCCGTCAAGCAAGTGTTTTGGCCCATAACTCCTGACACTCTCAGGGGGCCGGGCTGTATCCAGGTCATGACTCCTGGATGCCCCTCTGCTGTCGCCATATTTAGGTGTATTTTTCTGTTGTTAAAATTTGTCTTCTTCCGGGAATCAAGCCCGCGCATCTAGGTGGTCAGTTTTCTCAAGCAAAGTCACCCTTGTGATAGATGCCTTAACCACTTAGCTATCGGTCACCAGCAATATATGCGGGAATTTTAAGCTTTATGTGAAGTTCACTTTTGTTCCTCCTGGTCTAGATCCACTGGAGATATTTTCCACTGTTCTGCCATTGCCTTCGGGGCTCTGGTCCTCTCTTTCCCGAAATCGAGAACTGCTTCATGAAATTATAGGCTGATGTGCCTATCAACCCCCTTGCTCCAACCTCTATGACGAGGACTTTGGCTTTGGCTTGAAACCCAGATGTCCTCAAGTTGCTGGCTAGATTGCCATACTTTTCAGTCTTGTAGCTATGGGCTTCCTCCATTCTACTTTCGTATGCTTATATAAACTCCCAGAAATTTTACGACCTGTTTGTTATTTATCACTTCACCGAGCAGTTTGAAAGTAAGCAAGATATGTGAGTTACCACCAGGATCAAATAGCGTCATTTAGTTTTTTTTCAGCTGACAACGACAGACCATTTTCTAACATATACTGTATATAGTTTCCAAGTATTGTGTGTGTATGTGTGAGTGTGTGTGTGTGTGTTGTGTTTGTGTTGTGTGTGTGTGTGTGTTGTGTGTGTGTGTGTGTGTGTGTGTTGTGTTGTGTGGCGCGCGCGCGCTATAACAAAAAACAACAACACCCCCCTTCCAACACATTTACCTGAAAGTTGGATCGGACCCTGTCAAGTGGTACGAACCACAGCTCCGGGCTGACGAGCTGTATGTAGACGCAAGCAGCGGCGACTGAGTGAGTGACCCAGGCAAGGCGGCCACAGAGCGTGAGTGTGTGAGTGTGTGAGTGGGGCCCGTGACCTGACCTGACACAGCTGATTTCTGTCTGGCCCGGCACCGTCTGGTCGCGAAAACAGCGTTACGACAGAACTCTGGGGGTAAACACCATTGGAAACCACAAGCCAGACAGCAGCTAGACGCCTATACAACAAACCTGGCACGTTTTTGGCATCGGCTGCGCCTGCTTCAATTATAAACAACAGTACAGTGAGACTACTAATCGAATTCTTCTTCTCTACTTACTTGGCTACTGTACGACTTGGCAGCTGCGCTTTCATCGTGTCTTGTGCCTAATACAGAGGATTCTAGTCCCATCGAGTGAGGATCTTTGCTCCTGTGTCGAAATAGATCCAGTAATAAAATTTTATGAGAAATTTATAATTCGTGAACTCTGTTACTAAGATATTTATGTACTGTGTACATTTTCAGTGCTGAAGGAAAACAATTTTTTTGTGGTTATGTGAGGTCCAGTGTCGAAGAGCAGAAACCGTGACACTTGTGTGTGGATCTTCGTCACATGGCATCACGTCAGTGGCATTATTACGAAATGGGATTTATTACGAGGACGGAGACGTTAATTTGAGAAACTGAAGGTGAAACTTGTATTAGAAAGTTCTGCTGGATACACTGGAGTTCGTCAAACTGCGTAGTTTAGTTAGTAGTGTTCTGAACAGACTTCTTTCTTCCGATCTTTCTTGCGCTGTACAACTTTAGCTTCACTGTGGTGGCCCAGTTATTAACTGCACCTTGACGTCAACATAGCGACTGGACACAACGCTGTGTCCTTCTGACAGAAATAGTTTGAGCAAAGAGGCGCTCGCTGTAGACCACCTTTATTAATTCATCACAAATAAATACTTAGTTGTTTGTCTATTTATTATGTATTTATTTATTCTACTTTTTTTTGCGTTCCAATTTTTCATGGATGCATTTCTGTATGTTGATTCACCCACACTGTGCAGACACGTTGCTGCAGAAGTCCGCATACTCCGATCGTAGTGGGCGAGTATGCTGGGTGTTTTCATGTTTCCACAGGTCATCAAACACGGATATGATTTACATGAATTATGCTGGGTGTTTTCATGCTTCCACACGTCATCAAACACTGATTAGATTTACATGAATTATGTTGGGTGTTTCCATGTTTCTACAGGTCATCAAACACTGATTAGATTTACAGGAATTATGCTGGGTGTTTTCATGTTTCTACAGGTCATCAAACACGGATATGATTTACATGAATTATGCTGAGTGTTTTCATGTTTCTACAGGTCATCAAACACGGATATGATTTACATGAATTATGCTGGGTGTTTTCATGTTTCTACAGGTCATCAAACACGGATTAGATTTACATGAATTATGCTGGGTTTTTATGTTTCTACAGGTCATCAAACACGGTTTACATGAATTATGCTGGTGTTTTCATGTTTCTACAGGTCATCAAACACGGATTAGATTTACATGAATTATGCTGAGTGTTTTCATGTTTCTACAGGTCATCAAACACGGATATGATTTACATGAATTATGCTGGGTGTTTTCATGTTTCACAGGTCCTCAAACACTGATCTGATTTACATGAATTATGTTGGGTGTTTCATGTTCTACAGGTCATCAAACACGGATTAGATTTATAGAATTATGCTGGGTATTTTCATGTTTTCACAGGTCACCAACACATGATTAGATTTACATGAATTATGCTGAGTGTTTTCATGTTTTTTCACAGGTCTTCAAACACTGATTAGATTTACATGAATTATGCTGAGTGTTTTCATGCTTCCACAGGTCACCAAACACGATTAGATTTACAGGAATTATTGCTGAGTGTTTTCATTTTTTTCACAGGTCCTCAAACACTGATATGATTCACAGGAATTATGCTTGGTGTTTTCATGCTTCCACAGGTCACCAAACACTGATTAGATTTACAGTAATCATGCTGAGTGTTTTCATGTTTTTTCACAGGTCCTCAAACACTGATATAATTCACAGGAATTATGTTGGGCGTTTTCACGTTTCTACAGGTCATCAAACACTGATTAGATTTACAGGATGTACACAGAGTTTTCATGTTTCCACAGGTCATTAACACACTGATCAGATTTACAGGAATTATATTGGGTGTTTTCATGTTTCCACAGGTCATCAAACATTGATTAGATTTACGCGAATTATGCTGGGTGTTTTCATGTTTCCACAGGTCATCAAACACTGACATGATTCACAGGAATTATGCTGGGTATTTTCATGTTTTCACAGGTCCTCAAACACTGATATGATTCGCATGAAGCATGCTGGGTGTTTTAAGTACATCATGTACACATTTTGGCCTGTGGGATCAGAAAAAATCTTTATCCTTTACCCATGCAGGATCGATTGGAAATCTGACATCTTAGCCATTCAGCCATCGCACCTGTTACATCACACATGGCTTCGTGGAAGAACACATTAAATACCAGGGTCTATTCACAATACTATGTGACTAAAGTTAGTTGTGTGTATATATATTTGACTGAAACCAGCTGTGTGTATTCAAGTGACTTAAACTTTATACATGTATATTCATGTGTTTATTTATGTGACTAAAACTACTTATGTGTATTTATGTGTATATTCGAGTGGCTAAAACCAGTCATGTGTATTTATGTGTTTATTCATGTGACTGAAACTAGTTATGTGTATTCATGTGACTAAAACTATGTATTGGCGTGTTTATTCATGTGACTAAAACTAGTTATGTGTATTCGTGTGACTAAAACTTTATGTATTCATGTGTATATTCATGTGACTTGAAGCCAGTTGTGCGTGTTCATGTGACTTAAATCCAGTTGTGTGTATTCATGTGACTTAAAGCCAGTTGTGTGTGTGCATTCATGTGATTTAAAATCAGTTGTGTGTGTGTGTTTGTTCATATGACTTAAAGCCAGTTGTGTGTATTCATGTGACTTAGAGCCAGTTGTGTGTATTCATATGACTATAAGCCAGTTGTGTGTATTCATGTGACTTAAAACCAGTTGTGTGTATTCATGTGACTTAAAGCCAGGTGTGTGTGTTCATGTGACTTAAAACCAGTTGTGTGTATTCATGTGTCGTAAAACCAGTTGTGTGTATTCATGTGACTTAAAGCCAGTTGTGTGTGTGTGTGTGTGTGTGTGTGTGTGTGTGTGTGTGTGTGTGTGTGTGTGTTCATGTGACTTAAAGCCAGTTGTGTGTGTGTATTCATGTGACTTAAAGCCAGGTGTGTGTGTTCATGTGACTTAAAACCAGTTGTATGTGTGTGTTCATGTGACTTAAAGTCAGTTGTGTGTGTGTGTTCATGTGACTTAAAACCAGTCGTGTGTGTGTTCATGTGACTTAAATTTAAAACCAGTTGTGTGTATTCATGTGACTTAAAGCCAGTTGTGTGTATTCATTTGACTTAAAGCCAATTGTGTGTATTCATGTGACTTAAAGCCAGTTGTGTGTATTCATGTGACTTAAAGCCAGTTGTGTGTGTGCATTCATGTGACTTAAAACCATGTTGTGTGTGTGTGTGTGTGTGTGTTCATATGACTTAAAGCCAGTTGTGTGTAGTCATGTGACTTAAAGCCAGGTGTGTGTATTCATGTGCGCTTAGATTTGATTTTGTCAAGATTTTGCGCTATATAAATATTGTTATTATTATTATTATTAATTATTATTAATTATTAAAGCGAGTTGTGTATATTCATGTGACTTAAAGCCAGTTGTGTGTATTCATGTGACTTAGAGCCAGTTGTGTGTATTCATATGACTATAAGCCAGTTGTGTGTATTCATGTGACTTAAAACCAGTTGTGTGTATTCATGTGACTTAAAGCCAGGTGTGTGTGTTCATGTGACTTAAAACCAGTTGTGTGTATTCATGTGTCGTAAAACCAGTTGTGTGTATTCATGTGACTTAAAGCCAGTTGTGTGTGTGTGTGTGTGTGTGTGTGTGTGTGTGTGTGTGTGTGTGTGTGTGTGTGTGTGTGTGTGTTCATGTGACTTAAAGCCAGTTGTGTGTGTGTATTCATGTAACTTAAAGCCAGGTGTGTGTGTTCATGTGACTTAAAACCAGTTGTATGTGTGTGTTCATGTGACTTAAAGTCAGTTGTGTGTGTGTGTTCATGTGACTTAAAACCAGTTGTGTGTATTCATGTGACTTAAAGCCAGTTGTGTGTATTCATTTGACTTAAAGCCAATTGTGTGTATTCATGTGACTTAAAGCCAGTTGTGTGTATTCATGTGACTTAAAGCCAGTTGTGTGTGTGCATTCATGTGACTTAAAACCAGTTGTGTGTGTGTGTGTGTGTGTGTGTGTTCATATGACTTAAAGCCAATTGTGTGTACTCATGTGACTTAAAGCCAGGTGTGTGTGTTCATGTGCGCTTAGATTTGATTTTGTCAAGATTTTGCGCTATATAAATATTGTTATTATTATTATTATTATTATTATTATTATTATTATTATTATTAATTATTATTAATTATTAAAGCGAGTTGTGTATATTCATGTGACTTAAAGCCAATTGTGTGTATTCATGTGACTTGAAGCCAGTTGTGTGTGTGTGTGTGTTCATGTCACTTAAAACCAGTTGTGTGTATTCATGTGACTTAAAACCAGTTGTGTGTGTTCATGTGACTTAAAGCGAGTTGTGTGTATTCATGTGTCGTAAAACCAGTTGTGTGTATTCATGTGACTTAAAGCCAGTTGTGTGTGTGTGTGTGTGTGTGTGTGTGTGTGTGTGTGTGTGTGTGTGTGTGTGTGTGTGTGTGTGTGTGTGTTCATGTGACTTAAAGCCAGTTGTGTGTGTTCATGTGACTTTAAGCCAGTTGTGTGTATTCATGTGACTTAAAGCCAGGTGTATGTGTGTTCATGTGACTTAAAACCAGTTGCGTGTGTGTGTTCATGTGACTTAAAACCAGTTATGTGTGTGTTCATGTGACAAAGCCAGTTGTGTGTATTCTTGTGACTTAAAGCCAGTTGTGTGTATTCATGTGACTTAAAACCAGTTGTGTGAGTGTTCAAGTGACTTAAAGCCAGTTGTGTGTATTCATGTGACTTAAAGCCAGTTGTGTGTATTTATGTGACTTAAAGCGAGTTGTTTGTATCCATGCGACTTAAAGCGAGTTGTGTGTATTCATGTGACTTAAAGCCAGTTGTGTTTGTTCATGTGACTTAAAGCCAGTTGTGTGTATTCATGTGACTAAAGCCAGTTATGTGTGTTCATGTGACTTAAAGCCAGTTGTGTGTATTCATGTGACTTAAAGCCAGTTGTGTGTATTCATATGACTTAAAACCAGTTGTGTGTATTCACATGACTTACATGTAAAGCCAGTTGTGTGTATTCATATGACTTAAAGCCAGTTATGTGTGTTCATGTGACTTAAAACCAGTTGTGTGCAGTCATGTGAATACGGCTGGTTGTGTGCTTTCGTAACACTGTGACCGAAGGCGTTTGTGTTTTGCTCTTACCAGCTGACCCTCTCTTGTTCTGCACTCCCCCCTCCCCCCCGCCACTCCACCATCACCCTCCTCACCTTATGCTGTCTTCTTCAGATGCTGGTACAGCGAATGACCATAGAAATTAACTTTAAACTAGAAGATAACACTCTCCTCTCTCTTTCTTTGTCTCTCTGTCTCTGTCTGTCTGTCTGTCTCCTCTCCTCTTCTCTTCTTTCTCTGTCTCTGACTTCTCTCTCTGTCTCTGTCTTCTCTCTCTGTCTCTTCTCTTCTTTCTCTGTCTCTGTCTTCTCTCTCTGTCTCTTCTCTTCTTTCTCTGTGTCTGTCTTCTGTCTCTTCTCTTCTTTCTCTGTCTTCTGTCTCTGTCTCTTCTCTTCTTTCTCTGTCTCTGTCTTCTCTCTCTGTCTCTTCTCTTCTTTCTCTGTCTCTGTCTCTGTCTTCTCTCTCTGTCTCTTCTCTTCTTTCTCTGTCATCTCTCTCTCTCTCTCTCTCTCTCTCTCTCTGTCTTCTCTTTTCTTCTTTCTCTATCTCTGTCTTCTCTCTCTTTCTCTCTTCTCTTCTTTCTCTGTCTTCTCTCTCTCTCTCTCTCTCTCTCTCTCTCTCTCTCTCTCTCTCTCTCTTCTCTTTTCTTCTTTCTGTCTATCTTCTCTCTCTGTCTCTGTCTCTCTCTCTCTCTCTTTCTCGTTCTCACACTCTGTCTTCTCTTCTTTCTATGTCTCTGTCTGTCTGTCTGTCTCTCTGTCTTCTCTGTTCTTCTTTCTCTGTCTGTCTTCTCTCCCTGTTCTCTTCTCTCTGTCTGTCTGTCTGTCTGTCTTCTCTTTTCGTTTGTCTCTGTCTTTTCTCTCTCTCTCTCTCTCTCTTCTTTTCTTCCTATCTGTCTGTCTCTCTCTTTCTCTCTCTCTCTCTCTTTCTGTCTTCTCTTTTCTTCTTTCTCTGTCTCTGTCTTCTATCTCTTCTCTTCTTTCTCTGTCTTCGTTTTCTCTCTCTCTCTTCTCTCTCTTTCTCTCTCTGTCTGTCTGTCTCTCTCTTCTGTTTTCTTCTTTCTCTCTCTCTCTTTTGCTCTTTCTCTGTCTGTGTCTTCTCTCTCTCTGTCTTCTCTTTTCTTCTTTCTCTGTCTGTGTCTTCTATATCTCTCTCTCTTCTCTTCTTTCTGTTTCTGTCTTCTCTCTCTCTAGCTCTCTCTCTCTAGTTCTCTCTCTCTCTAAGTCTACCTCTCTCTCCCTTCTCTTCTCCTATCTCTCGCTCGCTTGCTCTCTGTGTTTGTGTGTGCGTGACGAGGTTGAGGTCACTCACTGTGTGTCGTCTTAATCTGGAAGTGTGACGTACAACAGAGATAGTGTGACACGGAAAAGTTGGCAAATGAGAACACTGTGTGACGTAACAACACGACCTGTTGTGACATGGAGCTCAAGGGGCCTTATCGGGAAAAAAATAGTTGACCTGTAACAGGAGTACCGAGGCACAGACAGTGTGAAATCAACCTGAACAGTGGAACCAGAAAAACACGAAAATAGAATCAGAACGCGTATTAAATACAGCAAGACAAGACAGGAAAAATGAGCCACATGTATAGCACGAAACGCGCTATGTGCAATATGGAAATTATAACATGCAATATGAACAAAATATAATAGCATGAAAAAGTGTGATATGTAACATGAAGAGTGTGTCATGCAGCCTGGAAAAGTATAACATGCGGCATAAAAAATGTGACACGTAACATGGAAAAATGTGAAATGTAACATGAAAATGCTACAGGAAACTGTGACATCAAACATGATAAAAAGTGACTGCAACATGGAAACGTGTGATATGTAACATGAGAAGTATGACATGCAACATGGAAATTTTAACACACAACATGAAAAGTGAGACATGCAACAGGAAAAAAGTAACACGCAGCCCGGAAAATTGTGAAATATAGCATAAAGACGTGACATGCAACATGAAAAAGTGTAACATGCAATATGAAAACTTGTGACATGCAAAATGAAAACGTGATATGCAACATGAACAAGTGTAACATGCAACTTTGCAAAGTGTAACACGCAACATGAGAAAGTGTAACATGCAACATGAAAAGTGTAACATGCAACTCAACAGCGTTACATACAACATGAAAACGTGACATGCAGCATGGAAAAGTGTAACATGCAACACAGCAGAGTGTTACATACAACATGAAAACGTGACGTGCAGCATGAAAAAGTGAAACATGCAAAAACGAAAGAAGGTAATATGCAACATGAAAAACTGTAACATGCAACATGAAAAATTGTGAATGTAACATGAAAAGTGAGACATGTACAGTGGAAAATAAAGTGAAATGCAACATTCAAAAATGATCACAATGTGAAAAACTGTCATGTGACTTGAAGAATGTGCACTATGAAATGTATGAATGTAACATGAAAAGTGTGACATGCAACATGAAAAATCTAACACACAGCATGAAAAAGTGACATGCGACATGAAAAGGTGTGACTCGAAAAAGAAAGAACGTGCATACAACATGAAAGAGTGTAACGTTGCATTATGAAAAATAGTGATATGCTCTACGGAAAATGTAACATCATTAAAAAAAAAAGTGACATCAACAGGACAACTAGTATCAGTGGGAAATTATGATGTGAACATGAAACTGTGTTATCAAGGAGTAAAAAATGAGAAAACTTTTGACTTGCCATATGGGAAGTGTGATATCAGTGAGAAAAGTGTGACGTCGATGGGAAAAGTGTTATATCAATGAGAAAAGTTTGACATAAGAGAGGAAAGTGTGACATCAGAGGGGGAAGTGTGACATTAATTGATAACGTGTGACATCAATGCAGACAATGTGACATTAATGGGGAAGTGTGACATCATTGGGAAAAGTGTGACATCATTGGGAAAAGTGTGACATCACTGGGAAAAGTGTGACATCGTGTGACATCACTGGGAAAGTGTGGCATCAGTCAGAAAAGTGACATCATTGGAAAAGTGTGACATCAGTCGGAAAAGTGTGACATAAATGGGGAAAGTGTGACGTATAGGAAGGATGTGTCATCAACAGGTAAGGGGGAAAGTGTGACATCAACTGGAAAAGTGTGACATCAACTGGAAAAAAAAAAGTGACATGAAAGTGAAAAGTATGACTTTCAATATGCAAACTATGACATGAAAATTGAAAATTTGACTCAGAACTTGTAACGCACAAAAGGAAAAGACATGTAATCAGGAAAAAATGTGACATCAACTGCAACCAGAAAAGTGTATTACGAAAATGTGACAACAGGAAAAGTGTCACATGCAACACAAAAACACGCAACATACCGCAGGAAAACTGAAAAATGTAACAAATATACGAATTATACACAATACTGAACAAAATAAAAACAAAACCTGAAAAATGTGACATGCACACGAATTATACACCATACTGAACACACAAAAAAGTGACATATATCAGGAAAGTTATTGTGACATGACAGTCTTAACAACTCGCCCAACACTGTGTAGGCCATGGCCATGGGTAATAAAAGTCGTGAGCCAGAGCTGGAGCAGTGAGTCATCTCTCACCAAGTGCAGACAGCTAAGCCAGCCTGTACTGAAATAACTGGGGGATCGAAAAGGAGAGAGAGACAGAGACAGACAGACAGACAGACAGAGACAGAGAGAAAAAGACATAGAGGTCTACACACACAGACAGACGGACAGACAGAAAAAGACAGACAGACAGAAAAGGACAGACAGACTTATAGACAGAGAGAGAGAGGGGGGGGGGGGAGAGAGAGGAGGGGAGGAGAGAGAGAGAGAGAGAGAGAGAGAGAGAGAGAGACATACACACACAGACGGACAGACGGAAAAGGACAGACAGACCTATAAACATTGAGAGAGAAAGACACAGAGAGAGACAGAGAGAGGGAGACAGATAGATAGATAGATAGAGAGACAGCCAGACAGCCAGACAGAGAGAGAGAGGGAGAAAGATAGAGAGAGACAGAGACAGACAGACAGAGAAAGAGACATAGTCAGCAGTACAGTGGCTTTTACCTAAAAAAGGGAAACGTTCTGAATGACTAAACCAGGCACAGATTTCCCTGAACTTTTGACCACAAGGGAGGGGAGCAGACTACAGTCTCCCCCCCACCCCCATACACCATTCTCTTCCTTCTTTCGTTCCTCAAAGCGGTGGTCCAATGAGACGACCTTTGTGCGGGCGGGCAATGGCCGAGGATTAAACCACACACCCTCAAGTCTACAATGGTCCAGCTTGCACTGGTGTGACCTCACAGGAGCACTGACCACGTGAACGAACAGAAAAGTACAAAAGCTTGGACAGAAATTCATTCCTGGGAGTCATGTCAGTTAGATGGAGCAAACACACTGAAACTTAAATTTCAGGACAAGATATCAAATTAAAGGTCAGACCAAGG
>CM060307.1:41074779-41117279 GCA_030674185.1 Monoplex corrugatus | reverse complement strand
AATGAATTAAAGGTTTGAATCACAGCACATCTAGCTATTCTGTATAAACTCGTCTCACATGACCGAAAGACCCCCCCCCCCCCCCCCCAAGTTAATGCACAAAGCCTCATGTGGGTTAAGGCGAAGGAGGCCTCTGTCATTATCTTGTTCCGGTAGGTGGGCTGGAACTGGGTGGCGCGCTGTGTGGCTATGTCCCAGGGTTTGTTATTTCCCTACCTTAACATTCGGTCTGTGATGATGACTGGGTCCGAATGGGCCATGCAGCCCATAGACAGCCCCCCCCCCCCCCCCACCTTACATCCCTTTGCTTGGCTACCGTGTGGCGTCGAATCTGGGAGATGATTCTCCGGTCAGTTGTGAGACGTTGTTGTTCTAGGTCTCCGTCTAGTACCCTCGTATGTATCTTGTTATTGAAATTCATTTAGAAAATACTGTTCACATACCTTCTGAAAGAAAACAACAACAACAACAAATAAATTAGGATAGATTAGATAGATAGAAGATAGATAGATAGATAGATAGATAGATAGATAGAGAGAGAGAGAGAGAGAGAGAGAGAGAGAGGTATATTAACAACAACAACAACAACAAAATAGGATACTGGGAAAAAAACCAAAAAACCACAAAAACAAAAACAAACAAACAAACAAAAAACCCCAACCTACCAAACAGACAAGATGGTTTAGCCATTATGACAAATTTCCCTTCCTCTTTAAAAAAACAAAAACAACAACAACAAAAACACACACACACACACACTCACAGCTGCAATCTTAATTTTCAGTTCTTTAGAAAGAGGTTTGTGTCACACAAACACACCTCCTTCTCTGGTCGATAAAAAGTAATCTCACTCTTTTGAAAGAAAGATTGAAAAAAGGCAAAAAGTTTGAAAATGGATGTGATTGGTTGGTTTAACATGAAAACATAGTATGATCAAGCCATATTGACATTCTTCCTTTTACATCACGTAGATGATAACAATAAGACAGGCGACCTTGAAAATATCTCGAATCAGTAAGACGTAACTTTCGAACATCATACTCCAAATTAGATCTGGATCATAAATCGCGGTGTTATGTACATTTCAACATTCTTTTAGTTCTGACCTTGGAAATGTGCCAAGTCAACCAAAGTTCGGCATTCGTGATTGCGACTCAAGGTGTCACTAAAGCTAAAATGAAAATGATTATGTTCATTTTAAACTTTAATGTTCACACTTCACTCATGAGGTCTTGTTAGGAGTGAGTCTGACGTGAGGTTGTACAGTTGTTAAAAATCCATGTTTGAACAGCCAATGCAAGAAACCTTTACCGATGACAGAACGTTCAGTTTGTGTGTACAGTCTTGCCCTTTGCCGAAGGAAAAGAAAGATATAAGCCACCTATCATAAAAATCTTCTTCTCTCTCTCTCTCCGTGTCTGTCTATCACACACACACACACCACACACCACTCACACACACACACACACACACACACACACACAACACATACACACACACACTCACACACACACACACACACACACCATCACACACACATCACACACACACACACACACACACACACATACACACATACATACATATATATTCTCCTTTATTTTATTATGTTTTTTTTGTTTTGCTTTATGTATATGACGTGTTTTTTTTTTCTCTTTTTTTTCTTTTTGTAAGCAATGTGGAGACTAATTCGTATCAGGCAAAGGTGGAGTGATTTAAGCCGTGGTAACAGGCCTCGTTTGCCGCCGAATGGGTGGCGGCAAAAAGGTCGAAAGCCGGAAAGTAGGCCACGCTGACCCATTTACCTCTCAACACAGTCTGAGTGACGCGCTGTGGACTGGGGCTGACAACATTGTTTTCTTTGCGCGCGTTACCGTTGCCATTTGTACTGTATGGAAGGCTACAGGTGCCTTAGTGTGATAAAAAAAAAAAAAAAAAAAAAAAAATCGATAGCAAATTCCTCCACGCCACACTTCCTTTTCACTTTCTTTCTTCCTTCCTTCCTTCCTTTCTTTCTTTCTTTCTTTCTTTCTTTCTTTTTTCCTCCTTTCTTTTTTTTTTTCTGTCTGTCTTCCTTCCTTCCTTCCATCCTTTCTTTCTTCCTTTCTTTTGCATTTTTCTTTCTTTCTTCTTTTTTTTTTTTTAAGAATTCACAAAATCCAATGTAGTTTTGTTTTCGATTGTTTTTCCATCTGTTGCAGTCCCTAATTTCTAGCTGTTCAAAGCACAGTTTTGGCAAAAGTGAAAAATAAAGTGACATGGTATCAGCTTTTTGGTGTGGTTATGACACATATCCCGATTCATTGTCCAAGATCATCCTTCAGGACACTTCGGGAGGAGACCGTCGCCAAATGTGACAGAGGAAGAGCTGGGTGACAAATACCAGGCCTTCGTCAAGCGTAAACGTAAGTTCACTAGAGAACAAACAACAAATACACAACGTAGGAGAAAAAGACTAAAACTTCCCTGCTGCTTCGTCCAGCGGGAGAAAAGGCTTAATACAAAAATTGTGAGAAAAAGACTAAAACTTCACTGCTGCTTCGTCCAGCGGAAGAAAAGGCTTAATACAAAATTTAGGAGAAAAAAATAAAACTTCACTGCTGCTTCGTTCAGTGGAAGAAAAGGCTTAATACAAAATTTAGGAGAAAAAAATAAAACTTCCCTGCTGCTTCGTCCAGCGGGAGAAAAGGCTTAATACAAAAATTGTGAGAAAAAGACTAAAACTTCCCTGCTGCTTCGTCCAGCGGGAGAAAAGGCTTAATACAAAAATTGTGAGAAAAAGACTAAAACTTCACTGCTGCTTCGTCCAGTGGGAGAAAAGGCTTAATACAAAAATTGGGAGAAAAAGACTAAAACTTCCCTGCTGCTTCGTCCAGTGGGAGAAAAGGACTAATACGAAAAATAGACGAAAAAGACTAAGATTGCCCTGCTGTTCGTCCAGTGGGAGAAAAGGACTAAAATCATTTTAAATGATTTTAGTCCTTTTCTCCCACCTGACGAAGCAGCAGGAAAGTTTTAGTATTTTTCTCCCAATTTTTGTATTTTATGTTTGCTCTCTTGTGATCTTACGTTTACGTTTGACGAAGGCCAGTTGGCCGAGAATCTGCGCCTGTCTTGTCTGGTTGTGTTATTATAATTACGCGTTCTGATTCTGTTTTCGTGTTATTCTGGTTCCTGTTTGCTTGAACGCGGGCAGTCACTCTTGTTTTGGATACCAGACGTTTTGTAATGCACTTGATCGACTTGTACATGGACGCCGATGATAAGAATTTTTTTTCGTAACTTTTTGTTTTGTTTGATATTCATCTATCATATTTCTATTTTCATCACTGTGTTGGTTGACATGTCTCGCCCTTCCCGTCCTTTGTTCGCTTTTAGCTCTTCCTTTACTTTCTTCTTTTCCGTTGATTCTTTGTTTGTAATCTATCTATCTATTCTATCTATCTATCTATCTTTATCATCGTATTATCTATCTATCATTGTGATCTATCTATCTAGTCTATTATCTGTTTCTACTGTCTACTATCTATTATCTGTTTATCTATCTATCTATCTATCTGATTCTGTTGATCTATTCTATCTATCTGTCTATCTATCTGCATCTATCTATCTATCTATCTATCTATCTTTTATCTATCTGTCTATTATCTGTCTATCTATCTTCTATCTATCTGTCTATCTTCTCTTCATTCTATTTTATCTTCTACTGTCTATCTATCTATCTGTCTATCTATTTTATTCTTTCTATCTTTGTTATCTATCTATTATCTATCTATCTATCTATTATCTATTATCTATCTATCTGTCTATCTATCTATCTATATCTATCTATCTGTCCTATCTATCTATCTATCTTCTATCTATCTATCTATCTGATCTGTCTAGTCTATCTATCTATCTATCTATCTATCTCTATCTATCTGTCTATCTATCTATCTATCTGTCTTATCTATCTATCTTATCTATCTGTCTATCTATCTATCATCTGTCTATCTATCTATCTAGTCTATCTACTTCTATCTATCTACTATCTACTATCTGTCTATCTATCTATCTACCTATCTATCTATCTATCTGTCTATCTATACTATCTATCTATTATCTATTCTATCATCTATCTGTCTATCTATCTATCTGTCTATCTATCTATCTATCTACTATCTATCTGTCTATCTATCTATCATTATCTATCTGTCTATCTATCTATCTATCTATCTGTCTGTCTATCTGTCTGTCTATCTATTCTATCTGTCTATCTATCTATCTATCTATCTGTCTATCTATCTCTATCTATCTATCTATCTATCTATCTATCTGTCTATCTACCTATATATCTACCTATCTATCTATCTGTCTGTCCATCTATCTGTCTGTCTGTCTATCTCTTTCTTTCTTTATTTGCTTGTGTGTTTGTTTGTTTGTTTATTCATTTGTTTTCACAGTTGTATATTTATTTCTGACTGGTATTTTAATGTTATGTGATTATTGTTTTTGTTCTTATTGTTAAAGGCTGACATATATATTTTACATGCCTTTGTTTCTTACGCTATTTTAAAGCAATTGATCACTTGGCAGGTAAAAGTCTGTTTAGTGACCATTCCTGTGTATAACTTCTTTGGCATCGTACGTGTTCATCTATTCTTTAATACATTCATATCAGAGAGGCTGTCTTCCAGCCTCTGGTTTTAAGTCATATGCATAGAGTAGCATTAGACAGGCCTCATGGGACTTAATGCTACCATCTTCAAGTTGTTTATTTTTTCTGGCCTGCTTGTTGCCTGGTACCCCAGACTGATCGAGGATCCTGTCTACAGTTGTGTCCCATCAGTCGCCGAAAGACTACAATGATTTGGGGTTGGATAAGGCAACTATTCAGAACCTCAAGTCTGGAATTTCTTCTATAAGTATTCAGGAACCAGAAAAAAAAGGACCACGAAAAAAGAACCAGAACGCGTATTTAATACAACCAGACAAGACAGGCGCAAATTTTGTGTTCATCTATTCATAGCAGATAGGCTGATTCTTTTTTCATGGTTTTTTTTTTTCTGGTTCCTGTTTTCTTGAACGCGGGCAGTCACACTTGTTTTGGATTTCCTGTAAGTATTAGTCACATTTGAATAATTCCATATGCACTCAAAATCTGCCAGCAGTGATCTGGCAGATTCCTTGCGCCTGTGAAAAACTTTATGCGCTGGCCAGGTCTTAAAATGCAGGGATTAGAAGATAAGGAAGAGTCTTGGTTAAGTTGTTAACGTGATAGTTTTCTTTTTCGTTTGTTTGCGTGTGTATGCATTAAGGTTTAATCGAAAATTAAACTGGGTTATCCTTTGTACGAGTTATAACTTGTGGGGCTTCGAAAACCCCCCCACTATTTGTTGAGAATGGTTCGACAGCATTTGCGATATCTGTAGTAATTATTATTACCTACTTTAAGCCCTTTGACTCCCTCATCCTATCCATCAACTGCAAAAGCTTTAACCTTTGGCTCCCTCACCCTATCCACCAGCTTCCTCCAGGAAGCTGGTGGATAGGGTGAGGGAGTCAAAGGGTTAAGTATTTGCTTTGCTGGCATGGTTGACAATACAGGATGGTTGTGGACAGGGTGCTGGAGTCAAAGGATGAAACGATCCTGTGTTAAGTTTTAATCTTGCGCACGCCAGTGGTGGCTGTGTTCCTTAGATTTATTCGAGGGATGTATTGTGTAGCCTTGACACTCAGTCTCAGTCCGAAAGGGAACTCCATTGTATCATCATTATTATTATCATCATTCTTGTCATCATTATGGTATTGTGAAGAAATTGTCCCATCACTGTCATCATCATGGCATTGTGAAGAAATTGTGCCATCACTGTCATCATCATGGCATTGTGAAGAAATTGTGCCATCACTGTCACCATCATGGCATTGTGAAGAAATTGTGCCATCACTGTCATCTTTATGGCATTGTGAAGAAATTGTGCCATCACTGTCACCTTTATGGCATTGTGAAGAAATTGTCCCATCACTGTCATCATTATGGCATTGTGAAGAAATTGTCCCATCACTGTCATCATTATGGCATTGTGAAGAAATTGTGCCATCACTGTCATCATTATGAAGAAATTGTGCCATCACTGTCATCATTATGGCATTGTGAAGAAATTGTCCCATCACTGTCATCATCATGGCATTGTGAAGAAATTGTGCCATCACTGTCATCATTATGGTATTGTGAAGAAGTTGTGCCATCACTGTCATCTTTATGGCATTGTGAAGAAATTGTGCCATCACTGTCATCATTCTGGCATTGTGAAGAAATTGTGCCATCACTGTCATTATTCTGGCATTGTGAAGAAATCTTCCATTACTGTCATCATTATGGCACTGTGAAGAAAATTTCCCATAACTGTCCTCATTATGGCATTATGAAGAAATTCTCCCATCGCTGTCATCATTCAGGCATTGTGAAGAGATTGCCCCATCACTGTCATCATTATGGCATTGTAAAGATATTATGCCATTACTGTCATCATTATGGCATTGTGAAGAAATTGTCCCATCACTGTCATCATTCATGGCATTGTGAAGAAATTGTGCCATCACTGTCATCATTATGGCATTGTGAAGAAATTGTGCCATCACTGTCATCATCATGGCATTGTGAAGAAATTGTGCCATTACTGTCATCATTATGGCATTGTGAAGAAATTGTGCCATCACTGTCATCATTATAGCATTGTGAAGAAATTGTGCCATCACTGTCATCATCATGGCATTGTGAAGAAATTGTGCCATTACTGTCATCATCATGGCATTGTGAAGAAATTGTGCCATCACTGTCATCATTATGGCATTGTGAAGAAATTGTTCCATCACTGTCATCTTTATGGCATTGTGAAGAAATTGTACCATCACTGTCATCATCATGGCATTGTGAAATTGTGCCCATGTCATCATTGGATGTGAAGATTGTCCATCTTCATCTTGGCATTGAAAATGCCATCATGTCATCTTGGCATTGTGAGAATGTGCATCACTGTCATATTGCTTGTGAAAATTGTCCATCACTGTATATTCTGGCATTGTGAAGATTTTCCATTACTGTCTATTATGGCATGTGAAGAATTCCATACTGTCTCATTATGGCATTTGAAATTTCCATCCTGTCATCTTAGGCATTGTGAAGAATTGCCATACTGTCATCATTATGGCATTGTAAAGAATTTGCCATACTGTCATCATTATGCATTGTGAAGAAATTGTCCATCACTGTCATCATATGCATTGTGAAGAAATTGTGCCATTACTGTCATCATATGGCATTGTGAAGAAATTGTCCCATCACTGTCATCATATGGATTGTGAAGAAATTGTCCCACTGTCATCTTTATGGCATGTGAAGAAATTGTGCATCATGTCATCATCTGGCATTGTGAAGAAATTGTGCATCACGTCATCTTGGCATTGTGAAGAATTCCATACTGTCATCATTTGGCATTGTGAAGAAATTTCCAACTGTCTCATCATGGCATTGAAAATTTCCATCATGTCATATGGCATGTGAAGAAATTGTGCCATCACTGTCATCTTATGGCATTGTAAGAAATTGTGCATCACTGTCACTTATGGCATTGTGAAGAATTGTCCATCACTGTCATCATTTGGCATTGTGAAGAATTGTCCATACTGTCATCATTATGGCATTGTGAAGAAATTGTGCCATCACTGTCTCATTATGGAAGAAATTGTGCATCACTGTCATCATTATGGCATTGTGAAGAAATTGTCCATCACTGTCATCTTATGCATTGTGAGAAATTGTGCCATCACTGTCATCATTATGGCATTGTGAAGAAATTGTCCATACTGTCATCATATGGCATGTGAAGAAATTGTGCCATCACTGTCATCATTATGGCATTGTGAAGAAATTGTCCATCACTGTCATCTTATGGCATTGTGAAGAAATTGTCCATCACTGTCATCATCTGGCTTGTGAAGAAATTGTGCCATCACTGTCATCATTATGGATTGTGAAGAATTGTCCATCACTGTCATCTTTATGGCATTGTGAAGAAATTGTCCATCACTGTCATCATTTGGCATTGTGAAGAATTGTGCCATCACTGTCATCATTTGGCATTGTGAAGAAATTGTGCCATCACTGTCATATTCTGGCATTGTGAAGAAATTTCCATACTGTCATCATTATGGCATGTGAAGAAATTTCCATACTGTCTCATTATGGCATTTGAAGAAATTTCCCATCCTGTCATCATTAGCATTGTGAAGAATTGCCATCACTGTCATCATTATGGCATTGTAAGAATTTGCCATTACTGTCATCATTATGGCATTGTGAAGAAATGTCCATCACTGTCATCATTATGATTGTGAAGAATTGTGCCATACTGTCATCTTATGGCATTGTGAAGAAATTGTCCATCCTGTCATCATTTGGCATTGTGAAGAAATTGTGCCATCACTGTCATATTTGCATTGTGAAGAAATTTCCATCACTGTCATCATTATGGCATGTGAAGAAATTTCCATACTGTCTCATTATGGCATTTGAAGAAATTTCCATCACTGTCATCTTAGGCATTGTGAAGAAATTGCCATCACTGTCATCATTATGGCATTGTAAGAATTATGCCATTACTGTCATCATATGGCATTGTGAAGAAATTGTCCATCACTGTCATCATTTGGCATTGTGAAGAATTGTGCATCACTGTCATCATTATGGCATTGTGAAGAATTGGCCATCACTGTCATCTATGGCATTGTGAAGAAATTGTGCCATACTGTCATCTTATGGCATTGTGAAGAAATTGTGCCATCACTGTCATCATTAGGCATTGTGAAGAAATTTGCCATCACTGTCATCATCATGGCATTGTGAAGAAATTGTGCCATACTGTCATCTATGCATTGTGAAGAAATTGTGCCATCACTGTCATCTTATGGCATTGTGAAGAAATTGTGCATCACTGTCATCTTATGGCATTGTGAAGAAATTGTCCATCACTGTCATCATTATGGCATTGTGAAGAAATTGTGCCATCACTGTCATCATTATGGATTGTGAAGAAATTGTGCCATCACTGTCATCTTTATGGCATTGTGAAGAAATTGTGCCATCACTGCATTTTTGGCATTGTGAAGAAATTGTCCATACTGTCATCATTTGGCATTGTGAAGAAATTGTGCCATCACTGTCATCATCTGGCATTGTGAGAAATTGTGCATTACTGTCATCATTATGGCATTGAAGATTCCCTATGTCCTATGGCTTAAAATTTCCATCCTGTCTCATTGCTTGTAGAATTGCCATCACGCATATATGGCATTGTAAGAATACATTATGTCATATATGCATGTGAAGAATCCACTGTCTCATTATCTTGAAGAAATTTCCATCTGTATCATTAGCATTGTGAGAATTGCCATCACTGTTCATTTATTTGTAAGTAATTTGCATATGTATGCTTGAAAATTCCACCTGCTCATCTGGCTTGTGAAGAAATTGTGCTCACGTCACATTGCTTTGAAGAAATTGTGCCTCACGTCATCATATGATGAAGAAGGCCATATGTCATCATTATGCATTGTGAAGAAATTGTGCATCACGTCATCATATGCATTGTGAAGAAATTGTGCCATCACTGTCATCATATGCATTGTGAAGAAATTGTGCATACTGCATCATATGGCATTGTGAAGAAATTGTGCCATTACTGTCATCATTATGGCATTGTGAAAAAATTGTCCATCACTGTCACATTGGCATTGTGAAGAATTGTGCCATCACTGTCATCATCATGGCATTGTGAAGAAATTGTGCCATCACTGTCATCTTTATGCATTGTGAAGAAATTGTGCATCACTGTCATCATGGCATGTGAAGAAATTGTGCCATCGTCATCAATGGCATTGTGAAGAAATTGTGCCATCACTGCATCATTTGGCATTGTGAAGAAATTGTGCCATCACTGTCATCATCATGGCATTGTGAAGAAATTGTGCCATACTGTCATCATATGGCATTGTGAAAAATTGTCCATCACTGTCATCATTATGGCATTTGAAGAAATTGTGCCATCACTGTCATCTTTATGGCATTGTGAAGAAATTGTCCATCACTGTCATCATATGGCATTGTGAAGAAATTGTGCCATCACTGTCATCATTATGGATTGTGAAGAATTGTGCCATCACTGTCATCTTTATGCATTGTGAAGAAATTGTGCCATCACTGTCATCATTCTGGCATTGTGAAGAAATTGTGCCATCACTGTCATTATCTGGCATTGTAAGAAAATCTTCCATTACTGTCATCATTATGGCATGTGAAGAAAATTTCCCATAACTGTCCTCATTATGGCATTGTGAAGAAATTTCCCATCCTGTCATCATTCAGGCATTGTGAAGAATTGGCCATCACTGTCATATTATGGCATTGTAAAGATATTATGCCATTACTGTCATCATTATGGCATTGTGAAGAAATTGTCCCATCACTGTCATCATTCTGGCATTGTGAAGAAATTGTGCCATCACTGTCATCATTATGCATTGTGAAGAAATTGTGCCATCACTGTCATCATCATGGCATTGTGAAGAAATTGTGCCATACTGTCATTATTCTGGCATTGTGAAGAAATTCTTCCATTACTGTCATCATTATGGCATTGTGAAGAAATTGTGCCATCACTGTCATCATCATGGCATTGTGAAGAAATTGTGCCATTACTGTCATCATCATGGCATTGTGAAGAAATTGTGCCATCACTGTCATCATCGTGGCATTGTGAAGAAATTGTGCCATCACTGTCATCATTATGGCATTGTGAAGAAATTGTGTCATCACTGTCATCATTCTGGCATTGTGAAGAAATTGTGCCATCACTGTCATCATTATGGCATTGTGAAGAAATTGTGCCATCACTATCATCATCATGGCACTTGTGAAGAAATTGTGTCATCACTGTCATTATTCTGGCATTGTGAAGAAATTGTGCCATCACTGTCATTATTCTGGCATTGTGAAGAAATTCTTCCATTACTGTCATCATTATGGTACTGTGAAGAAAATTTCCCATAATTGTCCTCATTATGAAGAAATTCTCCCATCGCTGTCATCATTCTGGCATTGTGAAGAGATTGCCCCATCACTGTCATCATTATGGCATTGTAAAGATATTATGCCATTACTGTCATCATTATGGCATTGTGAAGAAATTGTCCCATATGCCATTACTGTCATCATTATGGCATTGTGAAGAAATTGTCCCATTACTGTCATCATTATGGCATTGTAAAGATATTATGCCATTACTGTCATCATTATGGCATTGTGAAGAAATTGTCCCATCACTGTCATCATTATGGTATTGTGAAGAAATTGTCCCATCACTGTCATCATCATGGCATTGTGAAGAAATTGTGCCATCACTGTCATCATCATGGCATTGTGAAGAAATTGTGCCATCACTGTCACCATCATGGCATTGTGAAGAAATTGTGCTATCACTGTAATCTTTATGGCATTGTGAAGAAATTGTGCCATCACTGTCACCTTTATGGCATTGTGAAGAAATTGTCCCATCACTGTCATCATTATGGCATTGTGAAGAAATTGTCCATCTACTGTCATCATTATGGCATTGTGAAGAAATTGTCCCATCACTGTCATCATTATGAAGAAATTGTGCCATACTGTCATCATTATGGCATTGTGAAGAAATTGTGCCATCACTGTCATCATTCTGGCATTGTGAAGAAATTGTGCCATCACTGTCATCATTATGCATTGTGAAGAAATTGTGCCATCACTGTCATCATTATGGCATTGTGAAGAAATTGTCCATTACTGTCATCATTATGCATTGTGAAGAAATTGTGCCCATCATGTCATCTTATGGCATTGTGAAGAAATGTGCCCCATCACTGTCATCATTATGGCATTGTGAAGAATTATGCCATACTGTCATCATTATGGCATTGTGAAGAAATTGTGCCACACTGTCATCATTATGGCATTGTGAAGAAATTGTCCATCACTGTCATCTTTATGGCATTGTGAAGAAATTTGCCATTACTGTCATCTTTATGGCATTGTGAAGAAATTGTGCCATCATTGTCATCTTATGGCATTGTGAAGAAATTGTGCCATCACTGTCATCTATTGGCATTGTGAAGAATTGTGCCATACTGTCATCATCATGGCATTGTGAAGAAATTGTGCCTATCACTGTCATCATTATGGCATTGTGAAGAATTGTGCCATCACTGTCATCTTTCTGGCATTGTGAAGAAATTGTGCCATCACTGTCATCATTATGGCATTGTGAAGAAATTGTGCCATCACTGTCATCATCATGGCATTGTGAAGAAATTGTGCCATCACTGTCATCATTATGGCATTGTGAAGAAATTGTGCCATTCACTGTCATCATTATGGATTGTGAAGAAATTGTGCCATCACTGTCATCATTCTGGCATTGTGAAGAAATTGTTCCATTACTGTCATCATATGGCATTGTGAAGAAATTGTGCCATACTGTCATCATCATGGCATTGTGAAGAAATTGTGCCATACTGTCATCATCATGGCATTGTGAAGAAATTGTGCCATCACTGTCATCTTTATGGCATTGTGAAGAAATTGTGACCATCACTGTCATCATTATGGCATTGTGAAGAAATTGTGCCATCACTGTCATCATTATGGCATTGTGAAGAAATTGTGCCATCACTGTCATCTTATGGCATTGTGAAGAAATTGTGCCATCACTGTCATCATTATGGCATTGTGAAGAAATTGTGCCATCACTGTCATCATTCTGGCATTGTGAAGAAATTGTGCCATCACTGTCATTATTCTGGCATTGTGAAGAAATTCTTCCATTACTGTCATCATTATGGCACTGTGAAGAAAATTTCCCATAACTTGTCCTCATTATGGCATTATGAAGAAATTCTCCTATCGCTGTCATCATTCGGCATTGTGAAGAGATTGCCCCATCACTGTCATCATTATGGCATTGTAAAGATATTATGCCATTACTGTCATCATTATGGCATTGTGAAGAAATTGTCCCATCCACTGTCATCATTATGCATTGTGAAGAAATTGTCCATTACTGTCATCATTATGGCATTGTGAAAGAATTGTCCATTACTGTCATCATTATGGCATTGTGAAGAAATTGTCCCATCACTGTCATCATTATGCATTGTGAAGAAATTGTGCCATCTATTGTCATCATCATGGCATTGTGAAGAATTGTGCCATCACTGTCATCTTTATGGCATTGTGAAGAAGTTGTGCCATCATGTCATCATTCATGGCATTGTGAAGAAATTGTGCCATCACTGTCCCACCTACTTGCTGTACATTGTGACTCATGTTATTGTGGGTGTGGAGATTGTCGCGAGACGAATGATCATCGGCATGTGGAATATGTGCCACACTGTATCATTATGGCAGTGAGGTGGGGTATCACTATAATCAAAAGAAACAATATATTATGCACGAATGAATATATAAACGAATAAGTGAATAAATAAATAGATACATACGAACTACGTACAGTTTATGAACAGTTCCTAATGTCTCTTACTGGCACCCGAAAGTTTCCACGTAATTAACGCCGAAACACTGCACTTTTGCTGTCAAAAATGTTTACCGCCATGTTTTAAGTGAAAGTTTTATACGAGGTTTGTTTGTTGAGCAAAGCTAGTGGTTTACCATACAATAGCATTCTAAGTATTGCCAGGCCTTGTCTCTGATACTTCTTTTTTATCTCTATCTCCATCCCCACTCGAGTCCCCAGTCCCCTCCCCCACCTATCTCTCTCTCTCTCTCTCCTCTCTCCCCTCCACTCTCCTCTCTCCCCTCCACTCTCCTCTCCTCTCTCTCTCTTTCTGTTTTCTCTGTCTCTGTATCGCTTGTAGTCCCTTGTGGAGGGTAAGGGCTGGATGGAAAGAATATGATCTAACTATTCTCTCTCTCTCTCCTCTGTCTGTCTGTCTGTCTCTCTTTGTCTCTCTTTCTCTGTCTATCTGTCCCCCTGTCTGTCTGTCTATCTGTCTCTCTCTCGCTCTCTCTCTCTTTCACACATACACACACACGCGCCGCGCGCGCACCCATGAACACATTTGAACTCACATACACGCTTAAACACACACACACACACACACACCACACAGAAAGCTTTGGTCGATATGAAATAACCTTGTTTTTAGAAGAGAGATTGAACATGGGAAATATTCTCTGTCTCCCTGGGAAATTATGTCATAAATTCTGTATCTCCCTCCCTCCCTCTCTTGTATTTTCCTGTGGGGGTAAGGGCAGGATGAGTGCAGGGGTGCAGGGGAAGGAGGGAGGGGAGGAGTGACTCTAGATGGTCAAGCCACTCCAACAATCTCTTTTCATAACGAAACTGACGGGCGCGGTTATTGTTATTGTTGTTTTTGTTGAAAGCCCAGCCGACTGCGTAGAGCCATATTATGACAATAACCCGTTTCAAAACACACACGATACTTCAACAGGAAAAAGAAAAGAAAATTAAGTACACATATCAATGCATTTGCGAATATAATCTAGGGAGGTGCCCCTGGCGTTGAACACTCCGTCCAATTTATCACACAGGGGACGTAAAAAAAAACATATCTGAATACAAATTTAGATATTCAACTAAGGACACTGAAACATACATGAAAACAGGCCTAAGTTACCTCTTTCTCTCCATTTCTCTTCCTCTCTCTCTCTCTCTCTCTCTCTCACACACACACACACGTACACACACACACACACACGCGCGCACGCACGCACACACGCGCACGCACGCACACACACATGCGCGCGCGCGTGCACGCACGCACGCACACTCACACACACACGCACGCACACACACTCACACACACACATACGCACGCGCACACACGCACACATACACGCATACTAAGTCCGCTCTCCTGGGTACTAGTCTCTCTTGTTTTTTCTTTTAAGATAAGAGTATTGTCAAAAGTTCTTCAGAAAAGACTGTTCACACACCTTACGTGAAAAATTGCCCATTTTCAGACACCTGTGTTGCCTGTGATCTTGACCTTGGTGCCTTACCTTCCAAGCTTATGTTGGTTTTTTTTGCGAGTTCGCAACAATCCACACATTTGATCCAAATTTGGTAACGATTCACTGATAAAGAGCTGAGAAAATCATGTTCACACGTTGTTTTTTTTCTCTCACAGATAGACAGACAGACAGACAAACAGACACACACACACGCATACACGCACAGACACGCACGCACACACACACACACTTACACACACACACACACACACACACACACACACACACACACACACATACACACACACACACACACACACACAAACACACACACACACTGCTCTCACCAGTCGATATGAAATAATCTCCTTTTTAAAGGAAAGGATCTTCTTGTATCTGCAGGCAACCGAGGACTATCATTCATTCATTCATTCACTCACTCACTCATTCGTTCATTCATTCATTCATCCATTGATTGATTGATTGATTGATTGATTCATTCATTCATTCATTCATTTAATCATTCATTCATTCATCTTATTTATCAGATTTTTGTAGAGTGTTTTTTTAGCTGTGTCAATGAAGATCTCATGCAAATCACAGAAAAAGAGTCCTCAGATTTGATTAGGAATGGCATCATCTTGGGGTCATAAGCATAATATTCGGTTACATGGATTTCTCCGATTCCCGACCTTATTTCAGTTGTTATTCGATTGTATTTATTTGTTTATCCCGCCAGGGATACTTTTTCGCCGATCTGTCTGTCTATCTATCTGTCTGTCTGCCTGCCTGCTCTCTGTCTCTCTTTCTCTTTCTGTCTGTCTGTCTCTGTCTGTCCATCTCTGTCTGTCAGTCTGTCTGTGTGTCTGTCTCTTTTTCTCACACACTCTCTCTCTTTGTCTGTCTTTGACTCTCTCTGTCTCTCTGTGTCTGTCTGTCTTTCTCTGTCTCTATGTCTCTGTCTGTCTGTATATGTTTCTCTGTCTCTGTCTGTCTGTCTACTCTCTGTCTCTGTCTGTCTGTCTGTCAGTCTTGTCTCACTCTCTTGCTCTCTCTCTCCCTTCCTTCCTCCCTCTCTCTTTTTCTCTCTCTCGCTGCTGTTTGGAGTTAAATTGCAGCAGGCAACATGTCAATGCTCACAATCATTCCGTGGTGTCTGCTTAGTCTTTGACAATCCCCCTCCCCCCTCTTCCCTACCGCTTGCTTCTGTTTCAAGACATTCCCAGCTCATAGAGTTTCGCGCAAGCTGAAGAATCTGCTAGACCGTCACCGGTAAATTTGGGGGGAGCGCAAATGGAATTGTCCGAGTGTGTTGAATCCTTGAGGGGGGAAAAAACCCAACAACAACTGTAAACATCTTCATGTTCATTTTTTTTTTATTTGTCAGTATAGAGGAAAGTTTTCCATAGAAGGAAACCGTAATCTTGTTTGGTGCTAATGAAAATATGCGCACGTATACAGTATCTGATTTCATAATCTTTGAAAAATATAAGTGTATTTACTAAAGCAAATTCGGGGAAAAGTACCAGACACCATTTACTTACTGCAGAATACCAGACAACAACAAAATAACAAACCTATAATGTAAACTTGAGATGGACATTTGTTTCTTACACGCTAGAAGAGGAAAAATGGCTGCCATGTCTATTCCTAGTTTCACATAAGTTTGATTATAACTCTTGTTTGTTGTTTATGATATATATGTATGTATGTATGTATGTATGTATGTATGTATGTATGTATGTATGTATGTATGTATGTATGTATGTATGTATGTATGCATGTATGTATGTATGTATGCATGCATGTATGTATGTATGTATGTATGTATGTATGTATATATATATACATATACATGTTTATACATGTACATACATACATATATATATATATATATGCGTGTGTGTGTGTGTGTGTGTGTGTGTGTGTGTGTGTGTGTGTGTGTGTGTGTGTGTGTGTGTGTGTGTTTTCTCTATAACTTACATGTATATATATATATATATATATATATATAATATATATATTTATATATATATATTCTCGTATGTATATATTTATCTTACACGTGACATTGTTGATAGTGACTGTTGCTGTTATTTTCATTTTTATAGCCCAGCCGACTTTTCATAACGAAACTGACGGGTGCGGTTATTGTTATTGTTGTTTTTGTTGAAAGCCCAGCCGACTGCGTAGAGCCATATCAGGGCTATAACCGTTTCAAAACAGACACAATACTTCAACAAGAAAAAGAAAAGAAAACAAAATTAAGAACACAAATCAATGCATTCGGGCACATAAACTAAGTAGATGCCCCTGATGTTGACCACTCCGTCCAGTTTATCGCACAAGAGATATAAAAAACATACCTGAATACAAATTTAAACACAACTAAGACATTAAGACATATAGAAACGGGCCTCATCATCATCATCATCATCAGGTGCCCTGCCGCATGGCGTTGGCGACCATGGACTTCCAACCATCTCTATCTCTCGTTGCCCCCAGCATCTCCCCCACCCTCTTCATCCCCAACCAATCTGCAAGTCCGTCCAGCATTCTCTCCCTGGGTCTACCTGGTGCTCTCTTTCTCTCCAGCTTTCCCGTTGTGACCAGGTGCTCCAAATCCCCCTTCCTCATAAAATGGCCTATAAATGTTGCTTGTCTTTTCCTAATCTTCCTTATGAGTGATCTATTTGTGTCTGCCTCCATCAAGACTGTCTCGTTTGTTTTCTTTGCTGTCCATGGAACTCTCAACATTCTTCTGAGAAACCACATCTTGGCTGCCTCGATCCTGCTCTGGCTTTGCTTGCTGACTGTCCATGCCTCGCATCCGTACAACAGTATTGGTTCTATATAACATTCAAGGACTCTCTTTCTGATGTTAATTGATAGGCATTTGTTGATAAGAATGCTTGTCATCTTCCCGAATGCTGTTTTGGCTTGGCCGATTCTGCCAGCTATTTCCGATGTGCTTCTGCCGTCTGATGAAATGACCGTTCCCAGGTATTGTTGGTTTAAATTTCACAAGTTGCCCGCATTTGAGCCAATAGTGTGTCAGTTGTTTTTGGGGAGGGCTAACATAAGCCATTGCTTGATGCCCTGCCCATGCTTTGCTGTATTTATGATTCTTCTTTTCTTGAATAAAGTTTTGTTTAAACCAAATGACCGTTCCCAGGTATTTGAACTTATTAACCTGTGTCAAGGTTGTGCCATTTGATTTTATTTTGCAGGAGGGGATTTCATGTTTTTTACTGATCACCATGACTTCAGTCTTTTTGCTGTTTAGTTCCAACCCCTTACCTTTGCTTTCTGTTTCTAGTATATTCACAAGGTTTTGTAGGTCCCTTTCATTTTCTGCAATTAGCACGGTGTCATCTGCGTACCGAATGCTGTTTATCATTTTCCCTCCAACCTTTAATCCAGGGTCTTCTTCTAGGTTTCTCATGATGTTTTCGCTATATAGTGAAAACAGATCTGGTGACAAAACACAACCCTGTCTGACTCCTCTTTTGATGTTTTGAAAAGAGCTTATATTGTTTTCTATTCTCATTGCAGCTGTTTGTTCCCAGTACATATTCCTGATTATTCGTAGATCTTTTCCATCGACATTGAGTCTCTCCAGTTGGTTGATCAAGTCATCATGTCTTACCCGATCGAAAGCCTTGGTATAGTCAACAAAACATACATACAAATCCTTATTCATCTCAATTGACCTCTCTATGATAGTTCTTAGGATGTATATGGCATTAATAGTTCCTTTCCCCTCCACAAATCCACACTGTTCTTTTGCTATTACTCTTTTGATTCTATTCCATGTCCTCATCATGATTATTCTTAACAGGATTTTTGTTACATGGCTCATCAAACTGATTGTGCGATGGAGTTCGCATTCTATAGCCCCTGTCTTCTTTGGAAGTGCAATGAAAATTGATTTTGACATATCTTTGGGGATTTTTCCAGTGTCATAAATTTCATTTAGGAGGACTGTTATTTTTTCTATGCCAAATTCCTCCAGGGCTTCAATCATCTCTGTAGTAATGTGGTCTGGTCCTGGGGCTTTTCTTGGTTTCATCTTTTTCAGTGCTGCTCTAACTTCATCCTTCATTATGGGTGGTCCTTCAAAGTTCTTTTTTATAATGTGTTCTTCGTTTCTGTCATCCTCAAAAAGGTCTTTAATGTACTCTCCCCATTTGTCTAATATTTTGTCTTTTTCCATGATAAGCGTGCCATCTTTCGATTTTAAGCAACCAGTTGATGTGCATGTATTTTTCCTGTGGACAATTTCTTCAATTCGTCTGTACATACCCTGAGGATCCATTTTGTGTCGTTCTTCTATCTCTTTGTATTTTGTGTTCAGCCAAGCTTCCTTAGCTTCATTGCACCTATACCTGATTTCTTTGTTTATCTTCCTGTATATCTCCTCGTTTCTCTTTGCCTTCCTCCTTTCCTCCATCAAGCCCAACATTTCATTAGTCATCCAACTCTTTTTTGCTTTTCTATTTGCCTTAGGGATTTCTTCACAAGCTTCATTTATAGAACTTCTCAACTTTGTCCATTGTTCCTCACTGTCACCAACGTCTTCCAGACACTGAATTTGTTTTGAACATGTACATTAAATTTTTGACGTATCATTTCATCTGACTTTAAGAGTCCAAGGTTTAGTTTGATGTTGCTTTTGGTCTGTTTCCTTTTCCTCAATTTCAGCCTAAACCTTCCCACTACCTGATTGTGGTCACTGTTGCAGTCTGCGCCTGGTAGCGTTTTTGCTGACAGTAAAGAATTTCTAAATCTTTTGTTGATCAGGATGTAGTCAGTTTGATTTTTGGTATTATCTCCTGGACTCATCCAAGTCCATTTTCTTCTGTTAGGCTGCTCAAACCAGGTGTTTCCTACTATGAACTCATTCATCTGTGCCCATTCTACAAGCTTCTCCCCTCTTTCATTTTGTGCACCAAGGCCATGAGGTCCAACTATATCCTCCACCCTATCCTGTCCCACTTTAGCATTAAAATCTCCCATTATGACTGTAACTTCTTGTGATTTACATTGGACCTTGGCCATCTCTAAAACTTCGTAGAAGTTGTCGATGTCTTCCTGAGTACTTGCGGATGTTGGGGCATACACCTGCATGATGTTGATATCAAAAGGTTTGCCTCCGAATTTGACCAGTAAAACTCTGTCGGACACTGCCCAGTATCCCTTAACTGCTTTTGATTTTTTGTCTTTGTCCATTATGATGCCTACTCCTCTTTCATGTGAATTACCACCAGAGTATATCACTGTATATTCCCCTGATGTTATCATGCCTGCCCACTTCCATCTCACTTCCCCCAGTCCTAAAATACTAATGTTAAGCCTTTCCATCTCCATTTTGATGTTGTCTAATTTACCTTTCTGTAGCATTGTTCTTATATTCCATGTTGCTATTTTGAATTTAATTTTGATTTTGGTCGCAGTAGCTGGCTGACGGTCTGGTGTCACCTGCGCCGCATGACAGTCCCTACCGGACGAAGGTGCTCCGCAGGAGCACCTATTGACTTCGTTAACTTTCTTCTTTTTCTTTCTCCTGTCCATGGTTTTCCTGGGGAAAAACTACGATGGTGGTTTCCCCTTGCCTTCCATCGGTTTTTTTTTAGGGTTAACTCCCTTAGCCTTACTCTCTCCCGAGATGTCCACAAGGCAGTGGAGCTATTTACCCATAGGCTAAATTACCTAAAATTGCTTCCGCGTATCTCATTTCCCAAGAACCAAAAACGCTCTTAATAAATGACCCAATTATTACTCTTAAGAGAAAGTACGTAAGATTTTATCAAACACATACAGATGAATGGACCGGCAAGGCAGAAAATGATAGAAAGAAATGACAGAAAGCAAAGGAGCAAGGCAGAAACAAAGAGAGTGAGGTGGGGATACTATTTCTACTGAAAGAGCCCCCGGAATCACCACGGAGGGTGGGGGTGGGGGTGGGGTGAGGAGTTGACAAGTGACTACTTCATGCACGTACACCTCTGTTGAAAATGTGGAATCCTTGCATAAACTTTTAGGTCTTTTGTACAGATGACTGATGTGTGAATGTTGTTTGTCTTTGTATCTTGCTAGGATCTAGGAGTGTGGATGTCCAAGAGAGAATCATCGCACATGGGCAGTTCCATATGCTTCACCCAAATCTGCCAGCAATTGTCTGGCAGGACTCTCTAAGCCTACAGAAAACTGTAGACGAGATTTTGAAACAGGAGTGTGAGTGTGGGTGGAGGGATGTAGACGGGCCTCTCAAACGCGCGACTTAAGGTGACGTCACCAGAATAATGGAAACGATCAGATGAGCAGTAATCGGGTAATTTTTGTTTTGCTTTGTTTTTGTTTTGTTTTGTTTTGTTTATGTTTTTTGTTTTGTTTTGTATATTTGTTTGTTTGGTTGTTTTTTTGTTTCATGATGCGATTGAACTCGAGATGTCAGTTCTTGAGTCCACAGTTCTTTCTTTCTGTCTCTGTCTCTGTCTCTGTCTCTCTCTCTCTAGCTCTCTCTCTCTTTGTCTCTTTCTCTCTATAACACACACACACACACACACACACACACACACACACACACACACACACACACACACACACACAGACACACACACACACACACACACACACACACACACACACACACATATATATATATACGTGTGTGTGGTGTGTGTGTGTGTGTTGTGCGAGTGTGTGTGTGTGTGTGTGTGTGTGTGTGTGTGGTATGTGTGTTTATCTTGCACGTGACATTGTTGACAGTGACTGTTACTGTCACTGTCAGCAATGACTGCCATTACTATCTATGGCAACCATTACTGACAGTGACAGTAACTTTTTATGTATTAGAAAAAAACACACGAGTTAAAAAATCCAAAGCCGAACCCGTTTTTACTTGACCTCAAAAACAACAATAACAACAACAACAACAACAGCAGCAGCAACAACAACAACAACAACAACACACGCGTGCAAAGACACACGCGTGCTCGCGCGTGCACACACACACACACACCTCTGTGGGACTTTATTTGTTCATGTTTCGCCTGGTATGTTTGTGTGTACGATTTTTCTAGTCAGTTTACGCTGTAACAAACTGAGAAAATAGGGTAAAAACAAATAAAAGAAGAAAAATATGAACCCCAATAAAGCATGTATCGCCTGACCAGTTGCCTGGGTGTAGTGGTTAGCGCAACGGACCACCGATTGGAAGGTTGTGGGTTCGAATCCACATCAGCCCCTTCAAAAAAAATCATTGTGGGATTTTTCGGCTCTAATCGGTTCCTACCCAGAGTTGGGCGTGCTTTGGGCTCATTGGGAAGACTGGAACCACACAGTCGAGTCTCATCCACTTCACGGATGCGTCATTGAGAGTGTTGCTCAATTCTTGTGACCAGCACCACAGGTGTCTGTATCTCTCGGGCCTGGTTGACGTAAGGCTGTGTTATGATGGTAAACGTAGAGTACAGACAGTCCTGTCACGCAGTCTCAATCCTAGATGGAACTTCATAGCATCCTGATTATCATCATCCTCGTCGACATCATCATCATCGCATTGTAAAAACTGTGCCAGCTTCTGTGGCCATTAAAGTGGTGTAGAAAATGAGACGGGAAAAAAAAAAGATGAGCACAAAGGTAACCTCTGTGCTGGCGATGATCCTAAAAAGAAAAAAATGTGTTGTTCGCTTGAGGATCAATCCCACGCCCCCTGCGTTAATGGCATGAACTAACAGCCTACTCCAACCCCCAACCCCGTCCCAGATATAGTTTATTGTATATTATGTTCTGCAAGGTGCAAAGCTGTTAAGAGCGTACTTCCTGGTTCTGTGCAGTCAACTGAGCTTTAAACACTGCTACTACTACCACTACCACCATTACTACTACTACTACTGATAGCGATAACAACAGCAGCAGCAACAACAACAACAGCAGCAACAACAGCAACAGCAACAACAACAGCAACAGCAACATCATGCAACAGCAACAACAATAGGAGCAACAACAAGAAGAAGAACAGCAACAGCAACAAAACAACAACAACAGCAACAATAATGATAATAATAACGATAATAATGATACTGACAACAACAACAACAACAACAACAACAACAACAACAACAACAACAATAATAATAATGAAATGATGACGATGAAGCTGCAAAGCTGTTAAGAGCGTAATTCCTGGCATGTTGCACCATATGAATCAACATCATTATAACGATTATTGTTCTTATTATCAGTATTTCAGAATCATTATTAGCATAGGTAATTTAGGTCAGTGATTTATCTTTTTTAAAACACGGTGGTGATAAATTGGGTGGAATAGTCAACGCCATGGGCATATCCTTGGATTATGTGCGCGAATACGTTGATATTTGTACTTATTTTCTGTTCTGTTTTTTTGTTTTGTTTATTTGTTTGTTTGTTTTTCAGATCATCGAGGTCTTGAACACGTTTTCAGATGTTTGTAGCCCAGATATGGCTCAGTGCAGTCAGCTGAGCTTTTTACAAGAATACTATTAATACTACTATCAGTAATAACAACGATAATAATAACAACAACAACAATACTACTACTACTACTACTACTACTACTAAAATTTGCATGCACAATGCCAAGACAGCACAGAGTGTCGCGTCCCCCCCCCCCCCCAACAAAAAAAGAAATTGCTGAAGTTTCTCGGTATAAGAGAGATAACCGTTCTGATTATAGTTGCAAATGTATGGATAGCTTCCCTTGAAACAGTGACCGCCTGCTAGACCACCTTGTCGGAGGAAAGGACTTTGTTCAAGAGTGATACAAAGCTTTATGCGTTCCATCCAATCTGCCACACATTATTTCACAGACTCCTTGAGCCTGTGCAAAATCCTGTGCACTGACAAGGTATTGGAATAGGAGCGGAGGGGGGCGCGAAAGAGAGTTTGTTCCAGAGTTGTCTCCTTTGATAGAACCGTAGACTCAAGATCTGATGTCTCGAGTTCAATCCCAACTAGCAACATTAAAAACTGGCCTGTTCGCTGTCCGTCTGAATGTTTCCATCATTCTTGTGGTGTCAGCTTAGTGTTCAGAGGTTCGTTCTTTCCCCACCTCCCTATTTCAAGACCTTGCTAACGCATAGGATTTTGCGCTGGCTCAGGGAGTCTGCCAGATAATTGCTGGCAGATTTGGGTAAAGCGTATATGGAATCCCTCTAAAACACACTCCAAACTCCAAAATTCTAAAATGAAATAAATGAAATGAAATAAAATAAAATAAAATAAAATAAAATATATATAAAATAAAATAAAATAAAATAAAATAAAATAAAAATAAAATATAATGAAATAAAATAAAACAAAAATAGTATAATATTAATAACGGGACCACGTGTGAATTTGAATTCAATGAAATTTGAACAGAGCAGAATTAATGTAAACGAGTGAAAGGAAGAAAGATGTAATCGTAGGAAGATGAAGAAGTAGTGATGGTATGGTAAGGAATCGGAAAATATGAGTGCGGAAGGTAATTTCAAAAGTCAGTGTCGTACGGAATCATTTGAAGGAAATGTACAAACAGCGCTTTTTCAAAACCTTCTGACATTAGGTCAAACCTGTTTTCACTATTTTGACAGATCTTTTTGTTTACTTTTTTGTTTGTTTTTCTGTTTGTCACAAATAACCCCGTTTTCCCTCTTTTGCATCTGAGGACTACCGACTGCGCTTCCGCTTGTACATTTCCAGGCATTATTTATTTTTCATTGTACTGAATTTTTATTCATTTTATTGTTTTTATTGGCTATCCTGCAAAAATTAAGGGTTGGAGCGAAATAGCAAGAAGACTGAATTCATGGTAATCTGTTAAAAAAAAAAAAGGAAGGGAAAATCCCCTCATACAAATTAACAGCAAACGGCACAACCAGACAGGACACCAGGTGGACCCAGTGAAAAAATATTGGAAGGGCTTGCAGAGTGGCTGAGGACAGAGATGGTGGGAGATACATTCGTATGGAAGGCCACGATCACCAACACCACGCGGCAAGTTACAAGATGATGATGATGACCCTGGGTCAAAACCATAACCATTAACATGAAATTCGACATTCAAACCGACTGAGCTTTTAAGGCCTATTCCATTTTTATTCGTTTGTTTTTTTCGATGGTGTTTATGGAAATCCAAAGTTCTTTGCCACATATTAGTTTTGTTGTTGTTGTTGTTTTATTTTTTATTTAAATTTGATTCATTGTTTTGGAAATCCAAAGTTCTTATTACGATTATTATACGTAAGATAAGGTCTCGGTATTGTTTGCTTGACGTTGTTCATTTACTTTAATCCTGTAATTGGTTCTGTGTTTATTCCTCTTTGAGTTCATAAGTGGCTTACACTACAAATTCGTAAACACGCTCTTTGTTCGCTACTCAGGGGAAGCAATCCTGTACCCAAAACAACTCGAGCGAGAAGTTACTCCCCTTTGTATGAGAACCATGTACTTTTTACATGTACATTCATAGTGGGCGTTTCTCTTTTATTCCCTTTCTCTTCTCTTCCCCCCTCCCCCCCCCCCCCCCCTTCGATCGATTGATTCTTTTGTCGTTCATATGCTCTAAAACTGGAAAACACTTTTCTTCCCCCTCCCCCCCCCCCCCCCCGGTCGGAATGTCGGGGTCTCTTTCAGTTTAAATAGATCCCCACCTTCTGAAAGTTTTGTGCAAGAAATTTCCTAAATTTCCTTTTCTTTGTCATTCTGTTTGTTTCTGCCTTGCTCCTTTTTTTTTTAGGGGGAGGGAGGGGGTCATTTCTTCCTATCATTTTCTGCTGGTCCATCCACCTGTATGTGTTCAATAAAGCCTTACATAATTTCTCCTAGGATTGATAACTGGGCTCATGCATTATGTGCATTTTGGGCTCTAGGGAAGTGAGATTTGCGGAACAATTTTAGGTAATTTAGGCCGTTTTTATGTATGTTTTAGTGTTCTAAGGTATGTTGAAATTTGTATTCAGGTTTTTAAATCTCCTGTGCGATAAATTGGACGGAGTGGTCAACGCCAGAGGCATCCCTGAGATTATGTGCGCGAATGCATTGATATGTGTACTTAATTTCCTTTTCCCTTTTTCTCCCCCTGTTGTAGTATTGTGTATGTTTTGAAACAGTTTTAGCCCTGATATGGCTCTACGCAGTCGGCTGGGCTTTAAACCAAAACAGTAACAGTATAGCCAGATGTTGTGTACGTTTTGAAATGATTACAGTCCTGATAGGGTTATGTGCAATCGGCTGGTCTTTAAACAATAAGAATTAGTGAGAATGAAGCAGTTTTCTCCTGGGGTTGTTGCGCTATACGATTCTTTGTTATGATAGTTACGCTGGGATTTTGGATCGAGTCAGAGATGAACTTCAGGTTTTGTTGTTGTTGTTGTTGTTGTCGTTGTGTTGTTTTGTTTTGTTTTCTCAAATTTTGTTAGCGTGGCTAGTTAGTACAGCAGCAATGAGAATAGAAAACGATATAAGCTCCTTCCAAAATATCAAAAGAGGAGTCAGTCAAGGCTGTGTTCTGTCACCAGGTTTGTTTGCACTTTACAGCGAAACCATCACAGGAAACCTAGAAGAATGCCCTGGATTAAAGGTTGGAGGAAAAATGATAAACAATATTCGTTACGCAGATGACATCGTGCTAACTGCAGAAAATGAAAAGGGACCTACAAAACCTTGTGAATATAATAGAAATGTTGGACGGACTTGCAAGGTGGCTGAAGACAAGAGAGGGTGGGAGATGTAATTGCAGCGACAGGAGATAGGATTCGTGCGGAGGGCCTTGATCGCCAGCGCCAGGCGGCAGGGCACATGACGACGACGACGACGACGATGATGATGATGATGATGATGATGATGATGATGATGATGATGAATGTGGTCAGCCCGCCAAACAGCTGAAGTTTCTCTGTCCCATTACAGTCTGATTACGTGTAATACGCAGTGGTTCCAAATGAGACTGTCGACTAAGTAAGTGTGGCAATAAAAGAACGATTAATGAGAATACAGTAGTTCATCAAATCAGTGTATGCTTTGAGAGAACACGTCTTAGGCTGAGCTTGTTGCTGTCGAGTACACATACACACATACATACACATACACACATCACGCATACACACACACACACACACACACACACACACACACAGATATATATATACATATATATATATATATATACATACATACATACATACACATACATACACATACACACACATACATATACATACATACACATACACACATACATATACACACATACACACACTCATACACATATACACATGCATACACATACACACAAATACACTCACATACACACATGCACACACATACACACACATACACGCATACACACATACACACACACATACACACACATGCTCACACACACACACACACACACACACACACACACACTCACACACACATGTGTACGAAGACCCATACAAAACTCCCTTTGTGTGTGTTACCCCCCCCCCCCCCCCTGCAAAAGTGTCCATCCACCTCCACCCCCTCTCATCCACCCACCCTCTCTCGTACCGTGAAACACAGCTTATTTGCACGTGGAATGAACGACAAACTGAACTATAGCAGTCAAACTTCGGACGAAATCTGCGTTCAATCAATTCGGTGACAAGTATTCTTATTTCCTGTTGATATCATTTCTCGACGATACGGCGAGTGTGCGAAGCCCCACGCTGTATTGTGTGTCAAATTTCGTTGTGTTGTTTTCTTCTGAAGTCAACATAAGAAACATCGAATCGCTGCTGTCACGATGGATCGGAGTCATGTTGCGATGCTAGGTGGGATCTGAAGATCTTGGTGGTAGCGTTTAGGACTAGGATTAAGACTAGGATACGTCTCGATACGTCCCAGGTACAAAACGTCTCTTTTGCGTGCATGTGTCGCGTATATTTGTCGCGCGGCGCTGGCGTGCGTGCATTTATCACACAGAGAGAGAGAGAGAGAGAGATGAACACAGAAATAATGCTTATGTTCTTCATCTTTCAGCACCGACCATCTGCCGTGTAATACCTGCCACCCAGTTTCCCACACAATGTTCCCCCGAGTCTGTGTTCTCCAGGCTTCGCACGGAACTCACTCCATATTTCGCAGTCCGAAATTCGGCCTTGCCATTTACATCATTGAACCTCCTTTGATGTGTGTGCGTGTGTTTGGTGTGCATGCACGCACGTGCGAGCAAGTGTGTGTGTGTGTGTGTGTGTGTGTGTGTGTGTGTGTGTGTGACGCGTCGAACCTGGGACGTATCTTATCTGGGACGTATCAAACCTGGGACGTATCGAATCTTGGACGTATCGAACCTAGGACGTATCGAGACGTCCATGTGGGACTACGTGTAGGCCACTCAAGGAGGGAAATGTAAACTTTATCACCCTATCACCTCATTTTCACCCCACGCATCTTTCCCACCATTTGGCTGTTTCATATATATAAATATATATACTCCTAATCATAATTTAAGGGCCACTTCTTCCTTCCTCTCTAATTTTAAGTTGAAATAATTGACAATGTTTAGAATTGATTCTATGTTTTATTTCATCATTTCCACACCTGTTTTGGAAAAAGAAATTAGCACAATGACCCATTAGTGAACAGCACATGCATTTAAAGGAACATCCCCCCCTTTTCAAAAAACAGAAAGTGTCAGATTTGGCCAATCTGTTTTCAATATCGCGTGTGTCCGCCCCGAGCCTGGATGCATGCTTCACAACGCCGATGCATCGACCCCACAAGGGTACGGAGTGTGTCCTGAGGGATGGCCGCCCACTCGATCTGCAGGATGTCGACCAGCCTGGCCAGGGTGCCCGGTGGGGGGTGGTTGTCCCTGATGCGCCTCCCGAGCACATCCCAGAGGTGTTCAATTGGGTTCAGGTCAGGTGAGCACGCTGGCCAGGCCATACGGACGACTTCATGCTGCTCCAGGAAGTCGGTCACAAGGCGTGCTCGATGCGCAGGTGCATTGTCGTCCTGGAAGATGGCGCCTTGACCAAGGTCCACAAGCGCAGGCAGTGCCACGGCCGCCAGAACCTCGTCCCGGTACCGAACCCCGTTCAGGATGCCGTCAATGGGGAGCAGGGGGGTCCGGGTACCACGGCTCATGCCACCCCACACCATCACCGACCCGCCGCCGTACCGGTTATGCTCTTGGACAGTGGCGTCAGCGAACCTCTCCCCTTGACGTCGCCACACCCGAGCCCGGCCATCGTTAAAGGTCAGGGTGAACCTGGACTCATCCGAAAACAAGACCCGGGCCCACTGTTGCCTTGTCCAGGTCACGTGCTCCCTGGCCCAGGTCATGCGGCGCACTCTGTTGACCGGTGACAGCACGGGTCGGACGGCCGGTCTCCGTGACCTCAAGTTTGCCTCATGTAGCCGTCTTCTCACCGTGCTGCAGCTGATGTTAGCACCTGTTGCGTCCCTCAGCTGACCCCTCAAGGTCACCGCAGTGGATGCCCTTTCCCTCAGGACGGAGAGGGCAAGGTAGCGGTCTTGCTGTCTTGTCGTTACTCTGGGTCGACCCGTGTGACGCCTTTCCTGGACTGCTCCAGTCTCATTGAAGCGCACCAGCAGTCTCTGGATTGTGGAATGCGACACTTCAAGTCGTCTAGCAACTTCCCGCTGCGCTAGGCCTTCATCAAGCAGAGCGAGGGCTCTCCCCCGCTGCTCATCCGTCATCCGTCGTCTTGCAAGAATGGTTAAAACGAACCAAGAACGGGTCCTTTTTATCCTCGTCTGCGGGCAACTTTGGCTGGAGTAGTGTTCAAAAAGGGCTTGCCTTGCACGTGCAAAGCGAATTTTGTCGCTACCTTGCCTGCGTCGTCAGAGAGACCCTGCTGAAGATTCGACAATTTCGTGTGGAAATTGTCTTCCTTGGGCCGCCCATTGCAAATCTGCAAATCCCCAAACACGTGCCAAAAGGAAACTGCAATGTTGTCTGAGCTCTTATCCATTCAGTTACGGCAACGAATTGGAGAAAAGAGTAAGAGAAAATAGGTTATTTCTCCTTTCAAAAATTGACTCAAAAACGTTCCTGGCCCTTAAATAATGACGTGTAGTATATATATATATATATATATATATATATGATATATGTGTGTGCGTGTGTGTGTGTGTGTGTGTACTTTTCCTGCCGCAAGATTTCATTTTAAATTTGGTACACAAAACCCGCAAAAAGGGTGAGGATTTGAGGGAGGATCAGTGTTGTGACCAATCGCAGTATGTAATGTTGAGGGAGGTAGACAGAACAACCTAATTTCCGATGTGTTTAAAAATGTAAGGCGCCAGCTTGCGGACAGAGATCAAGAAAAGAAAACTAAAAAATACGTAGGCCGCGCGATCCGAAATACCAAAACAGATCTGATGCCAACGGTCCTGCGGGGGAAAGTTGAGGCGAGGAGAAGAAAGGGACGACCACACACCTCCTATTTCAACAACATCGCTGAAGTCTGGGGATCCAGGAGGTCGCCCACAGATGTCTCAATAGTGTGACCTGGAGAAAATTTGTGACGTCGAGCGTGGCTCCTATTAACGATCTCGGCGAGGAAGAGAGATGAGAGATGACAAAAATGGGGTGGCAAAGTTTATGTTTGCGTGGCTTATGCCATGGTCATTTTGGATCTTATCCATCACATGGCAGAATCTTCCAGTCACGGAGACGTTATCTTGAGAAGCTGAAATTGCTGTCCGTCCGTGTTATGAACATGTTTCGATGCAAAAAACATTTGTTGTTGTTTGCTTTAGTTTTTTTTTCAAATAAATGGGAGTATAATTATCGTTACGCTACCAAGTGAGGGAAAGCAAACTTGTTGAAAGCAAACTTGCTGAAGCAACTTACTCACGTTTACTTTACTTGACAATACGTTCCTTGGCAGTCATGATCTTTCTATGGACCTGAAAAAGAAATTTGTTTTGTTTGGAAGTGTTTTCTCTGATGTATGTATGAGTGCTGTTCTGGTTGTTTAACCTACACTGCACAGGCATCATGTTGCTGCACAGTCTGCGTACTCCCTCTTCGGTGGGTTTCACTACCCCTTTTAAGCCCATTTTTATGTACGTTTTAGTGCCCTTAGTCATGTTTCAATTTATATTCACGTGTGTTTTTTAAATCCCCTGTGCGATATATTGGACGGAGTGGTCAGGGCCGGGGCATCTCCTTAGATTATGTGCGCGAATGCATTGATATGTGTACTTAATTCATTTTCCTTTTTTTTCCTGTTGAAGTTTTGTGTATGTTTTGAAACGGTTATAGCCCTGATATGGCTCTACGCAGTTGGCTGAGCTTAAACAAAAATAACAATAACAATAACATGTGACATCTCGAGCTCGACCCCAGTCTGCATCATTAAAGAATTACCTGTTTGCTGCCCATATTTGTTTCCATCATTCTGATGGTGTAAGCTTAGTGTTTCAAAAATCCCTTCGTCCCCCCCCCCCCCCCCCCGAATCCTCAATTTCAAGACCTTGCCAGCGCTTGGGGTTTTGCGCAGGCTTAGGGGGTCTACCAGATAATTCAGATTGAACTCGAGATATCAGATCTTGTGGACATTGATGAAGAACCAACCGGCCCACGAAAAATGCGGCTTGTCTGAGGATTGAACTCACAATCACTGCATTATTGGTATGTTGCTCTAACAACTAAGCTAGTGGGCCATCTTTTAACCCTTTAACTCCCGCAGCCTATCCACCAACTGCAAAAACTGAACTCTTTGGACAGGATGAAGGAGTCAAAGGGTTAGTTTTTTGCTTTGCTAGCATGGTTGACAATGCAGGGTTTGGTGGACAGGGTGCGGGAATCAAAGGCTGTGGGGATATCAGGAGCTTTTTCAGTATAAATATGAGGTTGTCAAAAAGTAATGCCTTTTTCTTTAGTACAGGAACAATTACCGACACAGGAACATATATCATACATCAAAATGAAGTGGTCCTCTGGGGATCATATCCCTACTTCTCAACATGTTCACCGTTTCTCTCAATAGCAATGTTCCACCTTCGAATGAGGGCATGTATCCCTGCCTCGTAAAATTCTGTTGACTGTGCTCGGAGCGACGTCTTCACTGCAGTTTTCACTTCATCGTCACTGGCATAATGTTTGCCTCTCAAACCCTCTTTCATGGGGCCGAAGAGATGATAGTCTGAAGGCGCTAAGTCTGGTGAGTATGGAGGATGCGGTAAAGTTGTCCACCCGAATGAGGCGACTGTCTCCCTTGTCCTGATGCATGTATGTGGTCGCGCATTGGTCATGCAGAAGGACATTATCGATTTGCAAGTTGGGTCTCACTCGTCGGATTCTTGCTTTGAGCCTCGTCAGGGTCCTAATGTAGGCCTCAGAATTTATTGTTTCTCTTCTTGGCAAGAAATCAACCAGAGTGAGACCTTGAGCATCCCAAAAGACAGTCGCCATGATTTTTCCAGCTGACTTTTCCGTCTCGAATTTTTTCGATTTTGGTGACGTAGGGTGGCGCCATTCCATTGACAGCCTTTTTGATTCCGGTTGATAATGGTGAATCTATGTTTCATCACAGGTAACGAGCCTTCCAAAGAAGGTGTTGTCTCTTTGACCTTGTTCAAGAAGTTCAGTGCAGGCGTTGACCCTGTCAGTCTTGCGTTCGGTAGTCAGCTCTCTCGGTACTCAACGGGCACACACTTTTGAAAACCCAAGTGATTCAACAATGTTATAAGCACTTCCATGGCTCACTTCAAGGTTTTCTGCCAACTCCTCAAGAGTTTTACGCCTATCTTCTCTAATCAGAGCATCCGCTTTTGCTTTATTGGCAGGATTCACAGAAGTGGACGGACGTTCAGAACGGGGTTTACCGGCTAGCTACGCTCGTAGTTCCCACTTTTTCATCATTCAGACGACAGACCCACCTGCGAACATTGCTTTAACTAAAGTATTCTCCTTATACACATTCTGTAATCGTCTGTGAATGTTCACATGGGTTTCCCCCTCAGCAACAAAGAATTCAATCACTGCTCTTTGTTTTTGTCGCAGCTCTAAGGGGGCAGCCATTTTGAATTTTCCTCACGAGTCTATGAACCGGAAACATACCAAACAAAATATTTCAGTCCGTAACAGCTATAATCATTTGTAACTGAGCAACATTTCTGGTAATTTTATCAAAAACTTCGTCTGATATAAATAAAAAGGCATGACTTTTTGACTCACCCTCGTTGTATTTCTACCTTCTGGAAATTCTGTGCTAGATATTTCCTCTTTTCTGTCACTCTTTTTTTCTGCCTTGTTCCTTTCCTTTCTGTCATTTCTTCCTATCATTTTCTGCCTTGCTGGTCTTTTTGATATAGCCTTACAAATGTTCTCTTGTGATTGATAATTAGGTACATGTATTCAGTGCATTTTTGTCACGTTTAATCAGCTGCTATTCGACAGAGGGACCGCTGGAAGCAGATGCTGGGGCCGCGTGATGAACACGTGCCTCTGGGACTAATCTTCTGTCCCACATGACGCATATCGGGCGCTGGAGACTAGTATAAAGAACAACTCTTCCGTCAATCGATAGAGTCCATCATCGTCATCGTCGTCGTCGTCGTCGTCATCATCATCATCATCATCATCATCATCATCGTCATCGTCATCGTCATCATTGTCGTCGTCGTCATCGTCGTCGTCGTCATCATCATCATCGTCGTCTTCGTCGTCGTCGTCATCATCATCGTCATCGTCATCATTATCACATTCTTCTTCTTCTTCTTCTTCACTGTCATAATCTCGTTGTCGTCGTCATCATCATTATCATCATCATCATCCTCGTCGTCGTCTCGTTGTCGCCTTCATCATCATCATAATCGTCATCATTATCATCATCGTCGTCGTCGTCGTCGTCATCATCATCATCGTCATCGTCATCGTCATCATTATCATTGTTCTAAGGGCGTTGCTGTACGTGTACTGTGTACTTGTTGCAGTGGCTGTGATGCCCGTGGTGGTGATGCCCATGATGATGAGCCCTGTTGTGAGGCAATGTGTGCTGCTGTTCCTGGTCGTCGTCAGCGTGCTGCTGTTGATGATCTCGGTGGTGGCTATGTTGTCACCACAGGTCAGCCTGTCCCTCCTCACCAGTTTGTGTCAGATGGTCCAGGCTCCGCTCCTCCACGTGATAAACATGTACGGTCACCTGCCCCAAGACTTCCCACCTCATGTTGAAGTACTGATGCACCAGGAGGGCCCCGCGGGCACCGAGATGGCGGAGGACGAAGAACAAAGCAGCAAGGACAGGATCTGGTGGTACAGACAACTCTTGTTCGTCTTTACCCTGGTCGTTTGCCAGCCCTACCCAGGGCTGTTGATATTGTTGACCAGGTTTATCGTGTGGTGGGTAGGGGTTCGAATCTGGGTATATTTGCTGATAGGTTGTCTAGCTTGGCTGTTGGAATTTGAGCTGGATTCCCAGCTTCCCCTTCATCGGATACTTCCCTTCTGTGGTCCGGGTCAGAATGTCTGGAGCCGTCAGTGTGTCATTGTCTACCTGGCTCACGTTCTCATTACAGCCTTAGCCCTGTCACACTGCGCGATGGTTGTGTCTGCCTGGGAGTTGCTTGGGCTGCTGCTCCTGAGCATATGCAGTGACCCGTGCGTGCAGACTACTTTAAAGTTCCAGGCCCAGAGGTTTCAAATAGACCTCATGGAGGGCTTCGAAGGGGAGGTGATGCACGGGCTGCTTTTGTTACTGGACCTGACAGTATGCGTGGCGTTCTTCACGCGAGCTTGCTACCAGGGACATCCGTTTGTGATGATGATGACGTACGTGAACGGCCCGTTGATTCTGCTGGAGCTGTGGACAAAAGTAGTGCAGAAGGTGCGTGAGGGACTGCGTCAGGTGTCGGAAGTGCCTTACGCTACCTGGCGGCAGCTCAGGAACTACAACGACGTGTGTGCCGTGTGTCTGTGTGCCATGAGTGCAGCCCGCATCACTCGCTGTGGGCACCTTTTCCATAGCAAGTGTCTGCGTCAGGCGCTGTGCATCAACCACCAGTGTCCCCTGTGTAATGAAAAGCTCGTGTCTCAGTATGCCAACGTGGAAGTGCCTGAGGCAGAAATGGAAAGGTAGAACGCGGTGAATGCAATGACTGTGGATGAGAATAACTGAAGATAAACTTAGACTGAAGGCAAAGTTGTACTTGGGATAACAGAACCGTAAGATGATGAACATAGGATGACGGCAACATAAAATAAACTTAGGATGACGGCAACGTCAGTTGGACTTGGGATGACAGCAACGTAAGATGAACTGTGGATGATGGCAACATCAGATGAACTATGGATACAGCCACATAAGATGAACTGTTGGTTACGGCAACGTAAGATGATGACCTTGGGATGATGGCAAGACAAGGTGAACTTAGGATGATGGCAACGTAAGATAAACTTCGGTTGACGGCAACGTCAGGTGAACTTGGGATGACAGCAACGTAAGATAAACTGTGGATGATGGCAACATCGGATGAACTATGGATACAGCAATACGAGATGATGAACTTAGGATGATGGCAAGATAAGATGAAGTTTGGATGATGGCAACAGAAGATGAACTTAGGATGCTGGCAACATAAGATGAACTTAGGATGATGGCAACAGAAGATGAACTTAGGATGATGGCAACAGAAGATGAACTTAGGATGCTGACAACATAAGATGAGCTTAGGATGATGGCAAGATATGATGAACTTAGGATGATGGCAACATAAGACGAACTTAGAATGATGGCAACATAACACGAACGTAGAATGATGGCAACATAAGACGAACGTAGAATGATGGCAACATAAGACGAACGTAGAATGATGGCAACATAAGACGAACGTAGAATGATGGCAACATAAGATGAACTTAGGATGATGGCAACATAAGACGAACGTAGAATGATGGCAACATAAGACGAACTTACAATGATGGCAACAAAAGACGAACGTAGAATGATGGCAACATAAGACGAACTTAGAATGATGGCAACATAAGACGAACGTAGGATGATGGCAACATAAGATGAACTTGGAATGATGGCAACATAAGATGAACGTAGGATGATGGCAACATAAGATGAACATAGCATGATGGCAGGATGAGATGAACTTAGGATGATGGCAAGATAAGATGAACTTAGGATGATGGCATGATAAGATGAAGTTAGGATAATGGCAAGATGAGATGAACTTAGGATGATGGCTACATAAGATGAACATAGCATGATGGCAAGATGAGATGAACTTAAGATGATGGCAAGATAAGATGAACTTAGGATGATGGCTACATAAGATGAACATAGCATGATGGCAAGATGAGATGAACTTAGGATGATGGCAAGATAAGATGAACTTAGGATGATGGCTACATAAGATGAACATAGCATGATGTCAAGATGAGATGAACTTAGGATGATGGCAAGATAAGATGAACTTAGGATGATGGCTACATAAGATGAACATAGGATGATGGCTACATAAGATGAACATAGCATGATGGCAAGATGAGATGAACTTAGGATGATGGCAAGATATGATGAACTTAGGATGATGGCTACATAAGATGAACTTAGGATGATGGCTACATAAGATGAACATAGCATGATGGCAAGATGAGATGAACTTAGGATGATGGCTACATAAGATGAACTTAGGATGATGGCTACATAAGATGAACATAGCATGATGGCAAGATGAGATGAACTTAGGATGATGGCAAGATAAGATGAACTTAGGATGATGGCTACATAAGATGAACATAGCATGATGGCAAGATGAGATGAACTTAGGATGATGGCAAGATAAGATGAACTTAGGATGATGGCAAGATAAGATGAACATAGGATGATGGCTACATAAGATGAACATAGCATGATGGCAAGATGAGATGAACTTAGGATGATGGCAAGATATGATGAACTTAGGATGATGGCTACATAAGATGAACTATGTGTTGCAGCAACATAAAATGAACCGTGGATACGGCAACGTAAAATGAACTATGGATACAGCAATGTGAAATAAACTATGGATACAGTAACAGAAGATGAACTGTGGATACAACGAGATAAGATGAACTAGGGATAACAACATAAGATGAACTGTGGATACAACAAGATAAGATGAACTGTGGATACAGCAACATAAGTTGGACCGTGGATACAACAGCATAAGATGAACTATGGATGACAACAAAATAAGGGGAACTGTGGATACAGCTACATAAGATGAAATATGGATGACAACAACATATGATGAACTGTAGGTGGTAGCAATAGATGATCGACTTTTAATGCAATCATTAATTAATGAAATGTAAATGGCATCAAACCGACTATGAATTGTGGCTTTGTTAAAACAGAGACGATGACACTGAAGAACATCAGCAAACTACAGACTTCAGATTTCAGGTGATATACGTTGTTTTAGGCGATAGCCCCTCAAAGACAAGCAACATTTATAGGACGTTTTATGAGGAAAGAGGATGAGGGAAAGAGAGCAACTGGTAGACCCAGGGAGAAAATAATGGACGGTCTTGCAGGGTGGCTGAAGACAGAGAGGGTGGAATGCACTTGCAGCGACAAGGGATAGATTCGTGTGGAGGGCCATGATCGCCAACGCCACTCGGCAGGGCATATGATGATGATGATGATGATGATGATGATGATGATGATGATGATAATGATAATGATAATGGTGATGATGATGATGATAGCCCCTCATGAAAGGATGTGAAATACAAACACAAATTTCAACCGAACGTTTCACAAAATCTCGTAAACATTACCCCTCAGGAGCATCCAGACATTTACATCGAAAATAACATGCTAGGTACGCTGCAATAAACGAATGGAAGATGCAGACATCAACAGACAGTGAACTGTGAATTCAGGATTTTCAGTTTCTCAAGATGACGTCTCCGCGCTCGGAACGAATTCCATACGCACTAACGTCACACGTGCCATGTGTGTGGCGATCATGGCACAAACCTTAAGGCTGCACGTAAACCCATGAGCTGGCCAGATCCTGAGGAACTGTAAATGATGTGAACAGACATTGAGCTGTGAATGGCGTCAACTGTAAATAATGTGAACAGACAATGGTCTGTGAATGGCATCAACAGGTAGTGAACTGTGAGTGACGTCAGTGAACTGTGGATGACATCATCAAACAGTGCACTGTTATGACATTAAAAGACTATAGGTGACATCAACAGATAAACTGTGTCTAACATCAACAAATATTATGACACTAACAATGAACTGTAAATTGCATCAACAGATGAACTGTGGCTAACATAAACAATGAACTGTGGATGGCATGAACAGGCAATGACATGTTATGACATCAACAGAGAAATTAACTGAATTGCATGAACAGATGAACTGTGTTTGACGCCAACAGCGAGTGAACAGTGACTGAAATACACAATGAAATATTGTGACATCAGCAGGCAATAAATTGTGAATGACATCAACAGATAGTGGACTGTGAATGACGTCATCAGACTGTGAACTGTAATTGACATCAACAGACTGTGAATGACATCAGCAAACCGAATTGCGAATAACGTCAACAGTCAGTGAATTGTGGATAACATCAACATGAACTGTGATTGACATCAACAGACAATGAACTGTGAAAAAGGTCAACAGACGGTGTGAATTGTGGATAACTCCAACAGTCGAACTCTGAATAAAATCAACAGACAATGAACTATAAATGACATCGACACACAATGAACTATCAGTAACATCAACATATGAACTGCGAATGACGTCAGCAGACAGTGAACTATGAAATGACTTCGACAGAGAATAAACTAAGGAAGTCGGCTACAGTTGATGAATTGTAGAGAACGCCAGGTAGACAGACCCAGGAAGAAAATATTGGACGGACTTGCAGAGAGGCTGAAGACAGAGAGTGGGAAATGTACTTGTAGCGACAGGGGATAGATTCGTGCGGAGGGTCATGAATCGCCAACGCCACGCGGCGGGGCACGTGATGATGATTCTATTTTTCAGCACAAGTTGGTGTTTCTGGTCGTGTTTGACAAAGGGAACAAGATGCCCTATGGGTGACGGTAATACAGTCCAGTCTGCACTTTCTCTCGGTCTTGTCATCGATGTGGAACTATGATTGTATGCTTGGGGGTATAATGATACACGTTGAAGTTCATTACGTATATGAAATCTGCATAGTGTGTGTCATTATTATTATTATTATTATTATATTATCATTATCATTATTATTATTATTACTATTATTATTATTATTATTATTATATTATTATTATTATTATTATTATTATTATTATTATTATTATATATTATTGTTGTTGTTGTCTTACCATCATCAATTATCATTGTCATGTCATCATTTATTATTGTTATCATTATTATCAATATTATTAGAATTATCACTACTATCATCATCATTATTATTGTTATTATTATTATTATTATCATTATTATTATTGGTATTGTTATCATCATTAATGTTGTTTTTGTTGTTCTTGTTATTATCAGGGGTTAAAGCCAGTACGACTGCTCAGAAAAGCCCCGGAAAAGAGAAAAACTGGAAAAGAACGTGGACATGTCTTTCCATTCACGCAAATAATCAAAGTTTATGCCTCTGGCGGTGGTCACTCCCCCGAATTTATCAGCAGGGGCATTAAAAGAAAGAAGATAAATAAATGCATAAACATACATAACTACGTCTACAAAAAGGTTTGGAGATTGTGGTGAGCCAGAAGATGCGTTGGTTTGTTCATTGCCTTGCTGGAGCTTCTTCTTTGCGGACGATGCAGACTTGTGTAATAACATTGTGGAATGTAGTTAGCTCCCTTGAAATCCTGAGTTCTCCACTCTCCACTAAAACGTCGTAGTCTGTCTGTGTTAGGCACAGCGTGTCTAAATGAGTTTGGATAGCAGCGCTATGCTAGAATGATTCATAACGATAAGAAAACCATATCATCATCATCGTCATGTGCCCTGCCGCATGGCGTTGGCGATTATGGCCCTCCATACGAATCTATCCCTTGTCGCTGCAAGTACATCTCCCACCCTCTCTGTCCTCAGCCACCCTGCAAGTCCGTCCAATATTTTCTTTCCCTCCAGCTTTCCTGTTGTGACTAAGTGCTCTAATTTCGTTTTCCTCATAAAATGTCCTGTAAATGTTGCTTGTCTTTTCTTGTCTTCTTTATTAATGATCTTCTTCTTGTGTCTGCCTCCTTCAAGACTATCTCGTTTGTTTCCTTTTCTGTAAATGGAACTCACAACATTCTTCCTAGAAACCACATTTCGGCTGCCTCAATCTTGTTCTGGCTTTGCGTGTTGACTGTCCACGCCTCATAACCGTACAATAGTATCGGTTCTATATAAGTCAAGAACTCTCTTCCTGATGTTAACAGATAGGCATTTGTTGGTAAGAATGCTTTCCATCTTCTTGATTGCTGTTTTGCCTCGGCCGATTCTGCTGGCTATTTCTGATGTGCATCTGCCTATTACAGAAATAATAACCATATGACCTTACGAGCATATACGATTTTGTGCAGACTCATGGAATCTCTGTGATGCAGGCTCAGGGAGTTTGCCGTACAATTACTGGCAGATTTTCGGTGGAGAGCATATGAGACTGTCGGAGTGCGATGGATCTCTCTTGAACTGATTTCAGACTCCGAGAACCACGATAACAAACACCAATCCACTCTTTTTCATCCAGTGATGAAAATAACGTTTTGCGATTTGTTGCCTTCATTGGTTTTAGGAATAATGATAATAATAATGATAATAATGATGATAATGATAATAATGTTTGTTGTCGTTGTTGTTGTTGTTGTTCTTCGTCGTCGTCGTCATCATCATCATCATCATCTCTTCTTCTTCTTCTTCTTTTTTTCTTCTTCTTCTTCTTCGTCGTCGTCGTCGTTCGTCGTCGTCGTCGTCGTCGTCGTCGTCGTCGTCGTCATCATCATCATCATCATCATCATCGTCGTCGTCGTTGTCGTCGTCATTGTCATCGTCATCGTCGTCTTAAACTTCTTCTTCATCATGATCATGATCATGATCTTGTTTTTCTTCTTCATACTGTTATTATTATTATTATTATTATTATCTTTTTCCTCTTGAAAGTACTTGTGTCATTTCATTGTCCTTTGATTTGTTTACTCCATATTTCTAATAAATAACTTCACTGTGAACTGTTCTTATGACTGGCAAGTGGACGAGGGCGCGTTGATGTTCGTGGTAACGATTGTGTGCGTGTGGACGCGCTTGTGTGCAATGTGTGTGTGTGTGTGTACGTGTGTGTGTATGTGTGCCTCCGTATGTGTGCGTGCGTGTGTGTGTGCGTGTGTGTCACTGTGTGTGTATGTGTGTGTGAGTGCGTGTGTGTATGCGTATGTGTGTGTGCGTGCGGGTGTTTGTAGGCGTGTGTATGTGTGTGTATGAATGTATGAATGTATTATATGTGTGTGTATGTATGTAGTATGTATGTATGTATTATGTACGTATTACGTATGAATGTGTGAGTGTGTGTATGTATGTACATGTATGTATTAGTGTGAGTATGTGTGTGCGTGCGCGTGCGCGTGCGCGTGTTGTGTATTTTGCAGGAAAGGAAGTTTTCCCCGACTGTGATCTGTCATCACGTCCAAAGTCAAAAATCGCTAAACCATGTGCACACACACACACACACACACACACACACACACACACACACACACACACACACACACACACACACACACACACACACACACACACACACACACACACACTGTTTTTACACACTGTAGTATACAGGGTAAGCCCGCATACGGATCAGGATATAATAGAACTCATACGAAATTGCAGAAATTAACTTTTAATGTTAACAATTTGTGTGTTGTCTACACACACACACGCACACACACACACACACACACACACACACACACCACACACACACACACACACACACGCGCGCGCGCGCGCGCGCGCACACAGATAGATAGATAGAGAGAAAAGAGAGAGAGAGAGAGAGAGAGAGAGAGAGAGAGAGAGAGAGAGAGAGAGACCCCCAATATGCCTACACACTATATACGGATTAAACTGTGGAGTAATTTCTTATGCTGTTCAGGAGAAATTTACTTTTGATATTACCAGTTTGTTTGTCTAGACACGTACGCGCGCACACACACACACACACACACACACACACACACACACACACACACACACACACACACACACACACACACATCTCAGACACACGAGCCCGCACGTACTCACACACACGCGCGCGCACACACACACACACACACACACACACACACACACACACACACACACACACACACACACACACACACACACACACACACGCACACACGTTTGCAGTTGTTGGATGGCGTGCGGGAGTCAAAATGTTAACCCAT
>CM060307.1:41067279-41069779 GCA_030674185.1 Monoplex corrugatus | reverse complement strand
GCTTCTAGACATGCTCCAACTAGAGGGAATACTGTCTGCAAATATTGGTTGACAACGGAGTTGTTGTGATTTGTCTCTAACCTTATCATCTGACATATTCCTATCCATACCCAGCATGTTACTTAGGTATCTTGTGTCAAACTAAAGGAGAGAGTGCAAACTGATCTTAACGTTCACATTTGTTGACTGGCCATAGGGGATTATTCGATTTCTTGCAGGACTGAATTTTCCCTTTCGAGCCTTCTGGTATTCCCCCAGAAGAAGACATATCCATGGGACTGTCACATTGTGAAAGTAACCATTTCTCTCCCTCCCTCTCTCCGTCTCTCTCTCTCTGTGCGCGCGATTGCGCGCGTGCGTGTGTGTGTTGTGTGTGTGTGTATGTGTGTGTCTATCTCTATGTGTGTGTGTGTGCCAATATGTCTGTGTGCCTGTGTGTGTGTGTCTGTGTACATATGTAAGTATATCATCCATCATCATCATCAAGTGCCCTGCCGCATGGAGGTGGCGATCATGGCCCTCCATATGTATCTATCCCTTGTTGCTGCAAGCACATCTTCCAACCTGTCTGTCCTCAGCCACCCTGGAAGTCTGTCCAATATTTTCTCCCTGTGTATACCTGGTTTTTTCTTTCCCTCCAGCATTCCTGTTGTGACCAGGTGCTCTAATTCCCCTTTCCTCATAAAATGACCTATAAATGTTGCCTGTCTTTTCCTGATCTTCCTCATGAATGAATGAATATATATATATATAATTATATATATTATATATATATTATGTATGTATATGTATATATAAATAGATATACGTATGTATGTATACATATATATATATATGTATGTACAATATAAATATGTGTATATGTATCTGTGTGTGTGTGTGTGTGTGTACGTGTGTGTGTGTGTGTGTGTGTGTGTGTGTGTGTGTGTGTGTGTGTGTGTGTGTGTGTGTGTGTGTGTGTGTGTTGTGTGTGTGTGTGTGTGTGTGTGTGTGCTGATCCCATGGCAGTTGACAATCGTGAAGAGCTGGGCTTTCGCCCAGCTGCCCTGGTATAAAACATTTAAGAGATAGGTATATATCTAGGTCTCTCCCTTGAAGGCCAATTAGCCTTCTTGCCTTTGTAAAGTCTTGGTAAAAAAACTGGGTGGCGCTGCACTGCGGCGACGCGCTCTTAAAGGGGAGAGCATCCGAGTTTTACATGGTATATTCACTGTGACAAAAGAAACGAATATGAATATGAATATGCATATGAATATGAATATATGAATATGAATAAGCGCTACTCCATTCTGAAGAGCCATAAATAATGCTGGAAACACTTTTGAACGAAGCAGTCCAGCTGGAATCAAAAACATCCATGGACAATAACTCGGACACAGTATATATGATTTCATGTAACGGTTGGCTATCCTCCTAATCTGTGTGTATGTTTGCCATATTTGCCATACCAGAGCGTGTGCGCACATTCACACACACACACACATACATACACACAGACATGCGTGCGCACACACACACACACACGCACATATATGTATGTATGTATACATGTATATATGTATATAGGGATCCACCTGCGGACCAGATCAGATGGCAGGCTCTTCAACCTCGCCCGCCTCAGAGTAAGGACAAAGGTCCGTGAAGCCCTCATCAGAGACATGCTATTTGCCGACGATGCCGCAGTTGTGACCCATACTCAGCGGGACTTGCAGTCACTAATGGACCGCTTCTCCCAGGCCTGCAAAGATTTTGGTCTGACCATCAGTCTTAAGAAGACAAACGTCCTGGGCCAAGACACGCCATCTCCACCAGCCATCACCATTGATGACTACGAGCTTGAAGCCATCCATCAATTCACATATCTTGGGTCCACCATCACCGATAACCTCTCCCTTGACACAGAGGTCGACAAGAGGATCGGGAAGGCAGCCACAACACTAGCCCGCCTCACACAAAGGGTGTGGACAAATCCCAAGCTGACCACAAAGACAAAGATGGCTGTATACAACGCCTGTGTCCTCAGCACCTTGCTGTATGGCAATGAGGCGTGGACCACGCATGCTCATCAGGAGAAAAGGCTTAATACTTTCCACCTGAGAAGCCTACGGCGCATACTTGGCATTTCCTGGCAAGACAAGGTGACCAACACCGAAGTCCTAACCTGCGCTGGCCTCCCAACCATGCATACCATGCTGAGACAGCGTCGGCTGCGCTGGTTGGGCCACGTTCGCCGCATGGAAGATGGTCGCATCCCAAAAGACATCCTTTATGGTGAGCTTGCCACAGGGCAGAGAAATATTGGCCGCCCACAGCTGAGATACAAAGACGTTTGCAAGCGTGACATGAAGGCGCTTGAGATCAACACTGAGTCCTGGGAGGACCTCGCAGACGACCGCAACAGCTGGAGAACTACTCTCAAGAAACAGCTGCGGATTGGTGAGGACAAACTGTCAGCTGCTGCAGCAGAAAAGCGAGTTCGCAGAAAAGGGATGACAGCCAA
>CM060307.1:41059779-41064779 GCA_030674185.1 Monoplex corrugatus | reverse complement strand
GACACACACACGCATTCACACAAACGCAACACACACACACACACACACACACACACACACACACACACACACACACACGCACACACACACACACACACACACACACGCACACACACACACACACGCAACACACACACACACGCAACACACGCACACACGCACAGACAACACACACTCACACACACAAAAATACAACACACACACTCACACACACACACACACACACACACACACACACACACAACACACACACACACACACACACACACACACACACACCACACACGCACACACACACACACACACACACACACACACACACACGCACACACACATACACACACACACATAACCCGAAAGACTGAAGTAATGGTTAAAACACACACCTGGACGCCACAATCCGGGTTCGAATTACTGATCGGATCGTCACCACCTTTCCTCTATACCTTAACCCTTTCACTCCCTGCAGCCTGTCCATAAGCTGTAAAAACTTAACCCTTTCACCCCATCACCCAATCCACCGGCTTCCTGCAGGGAGCTGATCCGCCTCACCTGTCGGCGTCACGGGTTCGGTGTTGGCCGCTGCACACCTGGACACCACCATCTCCCTCCAGGCCGCTCTGTCTTTCCTTGGTGTCACCATGTGCACGTTTTGGCACGTTGAGGCGGGTTGCCATTACCTTCTTCAAGCGCAGTGCATATAATGTGCAGGTGTCCTGGCTATTGTTTCCTTGGAAATCCTCTGCCCAAGGCCGTGAAGTAGAAACCGATTGTGAATTGGGTGAGGGAGTGAAAGGGTTAAGTTTTTGCTTTGGTGTCATAGTTGACAATGCAGGATGCTGGCAGATGGTGTGAGGGAGTCAAAGGGTTAAGTGATGGTCTGGGTGCTGTGAGCTTCGTCTATTAGACGTGATGATGATGAACACGGAACCCGTGTGCAGCACGGAATCAGCGCACGGTTAAGATCCCACGTCAACGGAAGAATTTTTCAGAGCAAAATTATGTGGGAAAAATTTTCATGGTGGATACACGGATAGAGAACACTTGCATGATGGAATCACACATAATGATGATAATGATAATAACAAGAAGAAATCCACTTTTATAAGGGATTTATAAAAGTACATCTATTTTCATAGCATATGCACGCATAATGAAAATCCACTAAAAAAATCCACTTTCATGGTGGATTCACGAATACTAAAAGAATCTATATTCAGTGAAGGACACACCGATAACAAAATCGTCTGCTTAAAAATCCAATTTAAGAATGGAAGCATGCATGGTAACAATAAAATAAAAAGTATTTTCATAGCGGATACACGCATAGTGTTAACATCCACTTTTGTGATGTACACAGCAATTTTTTTTTATAAAAAAAAATTAATACTTTCATAGTAGATAAACATGTGCGAAAGCAAAACAAAAATTCACTTTTGGAGTAAATACACACATGATCCTCCCACAAACAAACAAACAAACAAATATAAGAAGCAAAAAAAAAAAAAGGAAAAGGAAAAAAGGGGGGGGAAAAAATCAATTTCTTGTATGTACACGCATGCAGAAATAAATAAATGATTGAATGAATGAATAAATAGATAAATAAATAAATAAGCAAATAAATAAACAAATGATGAATGAATGAATAAATAAATAAATAAATAATAAGTAAATAGATAGATATATGTAAGTATACAAAACGCATTTCACGCAGGAAAACGTCCTCTGTGACACAGAACTTTATCTATAACTACGCCACACGCCCCTCCTGATGCAATGTTCCGGTGTTTACAAGAGATCAATAGATTTCACCTTATATGATTTTACGTCCAAGTATGGTTTTCTTTCATTGCATTTTAGACTTGCAAGGTTAACGGTGAGCATGGTTTTTAACAGTTGTCTTTTATCTTAACCTGGTTGTCGTTTTTGACGTGGTGTTAGCCCTGATATGGCTCTAGTAGTCATAGCTGGGCCATAAGCAATATGAACTTGAACTCAGCTACGTTATTTTCCCCAGGCTGGTTAGAAGCAGTCTCCTTTTTGTTTTCCTTTTCTTTCTTTTTTTTCTTTTTTATTCTTTTAAGGACGTTGAGTATTCACATGACTGTTTCGAATCAATATAGATCTACTGAATTTGTTTTAATGTCGTTTTATTTCTTTATCTACTCATCTTGTGTTCAGAACTTCGCTGAAGTTCATGGAGTCGGCCAGGTAACTGGACAACTACAACCACCCCACCCCCCTCTCTCTCTTTCTGTCTCTCTCTGTTTCTCTCTGTCTCTCTCACTGTCTCTCTCTCTGTCTCTCTCTCTGTCTCTCTCTGTCCCTCTCTCTCTTTCTCTCTGTCTTTCTATCTGTCCTTTGTCTCTCTATCTCTATCTCTGTCTCTCTTTCTCTGTCTGTATGTATGTATGTATTTATGTCTCTCTCTCGTTCTCTTTCTCTGTCTTCCTGTCTGCCTCCTTCTATCTCTGTCTGTATGTCTCTGTCTCTGTATCTCTCTCTGGCTCTCTCTGTCTTTCTCTCTCTCTCTCTTTCTCTCTCTTTCTCTCTGTGTCTGTTCGTCCGTTCGTCTGTCTGCCTGCCTACGTACCTCTGTCTCTGTCTCTTTCTCTGTCTGTCTTTCTGTCTGTCTGTCTCTCTTTCTCTGTCTGCCCGCAAGCCTCTCTCTATGTCTGTCTATCTCTCTGTCTGTCTGTGTCTCCCTCTCACCCTCACCCTCCCTCTCTCTCTCTCTCTCTCTCTCTCTCTCTCTCTCTCTCTCTCTCTCTCTCTCTCCCTTTCCCTCTTCTCCCTCTGTGCGTAGAATGCGAGAGAGCGCGCTGGCAACTATTTGCGCATGTGATTTCTCAATCGACAATTTTTTTTTCCATGCTCTAAAAAGTTCGCAGAGTTCACAAGAGTGTTTACTGGCGAAACATAAGACTCCTTGGGGCCCAAGGAACAGAGAACTAAGTTTTGACATGGAACAGAAGGTTAGGGTGGTGACCCCCTCGTTGTTGGACTTCATCGTGTCTCTGTCATGCGGAAGAAAAGAGAACAATGAGAGTAATCGTATACCCCCTCCCTTCCCCACCCCACCCCACCCTACCCCCTAGCTCTCTTCTCCAAGCTGCTCACCTCCCCCCCCCCCCGACAACTACCACTCCCCCACCCCCACCCCCACCATCCCTGCCTTATTGTCTCTGCACTCTTATTTTTTACACATATACGCAAATGCACGCACACAGAGCGTGTACAGACAGACGCACGCGTACATACATTCGCAGCGTGTACAGACACACACACACACACACACATACACACATACAGCGCGTACAGACAGACGCACACGCACACGCATACGCACACACACAGCGTGTACAGACAGTTGCACACACACATACACACACACACGCACACACACACACACACACACACACACACACACACACACACACACACACACAAAATACACACACACAGCGCGTACAGACAGACGCACTTGCACACACACACATACGCACAGACAGACGCATGCACATACACACACAGCGCGCACAGACAGACGCACACGCACATACACACACACGCACAGACAGATGCACACGCACATGCACACACACACAAACACATACGCACAGACAGACATATGCACATACACACACACAGCGCGCACAGACAGACGCACACGCACATACACACATACACGCACACACACACAGCGCGCGCATACACACGCACATACAGACACAAAACACGTACGTTCATCATGTTCATACATATTCACTCAAACACACATTGTTTCAATGTTTGATAAATCCTTTAGCCTCTATTGAAATGCATGGAGGATAACAGCAAAAAAATGAAAATATCACACACACACACACACACACACACACACACACACACACACACACACACACACACACACACACACACACACACACACACACACACAAACACACACACACACACACACACACACACACACACACACACACACTCACAATGATCCCTCCAACCCCATCCCCACTATTCCCGAACCATAGGAAAACCCACTCTCACTCTCCTCTTTCATTTCTGTCTGTTCACAGGAGCCGCAAGAAAAAGAGGAGATATTGGCATGACCTTGGGGTCATCGGGAGACAGTGGGGTCAACTCTGTGTAGTTTGTTTTCGCCCTTTGCCCCCTTGACGGACAGATGGTCGGCAGAAGAATGGATCAGGTCAGAGACATAAACACACTGATCTGCGTCACACATGATGACGATAACGAAGAAGAAGAAGAGGAAGAAGAAGAGGAAGAAGAAGAGGAAGAAGAAGAAGAAGAAGAAGAAGAAGAAGAAGAAGAAGAAGAAGACGACGAAGAAGAAGATGATGATGATGAAGAAAAAGAAGACAGAAGAAGAAGAAGAAGAAGATGATGGTGATGGTGATGATGATGATGATAGCAATAATACTAATAGTAATAATAATGATGATAAAAACAACATCACCACCACCACCACTACCACCACCATCATCACATCATCATCATCATCATCATCATCATCATCATCATCATCATCACCATCGTCATCATGATACCAAAACATGACATTGATAAGTAGTCAAAAATTCATGCAAGAATCAAATCAAAGTGTGCAGTCTCGTCATTCACTAAAGCAATCACCCAACATCGAACCCCCCCCCCCCCCAAAAAAAAAAAAAAAAAAAAAAACAACACCCACCTCTAGGACACAGAGCACACGCAAACTGGGAGGGGAGGACAGGAGGGGAGTGGGACAAAAGGGTAGACACGTAGAAGGGGAAATCACTGCTAAACAAAGAAGGCATTGAACAGATGGGGGAAAATCGTTCCAGCTGTACCACAGGAAAAGAACGGCGACCGACTATGGGGGAACATCTTTATCGAGGACGTTGTAAACAACGGAAGCAGAATGGAGAGGGCAGGCAGGAGTGTACATTCGAAAGCGGTCACGAAGATAAAGAGGTGTGGTTACCTCTTTATACCTCTCG
>CM060307.1:41024779-41054779 GCA_030674185.1 Monoplex corrugatus | reverse complement strand
TGATTTGATTCAGTTTTACGTCAGCACCAACCTCAGGTGATATGGCCGACGGGGATAATCATCCCAGGAAAGTGGGGGAAGGGAAGACTTATCTAATCCTATACTGACTCCACCAGAACAACAATGATGCTAAGATGGGACAGTGAGAAGGCCAGATTTAATGTAGCGCACCCCAGGATTCGAACCCACAACCATTAGGATGTGAATTCGATGCTCAAACCAACTGAGCTACAGAAGCCCGCATCAAGCTGTGGAAAGGGGTGAATAACTGTTCAGTGAAGGATTGAATGATGGACAGATGAGGGACAAGGAAGAGAAAAGCTAGGGTAGGGTAGGTTAGGTTAGGGTAGGTTAGGCTAGGTTAGGTTAGGCTAAGTTAGGTTAGGCTAGGGTAGGTTAGGCTAGGGTTGGTTAGGCTAGGATAGGTTAGGCTAGGTAGGTTAGGGTAGGGTAGGTTAGGGTAGGTTAGGCTAGGTTAGGGTAGGCTAGGTTAGGGTGGGGTAGGTTAGGTTAGGGTAGGATAGGTTAGGTTAGGCTAGGGTAGGGTAGGTTAGGGTAGGGTAGGTTAGGTTAGGGTAGGTTAGGTAGCGTAGGGTAGGTTAGGGTAGGGTAGGGTAGGTTAGGTTAGGGTAGGTTAGGTAGGGTAGGGTAGAGTAGGGTAGGGTAGCATAGGTTAGGGTAGGTTAGGTTAGGGTAGGGTAGGTTAGGGTAGGGTAGGTTAGGTAGGGTAGGTAGGGTAGGGTAGGGTAGGGTAGGGTAGGGTAGGTTAGGTTAGGTAGGATAGGTTAGGTTAGGCTAGGGTAGTGTAGGGTAGGTTAGGGTAGGGTAGGGTAGGTAGGGTAGGGTAGGTTTGGTTAGGTAGGGTAGGGTAGGTTGGTAGGGTAGGTTAGGTTAGGTGTAGGGTAGGTTAGGTTAGGGTGGTTAGGGTAGGTAGGTAGGTATAGGTTAGGGTAGGTTAGGTAGGGTAGGGTAGGGTAGGGTAGGGTAGGGTAGGATAGGGTAGGTTAGGTTAGGGTAGGTAGGTTAGGTTAGGTAGGGTAGGTAGGTAGGTAGGGTAGGGTAGGTAGGTAGGTTAGGTTAGGGTTAGGTAGGTTAGGGTAGGGTAGGTAGGGTAGGGTAGGGTAGTTAGGGTAGGGTAGGTTAGGGTAGGGTAGGTAGGTTAGGGTGGGTAGGGTAAGGTAGGTAGGTAAGGTAGGGTAGGGTGGTAGGTGAGGGTAAGGTAAGATAGAGGGTAGGGTAGGTAGGGTAGGGTTAGTGTAGGGTAGGGTACGGGGTAAAAGCTTTTGAGTTCAAACGATGGTGACTTGTTTAACCCTTTAACTCCTGCACCCCCGTCCACCAGCATCCTGCATTGTCAATCATAATTATTACCAAAGCAAAAACTTAACCCTTTGACCCTCTTGACTTCTGCACCCTGTCTACCAGCACCTTGCATTGTCAACCATACTACCAAAGCAAAAATTTAACCCTTTGACTCCATTACCCTATCCACCAGCTTCCTGCAGAAAGCTGGCGGATATGTTGAGGGAGTCAAACGGTTGTTTTTGCAGTTAGTGAATAGGGTGCAGGAGTCAAAGGCATTAATCCGTCGAAGGACAAACAAAACTTGGAAACCTGGAATACTGGGCAGTAAGAAAATAATTTCTGTTTCGGACTGCATTTCACTGAACACCAGAAGGAAGACACGAGAGAGGAAGACCCAGGCAATGAACACCAGAAGGAAGACGCGAGAGAGGAAGACCCAGGCAATGAACACCAGAAGGAAGACGTGAGAGAGGAAGACCCAAGCAATGAACACCAGAAGGAAGACGCAAAAGGAGGAAGACCCAGGCAATGAACACCAGAAGGAAGATGCGAGAGAGGAAGACCCAGGCAATGAACACCAGAAGGAAAACATGAGACAGGAAGACCCAGGCAATGAACACCAGAAAGAAAACGCGAGAGGAAGACCCAGGCAATGAACACCAGAAGGAAGATGCGAGAGAGGAAGACCCAAGCAATGAACATCAGAAGGAAAACATGAGACAGGAAGACCCAGGCAATGAACACCAGACGGAAAACGCGAGAGAGGAAGACCCAGGCAATGAACACCAGAAGGAAGACGCGAGAGAGGAAGACCCAGGCAATGAACACCAGAAGGAAGACGCGAGAGAGGAAGACCCACAAAATGAACACCAGAAGGAAGACGCAAGAGAGAAATACTCAGGCAATAGAACACCAGAAGGAAGATGCGAGAGAGGAAGACCCAAGCAATGAACACCAGAAGGAAAACATGAGACAAGAAGACCCAGGCAATGAACACCAGAAAGAAAACGCGAGAGGAAAACCCAGGCAATGCACACCAGAAGGAAGATGCGGGAGAGGAAGACCCAAGCAATGAACACCAGAAGGAAAACATGAGACAGGAAGACCCAGGCAATGAACACCAGAAGGAAAATGCGAGAGAGGAAGACCCAGGCAATGAACACCAGAAGGAAGATGCGAGAGAGAGGAAGACCCAGGCAATGAACACCAGAAGGAAGACGCGAGAGAGGAAGACCCAGGCAATGAACACCAGAAGGAAGATGCGAGAGAGGAAGACCCAGACAATGAACACCAGAAGGAAGACGCAAGAGAGGAAGACCCAGGCAATGAACACCAGAAGGAAGATGCGAGAGAGGAAGACCCAGGCAATGAACACCAGAAGGAAGACGCGAGAGAGGAACACCCCAGGCAATGAACACCAGAAAGAAAACGCGAGAGGTAAACCCAGGCAATGAACACCAGAAGGAAGATGCGAGAGAGGAAGACCCAAGCAATGAACACCAGAAGGAAAACATGAGACAGGAAGACCCACAAAATGAACACCAGAAGGAAGACACGAGAGAGGAAGACCCAGGCAATGAACACCAGAAGGAAGACGCGAGAGAGGAAGACCCAGGCAATGAACACCAGAAGGAAACGTGAGAGAGGAAGACCCACAAAATGAACACCAGAAGGAAGACGCGAGAGAGGAAGACCCACAAAATGAACACCAGAAGGAAGACGCGAGAGAGGAAGACCCAGACAATGAACACCAGAAGGAAGACGCAAGAGAGAAAGACTCAGGCAATGAACACCAGAAGGAAGATGCGAGAGAGGAAGACCCAAGCAATGAACACCAGAAGGAAAACATGAGACAAGAAGACCCAGGCAATGAACACCAGAAAGAAAACGCGAGAGGAAAACCCAAGCAATGAACACCAGAAGGATGATGCGAGAGAGGAAGACCCAAGCAATGAACACCAGAAGGAAAACATGAGACAGGAAGACCCAAGCAATGAACACCAGAAGGAAAACGCGAGAGAGGAAGACCCACAAAATGAACACCAGAAAGAAAACGCGAGAGAGGAAGACCCAGGCAATGAACACCAGAAGGAAGACGCGAGAGAGGAAGACCCAGGCAATGAACACCAGAAGGAAGATGCGAGAGAGGAAGACCCACAAAATGAACACCAGAAGGAAGACGCGAGAGAGGAAGACCCAGGCAATGAACACCAGAAGGAAGACGCGGAGAGAGGAAGACCCAGGCAATGAACACCAGAAGGAAGACGCGAGAGAGGAAGACCCAGGCAATGAACATCAGAAGGAAGATGCGAGAGAGGAAGACCCAGGCAATCAACACCAGAAGGAAGATGCGAGAGAGGAAAACCCAGGCAATGAACACCAGAAGGAAAACGCGAGAGAGGAAGACCCAGGCAATGAACACCAGAAGGAAGACGCGAGAGAGGAAGACCCAGGCAATGAACACCAGAAGGAAGACGCGAGAGAGGAAGACCCAGGCAATGAACACCAGAAGGAAGACGCAAGAGAGGAAGACCCAGACAATGAACACCAGAAGGAAGATGCGAGAGAGGAAGACCCAGACAATGAACACCAGAAGGAAGACGCAAGAGAGGAAGACCCAGATAATGAACATCAGAGGGAAGACGCGAGAGAGGAAGACCCAGACAATGAACACCAATGGGAAGACGCGAGAGAGGAAGACCCAAGAACACCACGTAATGAATACCAGAAGAAGACCGCAAGACTGAGACACAATTGGGGAACTGCTACACAGAGACTAGTTATAGTTATAGTTATTTTTGTTTTTAGCACAGCCGACTGCGTAGAGCCATATCAGGGCTACAACAGTTTTAAAACATACACCATACTTCCACAGAAAAAAAAGGAAAAGAAAATTCAGTACACATATCAATGCATTGGTGCATATAATCTAAAGAAATGCCTCTGGCGTTGACCACTCCGTCCAATTTATCGCACAGGGGATTTAAAAAACATACCTGAATACAAATTTAAACATAAGTAAGGACACTAAAACAGATATAAAAGCGGGCTTAAATTACCTAAAACTGATTAAGCATATTTCATTTCCCTAGAGCCAAACGTGTACTCAATACATGTACCCAATTATCAATCCCAAGAGACAGTACATAAGACTATAAAACACATACAGGTGAATGACCAGCAAGGCAAAATTTGATAGGAAGAAATGACAGAAAGCAAATAAACAAGACAGAAACAAAGAGAGTGAGAGAAAAGAAGAAATTTCTAGCACAGAATTTCCAGAAGGGGGGGGGGGGAGGGGATACTATTTCTACTGAAAGAGCCCCCGGCATCCCCACGGGGGGATACAGAGACTGGTCCAGAAAGACAGGGGTGGAAAACCTTTATTGCCGCTCTATAAGCCACTGTCACATTGGGCAGTAAGCAATTAAGAGGAGAAAAGTGGCAGAATGGTTCAGACGTTCACCTGCTGAAAATTAAACTCAAGGTTCCAGGGTGCGTTCCCTGTTGAGGCCTCGACTTTTCTCCTCAGTTGGTCCCCTGAGAATCGGTGGTCTAGAGGTAAAATACTCGCCTGCCACTCGGGTGACACGGGTTCGATTCCCGGTCGATGCAAATTTTTCTTCGTGGGCTAGTCGGTAGAGCCATGGACTCAAGATCTGATATCTTGAGTTCAATCCCGGCCTGCAACATTAAAATCTGACCTGTTCGCTGCCCATCTTAATGTTTCCATCATTCTGGTGGTAACGGCTTAGTGTTTGATAAGTCCCTTTTTCCCTTTCTTCATTTCAAGGCCTGGCCAGTGCATAGGGTTTTGTGCAGGCTCAGGGAATCAGTCAGATAATTGCTGGCAGATTTGGATGGAGCACATAATTATGGAGTTGTCCGAGCGCGGTGAATCCCTCTTGAAATAACTCCACTAACTCCAGTAATAATTCCGTATGCCATCTGACTGCGCACGCTAAAAATCCCACGCAGTTGAATATCGTGAAGAGCAGGCTATTCGCCCGGTTGCCTTGGTATAAAACATTGGAGAGATAGGTTGGTTTCCCAGGTCCCCTCGCCTTAAAGGCCAATTAGCCTTCTTGCTTTTCAGTGACATAGCATCATTTGATAGCTTATCACGTGTGTCATTGGCCATATAAATTTTCTATGTTGGGAAATATTCCAGCTTTTGTAACAGTTCGTCGGTATCGGTCATCAAGTTTGCCGAACTGACATAAGGATTTTCTCCTTAAGAGCGTAGAGTTTAGAATCACATATTTAACAGCGAGAAATTGCAATAGAACATTTCTACATGCGCTCCGCCGAATCTGCTATCTAGCAGACTCCTAAGCCTACGCAAAGCCCTATGCACTGTCATGATTCCTGGGTACCCCTCTGCTGTCGCCAATTGTTTTCCTTCCGCATGGATTCGAACCCGCGCCTCCCAGGTGATGGGGCATCTCCAGGCCAAATCACTGTTGAGACGAATGTCTTAACCACTTGGCTATCGGAGAAATGCTGTATATAGGGAGATTATAAGCGTTATAAAGTTCACTTTTGGTACTCGTCGATTAGATTCAGCCTTCCAGCTTTTACTTGCTTCTGCCATTGCTGTGTGGCTCCAGTTCTCTCCTTCTCAGAAATTAGGTCAAGAGGTCATAGGCTGATGTGCCTATCAACCCCCTTGCTCTATCCACTATGGTGAGAATTTTGGCTTGGAACACGGATTTCCTTGAGTAGCCGGCTGTCTAGACTGACATAGTCTTTAGTCTTGTAGATTTGGGCTTCTTCTGTCCTACTTTTATACGGTGCAGTGGGTTCGGCCAGAACAATGTTTTGATGAACGGGAGTGGAGTAACCTATTGTATCTGGTCTCATGCCACTATTGCTGATGATTTCTGGGTGTTTTTACCATACCATTCTGCGATGTCTGCTGTGCACTCTTAGTTTCTGTTCTACATATGAGAACCGCTTACATAAGTAGTCCCCTGAAGAAGGTCACACACAGGCCGAAATACAGGGCTTATCATTCCAGTTTATTGTCTTGGTTTTTGGTTTATCTGCAATATATGTATATATGGAAAGAAGGCTAGACTTAGATAAAATATGCAGAGGTCTGTACATATGTATGTATATGTATGTGTATGTACACAGACAGACAGACAGAGACAGAGACAGAAACAGAGAGAGAGAGAGAGACAGAGAGAGAGAGAGAGAGAGAGACGGAGAGAGTTTTTAACACCAAAGACAAAACACATCCATACAAACAGGTAACACCTTTCATCAGCTAAATGTTGTTTTAATCGAGAACATCCTCAATCAATTCAGATGTAAAACGAGTCATGGGAAGAGGTAGTAATCAGTTCATCACAAACACCTAGCGTTAGTCTAGAAACATCTTTACCGAGGTACAATGAAAAGTACACATCTTTACTGAGGTACAATGACAAGTACACATCGTTACCGAGGTACAATGAAAAGTACACATCTTTACTGAGGTACAATGACAAGTACACATCTTTATCGAGGTACAATGAAAAGTACACATCTTTACCGAGGTACAATGAAAAGTACACATCTTTACTGAGGTACAATGACAAGTACACATCTTTATCGAGGTACAATGAAAAGTACACATCTTTACCGAGGTACAATGAAAAGTACACATCTTTACCGAGGCACAATGTCAAGTACACATTTTTACCGAGGTACAATGACAAGTACACATCTTTAGTGAGGTACAATGACAAGTACACATCTTTACCGAGGTACAATGCAACTACACATCTTTACCGAGGTGGACAATGACAAGTACACATCTTTTCCGAGGTACAAAGACAAGTACACATCTTTACTGAGGTACAATGAAAAGTACACATCTTTACTGAGGTACAATGACAAGTACACATCTTTACCGAGGTGGACAATGAAAAGTACACATCTTTACCGAGGCACAATGAAAAGTACACATCTTTACTGAGGTACAATGACAAGTACACATCCTTACCGAGGTACAACGACAAGTACACATCTTTACTGAGGTACAATGTCAAGTACACATCTTTACTGAGGTACAATGTCAAGTACACATCTTTACTGAGGTACAATGACAAGTACACATCTTTACTGAGGTACAACGACAAGTACACATCTTTACTGAGGTACAATGACAAGTACACATCTTTACAGAGGTACAATGTCAAGTACACATCTTTAGTGAGGTACAATGACAAGTACACATCTTTACCGAGGTACAATGACAAGTACACATCTTTACTGAGGTACAATGTCAAGTACACATCTTTACGGAGGTACAATGTCAAGTACACATCTTTACTGAGGTACAATGACAAGTACACATCTTTACTGAGGTACAATGAAAGTACACATCTTTACGAGGTACAATGACAAGTACACATCTTTACCGAGGTACAATGACAAGTACACATCTTTACCGAGGTACAATGACAAGTACACATCTTTACCGAGGTACAATGACAAGTATACATCTTTACCGAGGTACAATGACAAGTACACATCTTTATCCGAGGTACAATGAAAGTACACATCTTTACCGAGGCACAATGACAAGTACACATCTTTACCGAGTACAATGACAAGTACACATCTTTACTGAGGTACAATGACAAGTACCCATCTTTACCGAGGCACAATGAAAAGTACACATCTTTACCGAGGTACAATGACAAGGACACATCTTTACCGAGGTGGACAATGAATAGTACACATCTTTACCGAGGTACAATGACAAGTACACATCTTTACTGAGGTACAATGAAAAGTACACATCTTTACCGAGGTACAATGACAAGTACACATCTTTACCGAGGTGGACAATGAAAAGTACACATCTTTACCGAGGCACAATGAAAAGTACACATCTTTACTGAGGTACAATGACAAGTACACATCTTTACTGAGGTACAATGACAAGTACACATCTTTACTGAGGTACAATGACAAGTACACATCTTTACTGAGGTACAATGAAAAGTATACATCTTTACCGAAGTACAATGAAAAGTACACATCTTTACTGAGGTACAATGAAAAGCACACATCTTTACCGAGGTACAATGACAAGTACACATCTTTACCGAGGTACAATGACAAGTACACATCTTTACTGAGGTACAATGACAAGTACACATCTTTACTGAGGTACAATGACAAGTACATATCTTTACCAAGATACAATGACAAATACAGAGAGTGTTTTTAACCCTTTGACCCCCGCACCCTATACACCAAGTGCAAAAACTTAACCCTTTGACTCTCTCACCCTATCCACCGGTTCCCTGCAGGATGAGGGAGTCAAAGGGTTAAGATTTTGCTCTGCCAGCATGATTAGCAATGCAGGATGCCGGCGGACAGGCTGCAGGAGTGAAAAAGTTAAAGAGAAATGAGAAAAAAATGCCGATTTAACAGGATCGTCAAAGTCATTTCCACTCGACTCCCTGTTGCAACTGCTACCACTCTCAGAGTACATGAGGACCAGCTACAAGAATGTTGCTCAAAGAAGCCTTAAACGATTTTGGTTGCATTGTGAGATACCGATGCTATCGTCGGATTCTCTGGTATGAAACTTGAGAGACTCAACAGCTCTATCAAAAGAATAAAGCAGCCCACAATAAGGGCAGTCTGGATGATGTGATCGTGCTCTTTTCAAATGAGGTGCCGATTTCTTCTCATCATCATCATGTGCCCTGCCGCATGGCGTTGGCGATCATGGCCCTCCATTTGCATCTATCCCTTGTCGCTGCAAGTTCATCTTCCACCCTCTCTGTCCTCAGCCACCCTGCAAGTCCGTACAATATTTTCTCCCTGGGTCTATCTGGTGTTCTCTTTCCCTCCAGCTTTCCTGTTATGACCAGTGCTCTAATCCCCTCTCTCCTCATAAAATGGCCTATAAATGTTGCTTGTCTTTTCCTAATCTTCCTTATCAATGATCTTTTTGTGTCTGCCTCCATCAAGACTGTCTCCTTTGGTTTTTGTTTGTTTGTTTGTTTTTGTTTTGTTTTTGGTGTGTGTGTGTGTGTGTGTGTGTGTGTGTGTGTGTGTGTGTGTGTGGTGTGTGTGTGTGTGTGTGTGTGTGTGTGTGTGTGTGTGTGTGTGTGTGTGTGTGTGTGTATATGTGTGTGTGTGTTTTGCTGTCCATAGAACTCTCAACATTTTTCTTAGAAACCACATTTCGGCTGCCTCAATCTTGTTCTGGCTTTGCGTGTTGACTGTCCACGCCTCACAACCGTACAACAGTATCGGTTCTATACAGCATTCAAGAACGCTTTTCCTGAAGTTAATCGATGGGCATTTGTTGGTAAGAACGGCTTTTCATCTTCTTGAATGTTGTTTTGGCTTGGCCGATTCTGCTGAATATTTCTGATGTGCATCTGCCGTCGGGTGAGATGACTGTTCCCAGATTAAAAACAACAACTTATCAACAAGTCACAAGGTTGTGCCATTTGCTGTTATTTTGCATGAGGGGATCTTTTTTCAAGATAAAGTGGGTGGGAAATATAATTATAATTACAATATTTATATCAAAGACATAAGCTGGTCCCATCTCAGCATGCATGGTGAACCGCTTGTTGCTGCACCCCATGGACAGAAATGGAGGATCATGTCAGACCCCCTCAAAGCCGATACTTGTTATGTAAAGATAATAGGGGTGACGATGAACGATGATGCATATTATATAACGTCTTGAAGAAACTCTGGGTCCTCCAGGCTAACCCTTTGACTCCCGCACCCTGTTCATCGATAGCAAAAACTTAACCCTTTGACTCTGTCATCCTATCCGCAGGCTTCCCGGAGCAAGCTGGCAAATAGGGTGACGGAGTCAAAGGGTTACGTTTTTGCTTTGCTAGCATGGTTGACAATGCAGGATACTAGTGGACAGGGTGCGGAAGTCAAAGGATTAAGAAGTGGGGGTGCAGGGCTTACAACCAAGTTCTGCAAGAGAAGGCTTTGTACGGAAACAGCAATAGCAGGAACGAATGCTATTGTGTGAGGCAGGTTTCAAGAAACATCTATTATTGTTAGTTTTTTTGATTAAAGCCCAGCCGACTGCATAGAGCCATACCACGGCTATAACCACTTCAAAACATACACAATATTTCAACAGGAGAAAAACCATAAACAAAAACAAAATAAAACAAAACAAAACAAAAACAAAAACAAAACAAAAAATCAAGTACACATATCAATGCATTTGCGCACATAATCTAAGGAGATGTCCCTGGCTTTGACCACTCCGTCCAATTTATCTCACATGTGATTAAAAAAAACCCACCTGAATACAAATTCAAACACAAGGACACTAAAACATATATAAAGACGGGTCTAAATGATCTAAAATTGCTTCCGCGTATCTCATTTCCTAGAGCCAAAAATGCACTTAATGCACGTACCGTTATCAATCCTAAGAGAAAGTACGTAAGACTTTATCGAACACATACAGGTGAATGGACCAGCAAGGCAGAAAATGATAGAAAGAAATGAGAGAAAGCAAAGAAACGAGGCAGAAACAAAGAGTGAGAGAAAAGAGGAAATTTCTAGCACAGACTTTCCAGAAGGTGGGGATACTATCTATACTGAAAGAGCCCCTGGCACCCCCAGGAGGGGGATAATGCTACTGTGCGGGGCAGGCTTCCTGAATCATCAGAAGACACTCGAACAACTCAGGACCCTCAAACACACCTGGGGTCCTATACAGAGGCTGGTCTGAGAACAAAAACACACAAAAAACAAAACAAAACAAACAAAGAACAACAACAACAACAACAACAACAAAACCCCAGGAGAGTATGACCTTAACTGCTGCCCTTCATACCTGTAGCATCATGGAGATAAGTCAGTAAGTTGATCGTCAAATTCATTATGGGTATGAATACACAAATCATATACTACAAATATACAACACTACTAACGTCATCAAAGACATAATCATACAAATATACAGCACTACTAACGTCATAAAAGACAGAATATACAAATATACAGCACTACTAACGTCATCAAAGACAGAATCATACAAATATACAGCACTACTAACGTCATCAAAGACAGAATCATACACATATACAGCACTACTAACGTCATCAAAGACATAATCATACAAATATACAGCACTACTAACGTCATCAAAGACAGAATCATAATTATATACACGTACTCTATAACAAGACATAATTCCGCTGCGTTATGTTGAGGCACTTAGCTGTTACGTACAGCGTAACAGCCAGAAAATGCAGTCTATGTGTACGAACAGTTATAATTTAGGAACATTATCCATAATAATGATAATTTAGCAACAATAGCTGAAGTTACCTCTGCAGCTGTGAAACAAAATCTGGATCAAGTCCACATCCATACACGTACACACTTCTTGCATTGCTTGACAAGAAAACTAAAAAGAGGGAGGTGGCATAACAAAGCGAAAGAGGCAGATTGATGAGGAAGTGTGTGCACGCCCACGCGCGTGTGTGTCTGAGTGTACGTGCATGTGTGTGTGTGTGTGTGTGTGTGTGGTGAGAGAGAGAGAGAGAGAGAGAGGAGAGACAGACACAGAGAAACAAGACAGACAGGCAGACAGATAGAGAGAGAGAGGCAGACAGACAGACAGACAGACAGAGAGGGGGGGGGGAGAGAAAGAGAGAGCGAGAGAGAGTGAAAGACAGAAAGAGAAAGAAAGACAGAAAGAGAGAGAGAGAGAGAGACGGAAAGAAAGAGAGAAAGAGAGAAAGAAAGAGGAGAGAGAGAGGGGGGGGGGGGAGTACTGGTGTGTTAAAAAGAATTCTTGTCATTTATCTGTTCTACTATACACAACGGAAGCAGTACTACATAATACTTTACCAACATCTGATAACAAAGTTACGGCCGGCGTTCAATTCAACAGAAAAAAAAAAAGAAAACCACACACACACACACACACATGTACGTAGAATGAGAACTTAGTTCAAATACTCAAACCTTTCGCCCGCTCAAGGAAACAATAGGGAAATCTTGCCGGGTTTTTTCCCCTAAGTTTTGTGTCTTTGTTCGTTGTTGTCTTTCGAGTACGCTAGACAAAGGCCAGTTGGCCGAACATTTGCACCTGTTCTGTTTTGTGTATTAAATTTGCCTTTTCATTCTATTTTTGTGTGGTTCGGGTTACAATACTTTAACTCATAATTCATTACGTTCTACTACTACTATATTACTACAACTACTATACACTTACACATACACAGACACAGACACACACACAGACACACACACACATATTACAAAATAAATAACAAGCTTACCTATAAATAAATACAGTGGCATAACTAGTATAGGCAATTCAATCAAACTCTCAGTTGTTTGTTTTTTCTCATTTGCCCACGTAGTTATATCCACCTAAATCCGTACAATAAAACAGGGTCTTCCACCCCCACCCCACCCCCCCCACCCCCACAACGATTCAGGCTTCGGGGTTAGGGGGCCTGGTAAGGGAGATGACCCGAGGCCTGACCAGCATGGGCAAACCGTCCACAGGGTGCGGCACAGGCAGGTACCTCATCTCCACCCTCTCGTTCACCAGCCACCAATGGCAGCTGCGACACATCTCCACAGTCAGGACTTTCAGCAGCAGCTTGGCATACTCCTTGCCCACACAGCTCCGTGCGCCCCGTCCGAAGGGGATGAAGTTGAAGGTCTCCTCTGCCGGGCTGGATGGAGACTCCCAGCGCTCGGGCTGGAACTGGTCGACGTCGGTGTAGAGCGGGGACAAGGCGTGAGTCTCTCGGATGCTGTAAGCCACGGCCCAGCCTTCTGGAATCTGGTAACCCTGCGTGACAGAGAGGGTTTCGTCATATACCAACTGTCTCCGCTGTTTTATTTGTATTTGGAACTCTCTGTCTGTCTGTCTGTCTGTCTGTCTTTCTGTCTGTCTGTCTGTCTGTCTATCTGTCTGTTTGTCTGAGGATTTCGTGTTTACTATTTTTGTTCTCTTATATTTGGACTCTCTTTCTGTGTGAGCTTTTCATGCTTACTATCTTTGTTATTTTATATTTGGACTCTCTCTCTCTCTCTCTCTCTCTCTCTCTATATATATATATATATATATATATATATATATATATATATATATATATATATCCTCACGAAATCCTCAGATATATATATATATATATATATCTGAGGATTTCGTGTTTACTATCTTTGTCATCTTATATTTGGACTCTCTCTCTCTCTTTCAGACACGCACATATACAATCACACACACACACACACACACACACACACACACACACACACACACACACACACACACACACACACACACACACACACACACACACACACACACACACACACACACACACATACACAAACACACACACACACACACTCTCTCTGTGTCTCATAATCACATCTATACATATGTCAATCTTTATCAACTCACATCCACACATATGTCAATCTTTATCAACTCACATTCACACATATGTCAATTTCTATCAACTCACATCCACACATATGTCAATCTTTATCAACTCACATTCACACATATGTCAATTTCTATCAACTCACATCCACACATATGTCAATCTTTATCAACTCACTTTCAAACATATGTCAATCTTTATCAACTCACATCCACACATATGTCAATCTTTATCAAATCACGTCTACACATATGTCAGTCTTTATCAACTCACATCCATACATACGTCAATCTTTATCAACCACATCCACACATGTCAATCTTTATCAACTCACACCCACACATATATCAATCTTTTTCAACTCACATCCACCCATAATTATGTCAAACTTTATAAACTCACATCCACACATATGTCAGTCTTTATCAACACACATTCACACATATGTCAATCTTTATCAACTTACATCCACACAAATGTCAATCTTTATCAACCCACATTTACACACACGTCAGTCTTTATCAACTCACATCCACACATACGTCAGTCTTTATCAACTCACATCCACACATATGCCAATCTTTATCAACTCACATCCACACATATGTCAATCTTTATCAACTCACATCCACACATATGTCAATCTTTATCAACTCACATCCACACATATGTCAATCTTTGTCAACTCACAACCACACACATGTCACTTTTTTATCAACTCACATCTACACATATATCAATCTTTATCAACTCACATCCACACATATGTCAATCTTTATCAACTCACATCCACACATATGTCAGTCTTTGTCAACTCACAACCACACACATGTCACTTTTTTATCAACTCACATCTACACATATATCAATCTTTATCAACTCACATCCACACACACCTGTCTTTATCAACTCACATCCACACATACGTCAGTCTTTATCAACTCACATCCACACATACGTCAACGTCAGTCTTTATCAATTCACGTCCACACACACGTCAGTCTTTATCAACTCACGTCCAACTCAAAGGTCTTGAGAGCTTTGCGAAAGCCGGCACCGACAGGCGGCATGACTCGTAACACCTCCTTAACCACGTGACCCACGTAGGTCAGACGGTTCAGGGAGTCAAAGGTCAGGTCACCGGGACTGGGCTTTCTCAGTCCCTGTTCTGTCAGCTCGTTCAGAATCTTCCTAACCACTCGTCGGGACCTGCGAAAGAGAAACCAATGACACCAACTGAACAAAAAATCGTACAAGATAACTGAAAAATATCGTACAAAGTAACTGAAAAAATCGTACAAAAAGAGTTTTTTTTCCCCTTTGTCCCATTTCCTATACGCCAAGTTCGCTCGTCGGGGGCCTGCGACACAGTAACCAACAACACAAACTGAAAAAGTTTCTACCATTTTCTACGCCAAGTTCATTAACCACAGAAACTGTGATAATTTTTTTCATAATCCCATGATGACGATGATAACGATGGGACTGTTGATATGATGCTACGGAGAACCACCATGGATTGAGATTGCGTGGCAGGGCAGTGCTCTACGCTTACTTTCATAATATATTCTGGTGTCAGCCAGGTCCGAGAGATACAGACAGACACCTGCGGTGTTGGTCAGGATATGTCAGCAACACCCTCAATGACGCATCCATGAAGCGAGTGAGACTAGAGTCGGACCCGTGTGCCTTCTGGCTGCGCGATATAACGATGACAAGGCAGTTGAAAATCGTAAAGATCAGTGCATTGCCCGGCTGCCTTGGTTTAAAACATTGGAGAGGTAAGTTGATTTCCCAGGTCCCACCCCTTGAAGACCAGTTAGCCTTCTTGCCTTTCTGAAGTCATGGTAAAACAATATGAACATGAATACAAATTTGAAGCGAGGGAGAGGTGATGGGCGCCGCCCTCGTGGTGCTGGTCCCGGGAAAAGATGAGGTCTCTGCCACCCCACTCCCCTACGACCAGGTTATGGAACTGTCCAAGTAGGACCTCATGACCTGGCCAGCTCATGGTTTTATGTGCAGGCTTTAAGGCTGGTGCCTTGATCATTCTGGATCTTCTCCATCACACGGCACCTGTGACGTTAGTGCACATGGAATTCATTCCGAGCGTGGAGTCGTCATCTTGAGAAACTGAAATATCAGAGGCCGGGGGTCCATCAAAGCCCCCCCCCCCCACCTCCGCGTGCAAAGAAAGTCGTGGCCTGCCTCCCCCCCCCACGAATGAGCTATCCCGATACACGTGAAAAGGGTGGCGGGTTGTTGTTGTTGCTGCTGCTGCTGCTGCTGCTGTTGTTGTTGTTGTTGTTGTTGTTGTTGTTGTTTTTTCCTTTTCCTTGTTTTGTTTTGTTTTTCGTTGAGTTGCAACTCTGACAACATTCGAATGTTGTCTGTCACGACGAGGCTTTTTCCATGGCCATGGTTTTATCGTTTTTTTTCCCCTTGTTGTTTCTGCTGTTGCTGTTGTTTACCCTACTATCATAGCAGCTGTACTTTGTTTTCGGGAGCGTGCATGCTGGGTGGTTTTCTTGCTTCAAGAAGACACTGAACACTGGTATGCGCTCTGAACGTGAAGAGGCGTGGCTTACAGGATCTTTAACGTGCGTGTTTGGTGTTCTGCGTGCGTATATACAAAGAAAACAAACGGGACAGTCTTGATGGAGGCAGACACAAGAAGACCATTGATAAGGAAGATTGGGAAAAGACAAGCAACATTTAAAGGACATTTTATGAGGAAAGGGAAATTAGAGCCCCTGGTCACAACAGGAAAACTGGAGGGAAAGAGCACACCGGGTAGACCAAGGAAGAAAATATGGACGGACTTGCAGGGTGGCTGACGACAGACAGGGTGGAAGATGTGCTTGCGGCAACAAGGGATAGATGCATATGGAGTGCCATGATCGCCAACGCCATGCGGCAGGGCACATGATGATGATGATGACACACGTGAAGGGGGATCAGATACATGGCAGATCCGCACATAACCATGTTGACCTGGGAGATCAGAAACTGTCTCCATTTTTCACTCTCAACCAAGAACAAGAACAAGACTACTCACCTATGATCTATATCATTCATACGTAATTGTACACTGAACATTGAATCATTGTTGCATGTTTTGATATTGTCATGTCTACATTTCAAAGAAAAGAACCTTTTGAGCAAGTGTGAAGAAAAAAAAGAACAAAAACAAGAACAAGTTTCTATTTACGAGGATATGAAATAAGCGAAATGTGTGCTTTTTTCATCCAGCCCTCGCCCAAAGAGGGTCTACATCATACTACACATAAATTATACCTTAGATAACATAGATAATCCAACAAAGGAATCATTACTTTTTCAGTCAAAGAAATATATTTTAGAAGAGCAGAGATTAAAAAGAGAGAGCGAGAGAAGAGAGAGAGAGAGAGAGAGAGAGAGAGAGAGAGAGAAGAGAGAGAGAGAGAGAGAAACAGCAAGAACAAGAACAAAGGGTAAGAAATAAGCAAAATATATGTTTCTTTGCAACAGCGGCCAAACTTTTCAAACAGAAGACCAATGTCCTAACCATTTAACTATCGCGCCTTTCGTCATCATCATGTTTTCTGCCGCATGGCGTTGGCGATCATGGCCCTCCATACGAATCTATCCCCTGTCGCTGCAAGTACATCTCCCACCCTCTCTGTCCTCAGTCACCCCGCACGTCCGTCCAACATTTTCTCCCTCGGTCTACCCGATGTTCTCTTTCCCTCCACCTTTCCTATTGTGACCAGGTGCTCTAATTTCTCTTTCTCTCATAATATGTCCTATGAATGTTGCTTGTCTTTTCCCAATCTTCTTTATTAATGATTTTCTTGTGTCTACCCCTTTCAAGACTGTCTGTTTGTTTTCTTTGCTGTCCATGGAACTCTCAACATTCTCTACCCCTTTCAAGACTGTCTCGTTTGTTTTCTTTGCTGTCCATGGAACTCTCAACATTCTCCTTGGAAACCACATTTCAGTTGGCTCAATTTTATTCTAACTTGGCGTGTTGACTATCCATGCTTCACAACCGTACAAAAGTATCGGTTGGAAGTAACATTCAAGAACTCTCTTCCTGATGTTAATTGATAGGCATTTGTTGGTAAGAACGCTTTTCAGCTTCTTGAGTGCTGTTTTGGTTTGGCCGATTCTACTGGCTATTTCTGATGTCATCTGCCGCCTGCTGAGATGACCGTTCCCAGATATCTAAACTTATCAACCCATCTCAAAGTTGCGTCTTTGACGTCATTTGAAGTTATTTTGCATCAGTGGATTTTTTTTTATTGATTGTCATATGACTTCAGTCTTCTTGCTATTTAGCTCCAGCCCTTTATTTTTGGTTTCCATTTCTATTATATTTACAAGGGTTTGTAGATTTTTTTCATTTTCGGCAATTAGCACTGTGTCATCTGCGTAACGAATGTTATTTATCATTTGTCCTCCAACTTTTATTCCAGCGTCCTTCGTAACAACAAACATCACGTGTGCCTAATTGGAAAAAGAAACTCTGTAACTCTTTGTTTCTGCCTTGTTCCTTTTCTGTCTGTCATTTCTTCCCATCATTTTCTGTCTTGTATGTTCATTCACCTGTATGTGTTCGATAAAGTCCTATGTACTTTCTCGTTAGGAGTGATAACTGGGTACATGTATTGAGTGCATTTTTGGTTGCAGGGAAATGAGATATGCGGAAGCAATTTTAGGTAACTTAGCCCAAAAAACGCACTTAATACATGTACCCAATTATCGATCAAATGATCAAAGAACAACGATCTACCTCACCCGGCCAATCACTCAGTTGATAAAGAACAACAATCTACCTCACCTGGCCAGTCACTCAGTTGATCAAAGAACAACAATCTCCCTCACCTGTCCAACCACTCAATTGATTAAAGAACAACAATCTGCCTCACCTGGCCAATCACTCAAATGATCAAAGAACAACAATCTGCCTCACCTGCCAATCACTCAATTGATCAAAGAACAACAATCTATCTCACCACACCAATCACTCAATTGATCAATCTACCTCACCTGGCCAATCACTCAATTGATCAAAAACAACAATCTATCTCACCACACCAATCACTCAATTGATCAATCTACCTCACCTGGCCAATCACTCAAATGATCAAACAACAACAATCTATCCTCACCTGGCCAATTAGTCAATTGATTAAAGACAATCTACCTCACCTTGCCAATCACTCAAATGATCAAAGAACAACAATCTACCTCACCTGGCCAATTACTCAACTGATCAAAGAGCAACGATCTACCTCACCTGGCCAAACACTCAACTGATCAAAGAACAAAAATCTATCTCACCCGACCGTTCACTCTATGATCAAAGAACAATCTATCTCTCCAAGCCAATCACTCAATTGATCAATCTACCTCACCTAGCCAATTAGTCAATTGCTTAAAGACAATCTTCCTCACCTGGCCAATCACTCAATTGCTTAAAGAACAATCTACCTCACCTGGCCAATCACTCAAATAATCAAAGAACAACGATCCACCTCACCTGGCCAGGTAGTACAGAAGGGAGGTGGAGGCACTGGCCACCGTGGCATGTCCGGCAAACATGAGGTCCAGGCACACCTCCTTCAGCTCCTCCCGGCTGAGGCTGTGACCGTCGTGGCGCTCCATCTGAGCGATGAGCATGTGCAGCGTGTCTGGCCGGTCTATGTTCTGCTCTGCCGCCATTTTTTCCTTTTCCGTGATCCACGTGTCGATCGTCTCCAGCAGGCGTCTGCGAGCTTCCAGACCCTGGGAAACACATTCTGAATTTGGATTTTTGTTTTTTAACGAAGTTTGTTCTGAGATTTATTCCTCCAACTCGTGTAGTTCCGTGATTATACCCTCCATCCCAAATCTGTCAGCAAGTCATCTGGCAGACTCCCTTTATTGTTATTGGTGTTGTTGTTTAACTCTTTGACTCCCCCACCCTATCTACCAGCTGCAAAAACTTAACCCTTTGACTCTCTGTAGGAAGCTGGTGGATAGGGTGAGAGAGTCAATGGGTTAAGTTTTTGCTCTGCTTGCATGGTTGACAATATAAGATGTTGGTAGACAGGCTTCGGGAGTCAAAGAGTTTCATTTCAGGGCTATAACCTTTTCAAAACATATACAAAACTTCAACAAGAAAACAAAAGAAAAGAAAATTAAGTACATATATCAATGCGTTTGCGCATATTATCTAAAGAGATGCTCCCGGCGTTGACCACTCCGTCCAATTCATCACACAGAAGATTAAAAAAAAAAACACACCTGAATACATATTTACACATTATTAAGGACACCAAAACATATATAAAAACAGGCCCAATCTATCCAAAATTGCTTCTGCATATCTCATTTTCCTAGATTCAAAAATGTACCCAATACATGTACCCAATTATCAATCCAGTTATCGAACACATACAGGTGAATGGAACAGCGAGGCAACATATGATAGGAAGAAATGACAGAAAGCAAAGGAATAAAGCAGAAACAAAGAGAGTGACATATTTTCAGTTTCATTTTCAGTTTCTCAAGATGACGTCTCCGCGCTCGGAACGAATCCCATATGCACTAACGTCACAGGTGCCATGTGTATGGTGATCATGGCACAAGCTAAGCCTGCACATAAACCCATCAGCTAGCCAAGTCCTGAGACCCTACCTAGACTATGTTTTACCTAGTCTATATTTTATACTGGTGTTTTATCGGCCTACCACTGGAGTAATCTTGGTTGATGTAAACGACATGTATGGGAGGCTCGTCCGAGAGTGACAGAAAAGAGGAAATGTCCAGCACAGAATTTCCAGAGGGTGGGGGGATACTATTTATACTGAAAGAGCCCCCAGAATCCCCACAGGGGGTTGCAGACTCCCTGAACCTGCTCGAAATCCTATGCGCTGACGAGGTCGTGACATGGGGAAGCGGGACAGGGAACTATCAGTCACTAAGCTGACACCACCAGAATGACGGAAACGTTATGATGGGCAGCGAGCAGGCCAGTTTTTAATCTTTTGACTCCCGCACCATGTCCACTAGCATCCTGCAATGTCAACCATACTCGCAAAGCAAAAGTTAACCATTTTGAATCCCTCATCCTATCCACCAGCATCGTAAGGCTCTCTACAGACGAGTACTGGATGTAAGAAAGCGATAAACGTTCTTACGCCACTATCCTCGTAAGTAAGAAAAACACATTTTTGGTGGTTTTTGCTCTTCTCTTTCTCCAAAGGCCTATCCCTCAAGGCTTATGCCAACGCGTAGAGCTTGTGGATTGACTAAACCGCTTGTGCTATGATCTTCTTTTTGTTTTTTTGGCCTCGTCTCCGTCATCGTGGCATATCAGTGCAAATGGATTGTTTATTCTGAGCGCGGAGAAGCTGTCTTGAGAACCTGGAACTGATCAAACTGAAACAAATCCCACAAAACCGCTCCTGTCCAAAACTAAGCGGGCATCAGGGCTTGTCTGGATGAGACTCCACAGTCGAGCTCATCCACTTCACAGACCTGGGGTCATTGAGGGCGTTGCTCAATTTCCGTGCCCCTGACCAACACCCGCAAGTGTATGTATCTCCCACGTCCATCCACCCTACCCCCCACCCCTCCCCCCTCCCCCCAACACACCTTAGACAAGCCGCTGCCGGGGAGGTTGATGGGCAAAGAGAAGAGATTGTAGGTGAAGGCTTCGAACAGGGCCAGCAGTCTGTCCATTTCAGCGTGGTTGGAATGGACCATGCCCAGCAACACCCGGCAGACGACGGAGAAGGAGAGACTGCGGCATTGCCTGTGACCGTTGAGGTAAGCCTGCCTGTGCCAACTCTGGATGTAGCTGCGCACCAGCCTCTGCATCTTGGGCACGTAGCTGCTGAGGGCGTTGTGGTTGAACGCCTTGAGCACCGCCCGCCGGAGGAGGCGATGCTGCTCTCCCGCTGTCATGGTGATGTTGTTGGATCCTGTTACAGATAGGTTTAACCCTTTTGACTCCCACACCCTGTCCACCAGAATCCTGCAGCGTTATGTATCTGTATCTATATTTACACGATTTACATAAGTTGGGGAAAACAGCGTTATGTATCTATATCTGTATCTATATCTATATTTACATGATTTACATAAGTTGGAGAAAACAGCGTTATGTATCTATATCTATATTTATGATTTACGTAAGCTGGGGAAAATAGCTTTATGATTTACATTAATTTGGGGGAAAACAGCGCTATATGTCTATATCTATGTACGTACGTATGTCTATATCTATATCTATGATTTACATGAAGTTGGGGAAAATAGCGTTATATATCTAAATCTATGTCTATATCTGCATCAATGATTAACTTAAGTTGGGGAAAATAGTGTTATATATCCATATCTGTATCTATGATTTACATTAAGTCGGGGAGAACAGCGTTATATATCTATATCTATGATTTACATTAAGTCGGGGAGAACAGCGTTATATATCTATATCTATGTCTATTATTTACATCACGTTGGGGAAAATGGTGTTATATATCTATATGTATATCTATATCCGTATCTATGATTCACTTTAAGTTGGGGAAAATAGTGTTATATATCTTATATCAATGTCTATACCTATATCTATGATTTACTTTAAGTTGGGAAAAATAGCGTTATATATCTATATCTATGTCTATATCTATGATTTACTTTAAATTGGGGAAAACTGATATATATCTATATCTATGATTTACTTTAAGTTGGGGAAAATAGCGTTATGTATCTATGTATACACACACACAATATATATATATATATATATACATACATACATATATATATATATATACATACATACATGTATGTATATACACACACACACACACATATATATATCCATATGTATATGTATCTCTCTCTCTACATATATATCTATATCTATATCGATGTATATATGATTTACATTATGTTTGGAGAGCAGTGTTATGTATATATACAAGAACGGTTTATAATTACGTTTGAGAGAATGATCAATACCAATAAAGAAAAACAAACTGGAGGACAGTGCGGAGAAGAGCGGCATGTATACACAAAAGCGATTGTGTTAAGATTGGAGAAGAGCGCAACGTCTACACAAAAATGGTTCATATTACGTTTCGAGAACAGCTCTATTCCATGTTTATACAAAAAGGACTTATATCAACTTTGGAGAACAGCTCCGTGGAGTTACAAGATTTTTTTTAGGATCATCACACCCAGAGAGGTTACCTTTGTGCTCACCTTCGTTATTTATTTTTTCGTCCCATTTTCTACGCCACTTTAATGGCCGCAGAAGCTGGCACATTTTTTACAGTGCGATGGTTATGTCGTCGATGAGGATGATAATCATGATAATATGGAGTTCCATCTAGAATTGAGACTGCGTGACGGGGCTGTATTCTACGCTTACTATCATAATATATCCTGGCGTCAACCATGCCCAAGATACAGACACCTGCGGTGCTGGTCACAAAATTTGAGCGACACCCTCAATGACGCATCCGTGAAGTGGATGAGACTCGACTATGTGATCCCAGTTATCCCAATGAGCCCATAGCATGCCCAATTGTGGGTAGGGGCCAGTTAGAGCCGAAAAATCCCACAATGAAGTTTTGAAGGGACTGGTGAGGAATCGAACCCACAACCTTCCAGTCGATAATCCGTTGCGTTAACCACTACACTACGGCGACTGGCGGATTTACAAGAATTAAACAATAGAGCTACTGATACTAATACTAATATTAACACTTAACCCTTTAACTCCAGCACCCTATCCATCAACTGCAAAAACTTAGCCCTTTGACTCCCTCGCCCTATCCACCAGCTTCCTTTGCAGGAAGCTGGTGGATAGGGCGAGGGAGTCAAAGGGTTAAGTTTTTGCTTTGCGAGCATGGTTGACAATGCAGGAGGCTGGGTGGACAGGGTGATGGGAGTCAAAGGGTTAATACTAATACAATACTTGTACTAAAGTGCAATACTGACCCAGCATGATGCGGACGGAGGACGGCCAGAAGGAGGTGACTAGCGTGTTCTCCCCCATCAGCACCTTGCGGACATTGGAAGCTCCAATCACGCGCACGGTTGGTCGGCCCAACAGGTGGGTCTTGTACACATTCCCGTACAGCGCGCGCCGCCTCGAGAAGAAAGAACTGCCCTGTACACGAGAAAGGCCAAGGGTCAAGCCAGCCATGCATAATAAAGGTCAAGGTCAAGCTATGCAAAGTCAAGGTTGTCCTATAAACCCCTGACGTGGTAGGGGGAGTGAGGTGGTAAATAACGTCTCAACGCTTTTTTTTTTCTTTCTCCGTGGGCTGATTGGTTCTTTTGGTACAGCCGTGGGGTAGTATCTGGAGTTCAATCCCTACCCTGCAAGATTAATCTTGCGGGGCAAGGATTGAACCCTATCCCCCCAAAACTGAAATACGTAGGCCATGCGATGAGAAACACCAAAGACAGATCTGATGTCAACGGTCCTGCAAGGCGAAAGTTGAGGCGAGGAGAAGAAAGGGGCAGACCGCACACCTGGTACCTATTTCAACAACATCGTTGATGTCTGTGGTCTGGGGATTCAGGAGGTCACACAATAATGTGACCTGGAGAGAAGACTTGTGGCGTCGAGCGTGGTGGTTCCTACCGCCGATCCTGGCGAGGGAGAGAGGCGAGAGGGGAGGTGAGAAACTCTGAACAGGGTCAGATACCCCGTTCGTTATCAGGGTGGACACTGGAAGACTCCCCACCCCCAAACACACACACACACACACCAGTTTTACTCGAACCAGACTCGAATTAGGATACCCGTGCAGTCAAACTGGAAGCTGGAGCTGCCATCTGTCTATGTCAGTCAGGCCTTAGGGCACGCTGGAATGAGGAGAAGGAGGAGCAGGAAGAGGAAGAGAAGGAGGAGGAGGAAGAGGAGGAGAAGAAAATGATGATGATGATGACGACGACGATGATGATGATAATAAAGAAGAAGAAGAAGGATGAGAAGAAGAAAAAGAAGACGACGAGAAGAAGAAGAAGAAGAAGAAGAAGAAGAGAGAAGAAGAAAAGGAAGAAGAACAAGAACAAGAACAAGAACAAGAATAAGAACAAGAAAAAGAACAAGAAGAAGAACAAGAAAAAGAACAAGAAGAACAAGAAGAAGAACAAGAAGAACAAGAAGAAAAAGCAGCAGCAGCAGCAGCAGCAGCAGCAGCAGTAGTAGTAGTAGTAGTAATAGTAGTAGTAGTAGTAGTAGTAGTAGTAGTAGTAGAAGAAGAAGAAGATGATGATGATGACGATGACGACGATGATGATGATGATGATGACGACGACGACGACGACGACGAAGAAAAAAGAAGAAAAGAAGAAGAAGAAGAAGAAAGACGAGGAGGAGGATAAGGAGAAAAAGAAGACGATACATATCATCATCATCATGAAGAACAACCCTAACAGGACTAACAGGCTTGTACTCTACGCTTACTACTATAATATATCCTGGCGTCAACCAGGCCCCAGAGACACAGACACCTGCGGTGCTGGTCACAAAATTTGAGCAACACCCTCAATGACTCGTCCGTGAAGTAGATGAGACTCGACTGTGTGGTCCCAGTCTTCCCAAATGAGCCTATAGCACGCCCAACTCTGGGTAGAAGCCGGTTAGAGCCGAAAAATCCCACAAGGATTTTTGAAGGGACTGATGGGGATTCGAACACACAACCTTCCCGTCGGTAGTCCGTTGCGCTAACCACTACACCATGGCGACTCGTCTCCCCCCCCCCCCCCCAACAACTTACCGAGAGTAAAAAACTGACAGTCTCTCCGATGAAGGGCAAGCCCATATTGCCCGGGGGTAGGGGGAGCTTGGAGGATTTGCTTCGGAAGCTGTCAAAGTACATCCACCACAACACCCACGTCAGAAGGGTCAGTACCCCGGGTAGGCCCAAGGGTAGTAGGAGAGCCCGCAGATAGCTCTGTAACCAGCTGCTGTTCAAATCAAAACATAACAAACAACATCAACCAAAGGTAACATGAACCAGAAAAAAAAAACACGAAAAAAAGAATCAGAACGCGTATTTAATACATACAACCAGACAAGACAGGCGCAAATGTTTGGCCAGCTGGCCTTTAACAAGCGTAGACGTAAGATCACAAACAAACAAACACCAAAGACAAAACTTAGGAGAAAAAGACTGAAACTTCCCTGCTGCTTCGTCCAGTGGGAGAAAAAAATATCCTTATCTCATGATTATCATATCTATTACTATTTTATCTTATTCCTTTTGTGTGTGTGTATGTGTGTGTGTATGTGAATGTAAGTGTGTGTGTGTGTGCGCGCGCGCGCGCGCGTGTGTGTGTGCGTGCGCGCGCGGCGCGTGTGTGTGTGTGTGTGCGTGTGTGTGTGTCTGTGAGTGTGTCTGTGTCTCTGTGTGTATGTTTTATGAAGCAAACGCTGCGACGTAAACAATGACTGTTATATTTATTATCATCATTATCATTATTGTTGTCATAAGCCCAACCGACCGCGCAGAGCCATATCTGGGCTATAACATTTAGAAAGTGCACACAACACCTCGATGATCCTGGGGGAAAAATGGAAAAGAAAATATAAAAAACACATATCAGTCAATACATACACGCTCAGAATCTTAGGATGTGCCCATTCGGTCCAACATATCGCCGGGGGTGGGGGTAGGGGATGGTAAAAACACAAACGTAAATACAGTTTCAGTTTCAGTCAAGATGACGTCTTCGGCGCTCGGAACGAATTCCATACGAACTAACGTCACAGGTGCCACGTGTATGGTGACCGTGGCACATGCCTTAAGATGTAGTAAACAAAACTAAAGACACTTTTACCATGATAACAACTGGCCTGAATTACCTGTCGTCGCTTCTGCGCATCGCATTCCCTTACAGCCAAAAATGCAAGTTAACCCCTTAACTCCCGCACCCTATCTACCAACTGCAAAAACTTAACCCTTTGACTCCCTCACCTCAGGAAGCTGGTGGATAGGGTGAGAGAGACAAAGGGTTAGGTTTTTTGTTTTGTTTTGTTTCTGTTTTTTTCCTGTGTTTTGTTGTTATTGTTGTTGTTTTTTCGCTTTGCTAGCATGGTTGGCAACTCAGAATGCTGATGGACAGGGTGCAGGAGTCAAAGGGTTATTACATATACCCAATTATCAAGTCTACTCAAATATACCCAATTGTCAAGTCTACTCAGCATATACCATTGTCAAGTCTACTCAACACATACCCAATTGTCAAGTCTACTCAACATATACCCGATTATCAAGTATACTCAACATATACCCAATTATCAGTCTACTCAACACATACCCAATTATCAAGTCTACTCAACATATACCCAATTATCAAGTATACTCAACATATACCCAATTATCAAGTATACTCAACATATACCCAATTATCAAGTATACTCAACATATACCCAATTATCAAGTATACTCAACATATACCCAATTATCAAGTATACTCAACACATACCAATTATAAAGTATACTAACATATAACCCAATTATCAAGTATACTCAACATAACCCAATTATCAAGTATACTCAACATATACCCAATTATCAAGTATACTCGACATATACCCAATTATCAAGTATACTCAAAGTATGTAAAACCGTATAGAGAATACAGACAGGTGAATGGACCAGCAAGGAAGGAAATAAACTGGAAGAGATGACAGAAAACAGAAACGGACAAGGCAGAAACAAAACAAGTGACAGAAAAGAGAACATTTCTGGCACGGAATTTCCGAAAGATGGAGATGCTGTTTGTACTGAAACAGTCCTCGGCATCCCCACGGGAGTGTTTACAACGAGTAAAAAGGACTAGTGATACTATCTTCGAGTGTTTTCAATTATTTTTTTAGATTATGTTCTGTAATGTGTGGGTGTTGTTGTTGTTGTTGTTGTTGTTGTTTTACAGCGAGATAAAACAAAAAACTAAATAAATAATAAGCAACCATTACAGAAGTTAATAACAAAAAATATTATCTTCCAAATACTCAAAGATGGGAGTCCTACTGAACCAGTCTTACAGCTAATCCTTGCTACTCCACACATATAAGATAATTGAAAAAACAAAACAAAACAAACAAACAAACAACAACAACAACGAAACCGTACATAACACACACAATGTCAAAGAAGTTGTAAAAATGAATTACCATATCATAGCAACTTCAGTTGGTCATGCGCTTTACAAAAGCGTGAAAGGCTGCTACTCTTACTTTTGTTTAAAGCCCAGCCGACTGCGTAGAGCCATATCAGGGCTATAACAGTTTCAAAACATACACAACTTCAAGAGGAAAAAAATGAAAAGAAAAGAAAATTAAGTACACATATCAATGCATTCGCGCACACAATCTAAGGCCATGCCCCCGGCGTTGACCATTCCGTCCAATTTATCACGCAGGGGATTTCAAAAACACACCTGAATACAAATTTAAGCATACCTAAGGACACCAAAACATGAAAACGGGCATGAATTACCTAAAATTGCTTCCGTATATCTCACCTCCCTAAAGCTAAAAATGCACTTAATATATGTACCCAGTTAGCAATCCTAAGAAAAAGATAAGACTTTATCGAATACATGCAGGTGAATGGACCAGCAAGGCAGAAAACGATAGGTAGAAATGACAGAAAGCAAAGGAACAAGGCAGAAACAAAGAGAGTGACAGAAAAGAGGAAATTTCTAGCACAGAATTTCCAGAAGGAGGGGCTATTATTTATACTGAAAGAACCCTCGGCATCCCCATGGGAAGGGGGGGGGGGGAGCATGAAAGACAAAGGCACATACACGTAAAGTAAATGAATGTCAACTCCTGACAACAACAGCAACAACAACAACAAAAATGAAAATAACAACAACAACAACAAGAATAACAAATGATAATAATGATAATAGTAAACAAACAAACTGAACAATTTAACAGTGAACAACACGCAAACTCAACAGAACAACACATACTACAGATAATGACACTGGTAGAAGAAAAACTCCACAAGAAGTAACATTTCCATGCATCACGCGCACAAAACCCTTTGACTCCGCACCCTGTTCACCAGCATCCCGCAGTGTCAACTATGCCAGCAAAACAAAAACTTAACCCTTCGACTCCCTCACCCCTATCTACCAGCTTCCGGCAAACTTAACCCTTTGACTCCTTCACCCTATCCACCAGCTTCCTGCAGAAATCTGGTGAATAGGGTGAAGGAGTCGAAGGGTTAAAGTTTTCGCATTATGTGGATAGGGTACGGGAGTTAAAGAGTTAATACAGTGAACCCAAGACTTTTTTGTTTGTCAACCGAAATGACACGGCAATTTCCACGTACACTTTCCCCCGCGAGGTCGACAACGCTAGCTAGGTGTATGTCAGAGTGACCTCCCTCTGAACCAGCGCCTTTTAACCCTTTCACTTCCTCACCTATTCCACAAACCTTCCTGCGGCAGGTTGAAGGAGAGGGTAGGCAAGGCAGTGAAAGGGTTCAGGATGAACTAAAGTTGTGAGGTTGTCCCATACTTTTCTTCCGTATGGCCTTGTCACTCGGTGTTGTTCGTTGTTTGTGACAACACCGGTAATCAGTCACATCTGTCAGGTTTTTGAATCTCCCTCGCGCCGATGATAACCGATTTTCCCGTCAAGGTTGTGTGTCCTCTACCTACTGAGGTCAATTCTCGGATGGATCTATATCCGAAAACGATGTCTCTTTTGAAACGGACCTATGCGATAATCCAAGAAACGATCCATCTTTAACATTAAACGGAAGGGGGGAAAGGTGTTGCTAGTAATCTGCTAATTGTGCGTGCGTGCGTGCGTGTGTGTGTGTGTGTGTGTGTGTGTGTGTGTGTGTGTGTGTGTGTGTGTGTGTGTGAGAGAGAGAGAGAGAGAGAGAGAGAGAGAAAGAGACAGAGAGACTGAGAAACAGAGAGACAGAGACAGATAGATAAAGAGAGACCGACAGACAGAGACAGAAAAGGAGAGAGAGACAGAGAGAGAGAGAGAAAGGGGGGGGGAAGACAGAGAGAGAAAGAGACAGACAGACAGAGACACAGAGAGAGAGACAGAGACAGACAGACAGACAGACATAGAAAAAGAGAAAGAGAGAAAGCGAGAGAGAAAGCGAGAGAGAGAGAGAGAGAGAGAGAGAGAGAAGAGAGAGAGAGAGAGAGAGAGAGAGAGAGGATATGTCAAACTGAGCCAAATTTGTTTCCTATTAAGTTTAAAGGAAGCCCTTCGCACTAAAATCAGACCCACCCACCC
>CM060307.1:41007279-41014779 GCA_030674185.1 Monoplex corrugatus | reverse complement strand
CTGCTGTTCTGTATAAACTCGTCTCACATGACAGAACCCCCCCCCCCCCCCAGTCAATGCCCAAATGCTCAGCTGTCTATCAATTAGGTGAAGACAACATTTTCTTAATCATAGACTGGTGTGTAAGTAAGTAAGTAAGTAAGTAAATAAGTAAGTAAGTAAGTAAGTGAGTTAAAAACTGACCAAACATAATTGTATTGTGTCACTATCTTTACAGCTGGAAAAGAATCACTCAATCGATCAGTCAATCAATCAATCAAACCTTGTTGCTCTGTCGAAGGATCTTTGGTCAAAGCTGAGGATTGTAGTATGAAAGAAGAATAAGTGTGGAGGGCAAGACTGTATTATGAAAGTAGTATGAAAGAAGAATAAGTCTGGAAGCCAGGACTTTGTCATGAAAGAAGAATGAGTCTGGAAGCCAGGACTGTATTATGAAAGAAGAATAAGTCTGGAAGCCAAGACTGTATAATGAAAGAAGAATAAGTCTGGAAGCCAGGACTGTGTTATGAAAGAAGAATAAGTCTGGAAGCCAGGACTGTATAATGAAAGAAGAATAAGTCTGGAAGCCAGGACTGTATAATGAAAGAAGAATAAGTCTGGAAGCCAGGACTGTGTTATGAAAGAAGAATAAGTCTGGAAGCCAGGACTGTATAATGAAAGAAGAATAAGTCTGGAAGCCAGGACTGTATAATGAAAGAAGAATAAGTCTGGAAGCCAGGACTGTGTTATGAAAGAAGAATAAGTCTGGAAGCCAAGACTGTAATATAAAAGAAGAATAAGTCTGAAAGCCAGGACTGTATTATGAAAGAAGAATAAGTCTGGAAACCAGGACTGTATTATGAAAGAAAAGAATAAGTTTGGAAGCCAAGACTGAATTATGAAAGAAGAATAAGTCTGGAAGCCAGGACTGTGTTATGAGGGAAGAATGTCTGGAAGCCAGGATTGTAGTATGAAAGAAGAATAAATCTGGAAGCCAGCCAATTCCGTGCAAGTTCAAGGTCACATAGACAATAATAACTGACGTGCCTAAAATCAGCACTTTTGAAAAGCGTGTGAACAGCATTTTCTCAGGAACTTCTGACAACATTTCCATTGTTTTTGCTGTTTTATTTCAGTCTCATTTTCTCAAGTTGACGTCTCCACGCTCGGAATGAATTCCATATGCACTAATGTCACAGGTGCCATGTAATGGAAAATATCCAGAATGATCATGGCACAAGCCTTAAGCATGCACATAAAGCCATGAGTTGGCCAGGTCCTGAGGTCCAACCTAGATAGTTCCATAACCCTGGGGTCGTAGGGGATGAGGTGACAGAAACCGGGGCCAGCATCACGAGGGCGGCTCCCATTCCCTCTCCCTCACTTCAAATTCATATTCATATTCACTTCTCTTAAACCAAGACTTAATTCAGAAAGGCAAGAAGGCTGACTGGTCTTCCAGGAGTGGGACCTGGGAAATCAACCTATCTCTCCAATGTTTTATACCAAGGCAGCTGTGGGATCTTTAACGTGCCCAGCCAGAAGGCACACGGGTCCGATTCGTTTTTCGTCCCCTTCCGAAGGACTAGACATTCAGTTCGATTTTCCGGTCAAACTGAGAAGAAAAGTCGAGGCCTCTACGCGGAGCCAACTCTGGAACCTCGAGTTTAGTTATTGGCAGGCGAACGTCTGAACCATTCTACCACTTTTCTCCCTTTCTGTTGCAATAGTCTGTCATTGTCATCGATACACATCATGTCTTATTTCAACTGAGGTTTATCCAAGGCCACGATAATCTTGGAAAGTCCAGAATCTGGCTTTTCTGGAATCATTTTAGCATAAAAGGGGAGATTGTCAAAATGGCTTGACCATTTTCGTTCCAACGCGGCCTACAACTATCCTTATCTCCTCAGATGATATGTAATCCATCCTACTTTCACTGGAGTCAAAATGTGTCACTTTCTCGTTTAGCAGTGGCGCCAACAATCAACCATCATTATTCACATGCGCACGACGTGACAGAAATAAACTAATCATTGTTGACATTGCTGACGTTTCGACAGTAATCAACAATCACTGTCAACTTTGTTGGCATGGCTACATAATTGACAATCATTGTGGCACTGCTACATTAATCATCCAGTCATTGTCGGCACTGTTGGCACTACTACATTGATTATCAAATCATTGTCGACATTGTTGAGAAATGAACATTAACTGACCAATCATTGTTGGCATTGCTATATTAATTAACCAATCATTATCGACATTGTTGGCACTGCTACATTAATTAACAATCATTGTCGGTACTGTTGGCACTGCTACTTTAATCATCCAATCATTGTCGGCACTGTTGGCACTACTACACTGATTAACCAATCATTGTCGACATTGTTTAGACTGCTACATTAATTGACCAATCACTGTTGGCATTGTTGGCACCGCTACATTAATCAACCAATCACTGTCAACATTGTAGGCATTGCTACTCTAATTAACCAATCATTGTAGACATTTTTGGTGTTTTGACAGTACTTAACCAATCATTGTCGACACTGCTCACACTGCAACATTAATAAACAAGTTATTGCCGACAATTTTTCGTATTGCGACAGTAATCAACCAATTGGTATCGATATCAGCATGCAGTGCACCACTATCATTCATTGTAAACATAGCAGTCAACGCAACAGTAATCAGCCAATCATTGAAGACTTTGCACTCGACGTGACAGAAATCGAACAATCACAGTTGACACTGAGCGCAAGTCAAGAGTATTCGACCAATCAGTGTCGACCCACGCGCGATCCGATCACAGACATAAAATATCTGTGGATGCGATGCTCCGTACAAGTATTCGTTACTCAGCGCGATGCAACAGTAATCAACCAATCACTCTTTACGTTGCGCGCGATGCGACAGTAACGAACCAATCATTCTCGTCACGCGAATTATGCGACGATCATCAACCAATCACCTCTGCCTTCTCTCTCTCTCTCTCTCTCTCTCTCTCTCTCTCTCTCTCTCTCTCTCTCTCTCTATCTTATTCTATATATATATATTATATATATATATATATATATATATATATATATTGTGTGTGTGTGTCCAAACCATCCAGGCGCTGTATAACACTGCCAGCAGCGCAGTTCTCCTCAACAACCAGATAGGGGACTACTTCAAGACCACAGTTGGAGTCCGTCAAGGCTGCCTACTCTCTCCCGTGCTGTTCAATCTCTTCCTGGAGAACATCATGCGTGAAGCCCTCCATGACTTCCACTCCACTGTCTCCATCGGAGGAAGAACCATCAACAACCTGAGGTTCGCAGATGACATCGACCTGATGGGAGGCAGCAACGAAGAACTACAAGACCTGACCATGAGACTGGAAGAAAGTGCAGGTGCACACGGAATGGAAGTGAGCACAGAAAAAAGCAAAGTCCTGGTCAACAGCACAACCAACACCCATGCTGAAATCTACATGAACGGGCAACAGCTTGAAGAAGTGGACGCTTTCAAATACCTTGGTGCCACTCTCACCAAAGACGGTCGCTCTACAACAGAAATCAAGACCAGACTAGCGATCGCAACAGCAGCAATGGTAAAGCTAAACAAGATCTGGAAGAGCAGAGAGATCGGCTTTCCATGAAGATGAAGCTGTACAAGTCCCTGGTGCTCCCCATCCTGCTGTATGGATGCGAGAGCTGGACCATGACAGCAGAGACCACCAAGAGAATCCAGACGTTTGAAACTAAATGCTTCAGGCGCTTGCTCGGGATCTCTTGGCAAGATCGGAAGACAAACGACTTTGTGTGGAGCCAAATAACAACACTCGCAGGCCCACAAGAACCCCTCCTGGCAACAGTCAAGAACAGGAAGCTGTCGTGGTTCGGGCATGTCACACGCCACAACTCACTGCCCAAAACGGTCCTCCAGGGTACACTGGGAGGCGGCAGACGAAGGGGACGACAAGCCAAATGCTGGATGGACAACATCAAAGAATGGACCAGGTTGGATGGCCCCACGCTGGTGCGACAGGCGGAGGACAGGACTGGTTGGCGACGGCTGGCTTCAAGAGTGTCTCTCATCTCTCCTCTACGCCCATCACGGGCAGGAGAATGATGATGATGATGATGATATATGTGTGTGTGTGTGTGTGTGTATGTGTGTTGTGTGTGTGTGTGTGTGTGTTGTGTGTGTGTGTGTGTGTGTGTGTGTGTGTGTGTGTGTGTGTGTTTTGCTTTGCTAGCTTGATTGAAAATGAAAGGGACCTACAAAACCTTGTGAATATACTAGAAATAGAAAGCGAAGGTAAGGGGTTGGAACTAAACAGCAGGAAGACTGAAGTCATGGTGATCAGTAAAAAACATGAAATCCCATCATGCAAAATAATAGCAAATGGCACAACCTTGACACAGGTTAATAAGTCAAATACCTGGGAACGGTCATTTCATCAGACGGCAGATGCACATCGGAAATAGCCGGCAGAATCGGCCAAGCCAAAACAGCATTCAAGAAGATGACAAGTATTCTTACCAACAAATGCCTATCAATTAACATCAGAAAGAGAGTTCTTGAATGTTATATAGGACCAATACTGTTGTACGGATGTGAGGCGTGGACAGTCAGCAAGCAAAGCCAGAGCCAGATTGAGACAGCCGAGATGTGGTTTCTAAGAAGAATGTTGAGAGTTCATGGACAGCAAAGAAAACAAACGAGACTGTCTTGATGGAGGCAGACACAAATAGATCACTCATAAGGAAGATTAGGAAAAGACAGGCAACATTTATAGGCCATTTTATGAGGAAGGGGGATTTGGAGCACCTGGTCAAACGGGAAAGCTGGAGGGAAAGAGAGCACCAGGTAGACCCAGGGAGAAAATGCTAGACGGACTTGCAGAGTGGCTGGGGACGATGAGGGTGGAGGAGATGCTTGGGGTAACAAGAGATAAAGACAGTGGAAGTCCATGATCGCCAACGTCATGCGGCAGGGCACCTGATGATGATGATATATATGTATGTATGTATGTATGTATGTATGTATGTATGTATGTATGTATGTATGTATCTCTCTCTCTCTCTCTCTCTCTCTCTCTCTCTCTCTCTCTCTCCATGTGTGTGTGTGTGTGTGTGTGTGGGGTATGTGTGTGGGTATGTGTGCGTGTGTGTTTGTGTGTTTGTGCGTGTGTGTATGTGTGTATATATATAATGTGTGCGCGGGCGCGCGCGCGCGTGTATGTGTGTGTGTGTGTGTGTGTGTGTGTTAGGGAGAGTTGGTTAAGTGTAGGAAGGTAAGAGGAGTACACTTGTGCAAGGCCAGAGGTAGATGGAGGACTCTTCCACTCGAACACATAAAACCAGGACTTGGTAGGTACAATGAAATGTGTTTACCTTTATGACCCTCCCTTGTTCCAATTCACGACCTGTGAGACTTGGATGCAGCACGTGCGACGTCATGGCTATCACCATGTCAGTGAATTGGAGGAGACCCTATGTTCAATAGGCTTGCTGTCATTTTGCAAAGACATATCATCATCGTCATCATCATGTGCCTTGCCGCATGATCATGGCCCTCCATATGCATCTATCCCTTGTCGCTACAAGTGCATCTTGCACCCTCTCTGTCCTCAGCCACCCTGCAAGTCCGTCCAATATTTTCTCCCTGGGTCTACCTGATGTACTCTTTCCCTCCAGCTTTTCTGTTGTGACCAGGTGCTCTAATTCGTCTTTCCTCATGAAATGTCCTATAAATATTGCTTGTCTTTTCCTACTCTTCTTTGTCAATGATCCTCTTGTGTCTGCCTCCATCAAGACTGTCTCGTTTCTTTTATTTGCTGTCCATGGAAACTCTCAACATTCTTTTTAGAAACCACATTTTGGCTGCCTCAATCTTGTTTTGGCTTTGCTTGTTGATTGTCCACGCCTCACAACCGTACAACAGTATCGGTTCTATATAACATCAAAAAAATCTCTTTCTGATGTTAATTTATAGGCATTTATTGGTAAGAACGTATTTCATCTTGCTGAATGCTGTTTTGGTTTGGCCGATTCTGCTGGCTATGTGAGAGCTGAAGTTTTCTGTACACGATCTTTTTGACGGAAAACGCCTGTGGCCGTCCGGGCTTACTATCAATGCACCCTAACTCCTTACACTTTGAGCGGGCTTGGCTTCATACAGGTCATGACTTCTGTGTGCCCTTTTGCTGTCAGTTATCAGCTGATGGTTATACAAAGCTAGGGATGATGTATCATGTTTCGTTCAATTCATTTCAAGTCAGCTTATGCTGTTGATAAACCAAGTGACCGTCGTTCAGACTGAAAACGCGACAGGGAGGAAAGAAAAGCCCTTTGTTTCATATAGCCTACTCATTCAAAAAGGCGGGGGGGGGGGGGGGGGATTTTCCATCTGATTATTAACAAGGTGTAGCTGTCTGGATTTGAGCAGTGATTTCTGTCTAGGATGAGGGAATCAAAGGGTTAAGTTTGTGCTTTGCTAGCTTGATTGAAAATGCAAGATTGTTTGTGGATAGGGTGCGGGAGTCAAAGGGTTAATTAAAGCCCAGCCAACTGGTCACAACCGTATCAGCCTCTAACCGTTTCAAACAAAATAAAAATAAAGACACTAATCTCAATATTCATGTGTATAAAAGCAACTAAGTACACAAAAACATACATACACATTGGTCTATAGACCCTTGAGTTGGAAAGCCGTTCACATGTCCTTAGAGAGAGAGACAGAGACAGAGAAGAGAGAGAGAGAAGCAGTTAACCCTTTGACTCCTGCACCTTGTCCACCAGAATCCTGCATCGTCAATCATGCTAGCAAAGCAAAAATGTAACCCTTTGACTCCCTCACCTTATCCACCGGCTTCCTGCAGGAAGCTGGTGGATAAGGTGTGGGAGTCAAAGGGTTAGGTTTTTGCGGTTGGTGGATAGAGTGCAGGAGTCAAAGGGTTAATATGTATGCACCCAACCATCAATCCTTACAGACAAAAATATGTAAGGCTTTGTGGAAAGTAAAGGTGAATGGACAAGCGAAGCAGAAAATGAGAAAGGAAGAGATACAAGAAGCAGACGAGCAAGGCAGAAGCAGAGAGAACAGAAAAGAGGAACTTTATAGCAAATAATTTCGGGAAAAGTGGGGATACTTTTTTCATTTTACTGAATGACCTCACCGGCACCCCCCATGGGGGAGTGGGGTGGTGGTTAAATTCAATCCTTGCCTGTTCGCTGACAAGCTTAAGCCTTTGATTCCCGTACCCTGTCCACCAGCATCCTGCATTGCTTAACTATGCTAGCAGAAGCAAAAACTTGACCCTTTAACTCCCTCGCCCTATCCACAAGCTTCCTACAGTCAAAGGGTTGAGGTTTTGCAGCTGGTAGACAGGGTGCGAGAGTCAAAGAGTTAATGCTCCAATCATTCCGGTGGTGTTAGGTTAGTGTTTCATTGAACCTTTCCTCTCATATTCCCTCTCCTCCTCCCCCCCCCCCCCCAACAGACAATTTCACTATTTCAAAACCC
>CM060307.1:40977279-41002279 GCA_030674185.1 Monoplex corrugatus | reverse complement strand
CAGCCACTCCCGAAAAATTGACCAGTTCGCTGTTATTTTCGGTTCTCGTTTCAGTTTCAGTCCCAGCTTGCGACATTAAAGGCCGACCTGTCCGCTGCCCATCTAACGTTTCCATCACTCTGGTGGCCAGCGTCGTTTTTTTTTATATATCCCCTCCCCTCCTCTTCCCCAGTTCACGATCTTGCCATGCAGCGCTTATGGATTTTCGCAGGTTCAGAGTATCTGCCAAACGATAGGCGATAGATTTTTTTTTATAAACTTTTTGTTTGTTTGTTTTGTTTTAAAGTCCACAGACATCAACAGACAGGTGGTAGATTTGGGTGGAGCACATATGGGATTGTCTGAGTGCGGTGTATACTTCTTGCGTTTCAGTTTCAGTTTCTCAAGACGACGTCTCCGCGGTCGGAACGAATTCCATATATTCACTAAATGTCACAGGTGACATGTGTATGGTGATCATGGCACACGCCTTCAGCCTATCACTAAAATAATCTTAGTTACATGTAAATGACATGTGTATCTGTGTTATCTACAGAAAACGGAACATATATATCCCGATCCCCTGTCCACCACGCAAGGAAAGCAAAAACTTAACCCTTTGACTCCCTTACCGTGATTATCAGCTTCCTGCAAGAAGCTGGTGAGTAGGGTGAGGGAGTCATACAGCTGGTGGATAGGGTGAGGGAGTCAAAGGTTAAGATTTTGCAGTTGGTGGATAGGGAAGGTGTGCGATCAAGGGATTAATGAATGCTCCAGTAATCATGATGGTGTCAACTTTTGAGTTTCCCTCCTTCCCTCCACTCCGTGTTTTTCTTTTTGTTTGTTTTTGTTTTTATTTATTTTATTTATTTATTCTTTTTTTTTTAAGATCATTGCACTTAAGCAGGTTACCTTTGTGCTCACCTTTTTTCGTCCCATTTTTCTACGCCACCTTATTGGCCACAGGAGCTGTCACAGTTTTTTTTAACAATGCGATGACGATGCTGTTGATGAGGATGACAATCATGATGCTATGGAGTTCCATTTAGGATTGAGACTGCGTGACAGCCTGTACTCTACGCTTACTATCATAATATATCCTGGCATCAACCAGGTTCGAGAGATACAGACACCTGCGGTGCTGGTCAGCAAGGTTTGAGCAACACCCTCAATGACACATCCATGAAGTAGATAAGACTTGACTGTGTGGTCCCAGTCTTCCCAATGAGCCCATAGCACACCACCCAACAATGATATAATTTTAAAGGGAATGATGGGGGATTCGAACCTACAAACTTCCAGTCTGTAGTCCGTTGCATTAACCACTACACCACGGAGACTGGTTCCCCTCCCTGTTTTCAATTTCAAGACTTTGTCAGTGTTTAGGGTTTTGGGCAGACTCGAGATGTTATACCAAATCATCAATAGCAGATTTGGATGGACAGCGCGTATGGAAGTGTCCAAGTGGACAAATCTGTTTTAACCCTTTGACTCCCGCCCCCCATCTACCGACTGCCAAAACTTAACCTTTTGATTTCCTCACCCTATCCACCAGCTTCCTGCTATTTCCTCAGCAGTTTTGTCCAGAGTGACGGTAAAGAAATGTTAAACATGTCTCTTTCGATCATGCGACTCTGTTCCTTCAGGTCATGGTTGACACATATGCATGCATAATCAAGATGTCTGCTGCATCAACCAAAATATCAACAAGGTTGACACATATGCATGCATAAGCAAGATGTCTGCTGCATCAACCAAAATATCAACCAATCACTGGCCGGTTCGGTTTGAGATGTGGTCGCATGCGCGACTTTGCCAGTTTTGATGTTGTGGGTTGACATCTCCCACCCTCTCTGTCCTCAGCCACCCTGCAAGTCCGTCCAGTGTTTTCTCCCTGGGTCTACCTGGTGTTCTCTTTCCCTCCAGCTTTCCTGTTGTTACCAGGTGCTCCTATTCCCCTGTCCTTATAAAATGGCATATAGATGTTGATTGTCTTTTCTTAATCATCCTTATCAATGCTTCTATTGTGTTTGCCTCCATCAAGACTGTCTCGTTTGTTTTCTTCGCTGTCCATGGAACTTTCAACATCCTTATTAGAAACCACATTTCGGCTGCCTCAATTTTGTTCTGGCTTTGCGTGTTGACTGTCCACGTCTCACAACCGTATAACATTATCGGTTCTATATAACGTTCAAGAACTCTCTTTTTGATGTTAATTGATAGGAATTTGTTGGTAAAAACGCTTTTCTTTTCATCTTCTTGAATGCTGTTTTGGCATTGCCGATTGAGTTCATAGCTCTGTCACTGAGTTCATAGCTCTGTCATTGAGTGCATAGCTCTGTCGTTGAATTCATAGCTCTGTCATTGAGTTCATAGCTCTGTCATTTTTATTTAGTGTGGCCCCGTTAATTCTGTGGTGCGGTTGACGGCCGAACCCAAGCAGATAATGTAGGGGTTGTGTGTTCAGTCCTGAGGAAGCGGGACACAGAAAAGACAGAGTAAGTAACAAACAGCTCTGGGGCAAGTTGGAGAAGCTCCCCACCCCACCCCTCCACTCCACTACACAAAAAAGCGTTACCGGCCATAAATTCCTAACATTCTCCTTCCCCCTTCCTAATTCATTATCATGGAGCCCAACTTGTTCCATTGACAAACTGATACAAAGAGAGGCATAAATCCTGTACGACAACTACAACTTTACTGTTACTGTTATTTTTGTTTAAAGCCCAGCCGACTGCGTAGAGCCAAATCAGGGCTACAACTGTTTTTTTTTTAAAACACACACAATACTTCAATAGGAAAAAAAAAAGGAAAAGAAAATTCAGTACACGTATCAATGCGTTTGCGTACACGATCTAAGGAAATGCCCCTGGCGTTGAACACTCCGTCCAATTTATCGCACTGGGGATTTAAAAAACATACCTGAGTGTGTTTGTGTGTGTGATTGTATGTGTGTGTGTGTGTGTGTGTGTGCGCGCGCGTGTATGCTTCTTGTTTTCTTTTCGTTTTGTTTTGTATTAAGTGTTGTGACTTTTATTATCTTTGTCCTTTGTATACGCTTGACAATGGCCAGTTGGCCGAACATTTGCACCTGTCTTGTTTTGTTATGTGACATACCGTTTTGATTCTATTTCTGTGTTTTTCTGGGTCATGTTTTCTTGAACGCTGGCAGGCATTTTGATTTAGACTTTACTGAAAAATTGGTTCTGTCAACACAGCTGGACATCATCATTATCATCATCATCATCATCATCATCATCATCATCAACATCATCATCATCATCATCATCACCATCATCTTCATCATCATCACCATCATCATCATCATCATCATCATCATCATCATCATCATCTATCATCACCATCATCATCATCACCACCATCATCATCATCATCATCATCATCATCATCATCATGCGCCATGCCTCATGGCGTTGGCGATCACGGCCCTCCATACGAATCTTATCTTTTGTCGCTGCATGTATATCTCCTACCCTTTCTCTTATAAACAAGTGTGACTGCCCGCGTTCAAGCGAACAGGAACCAGAAAATACACGAAAATAGAATCAAAACCCGTATTTAATATAATCACACAAGACAGGCGCAAATGTTCGGCCAACTGGCCTTTGTCAAGCGTAAATAACGAACAAACACCAAATACAAAAATTAGGAGGAAAAGACAAAAAAATTCCGGCTGCTTCGTCCAGTGGGTGAAAAGGACCAAAATGAAATCATAATGTGTGTGTGAGTAATGGTAAGAAATTTGGAGAGGGGCGGCAAATATGATGTCAGCGGTGAAGTGAGATGAATTCTGCCATGTGAAAAGTGTTTTTGCCATATTAGTATTGTTTAATCCTGAAGAGGGTCCAGGACTAAAACTATGAAAACTATGATACACTAGCTAAGAGTAGTTATTGGAATGTAAAGTATCTTACTATTAAACAAAGCATAATATTTAATATACATACAAATTCATACATACCTACACACATATCTAAATATACATATACATACATACATATATACATTTACATATAAACATATATCTGCATGCATACATATACGGGGGGGTGCAAAAGTAGGTATGCAGTTATGAAAAAAGAAAATACGTACAATACTCATTGCATTTATTATACAAACAAATGAATATTGCATATACATGTAATAACAATCACAGCCTTAATCCCTCAGATACTCAAACTGCTTGCCGTTGGTATTCACACACTCCTCTAATCGAGAGCGGAATTAAGCATTATAATAATGATGTGATGCTTACTGTATACCTACTTTTGCACCCCCCTGTATATACTTACAAACATGGATACACATGCATCCCCACATAAATATAAAAATAAGAGAAAATGTAAGCAAATGATAGACTGAATAAAAAACAAACAAACAAAAAAACAAAGAGCCATGGATGATGTAAAGGGATCATGCCTAGAGCAATGAATCCAATCCTTTCTGTCCTCATCCACTCTACAAAACTGTCAAATATTTTCTCCCCGGGAATGACGACGACCTGGCGCTCATTTCCCCCCTGAAACTTTCCTGCTTGTGATTAGGTGTTCAAATTTCTTTTGCCTCATAAAACCAAATCTCCCATAATTGTTGCTTGTCTCTTTTTTTTTCTTTTTGTCCGCTCCTAATCTTCTTCTGTATTTAGATCTACGTCTTCTTTTTTGTTTTGTCGTCTTACCTCTCTCAAAAGACTTGTCTCGTTTGTTTTCTTTGAACTACCCTTCGTTCAAACCTCATTGTCTGTCACCTTAACGTTCTTTTTGACTGGCAGCTCTTTCCCTCACCCCCACCCCCCCACCGTCCCCACGTCACCACCTCCGGCCAGCGAGCTTTGCGTAAGTGTTCCTGTCATTGTCCAGCTATGTGTAATGGTTTGAAGAGGGCCTTGCCCTTTTCAACTTTTCAACTCTTCGCCAACCTCAACTTATGCGACGACTCTAGGTTCTAAAAGCGTTCGGTGTTGTTGGCTGAGCGACAGTGACCACTCGCACAACAATTTGACCCTCACAGCGAGAAAAGGCTATAGAGAGAGGGAGAGAACGAATATGTGTGAAGGTGTGAATGTGTATTTGTGCGCGCGCGTGTGTGTGTGTGTGTGTGTGTGTATGAGTGTGTGAGTGTATGTGTGTGTGTGTGTGTGTGTGTGTGTGTGTGTGTGTGTGTGTGTGTGTGTGTGTGTGTGGTGTGTGTGTGTGTGTGTGTGTGTTAGAGAGAGAGCGGAGAGAGAGAGACTCAGAGACAGACAGACAGCCAGCCAGCCAGCCAGCCAGCCAGACAGCCAGACAGAGACACAGAGAGCGACATATAGTACGTATATGAATATTCATACGAATACGAATTTGATTTACTTAGTACAGACTAATGCCCCTTACTGAAGAGAGTTACAAATACATATGAAACTTAACTTCAAATGAGAATATTGATCATAGAAAAACTAACATAATCATTTAAGTAGGGACGGGACGCGTCTGTGATGTAACAGTAACCAATATCGTTCATGCTTCATAAACATATCAAGATCAGAGACAGAGAGAGAGAGAGAGAGAGAGAGAGAGAGAGAGAGAGGAGAGAAGAGAGAGAGAGAGAGAGAGAGAGAGAGAAAGAGTGAGAGAGAGTGAGAGAGAAAGGGAGTGAGAGAGAGAGAGAAAGAGAAGGAGAAAGAAAGAGAGAGAGAGAGACAGAGAGAGACAGAGAGAGAGAAAGGGAAAGAGAGAGACAGAGACAGACAGAGAAGAGAAGGAGAGGAGGAGAGAAAGAGTGGAGAGAGAGAGAGAGTGTGAGAGAGAGAGAGGAATTTGTGTCTGAATGAATGCTTAATGTTCCCCCTATCAACCGGACACACCACACACACACACACACACACACACACACACACACACACACACACACACACACACACACACACACGCACGCACACACACACACACACACTATTACATCTCTGTCTCCACCCTCTCTCTCTCTCTGTCTCTTTCACACGCACACATACACAAACACACACACTATTACATCTACCTGCACTCTCTCTGTCTGTCTGTCTCACACACACACACGCACAAACACTCACTCACACACACACACACACACACACACACACACACACACACACACACACACACACAACACACAAACAAACACACACACACAGAAAGACACAAACACACACACGTGTAAGAGAAGGTGAGATAGAAAAGCACAGAAGGAAACATGCAGGTGAATTTAAGCAAGTACATAATTATGCTGGATGTCATTCCAGTCAAGCGGACTGACAGGAGACATGAGATGACCAACTACAACAATATTCCTTTGATCACCAAGTCCAAAGGCAGGTGGCGCTATCGGTGGCTCCGTCCATCTGGTTGGACAACCAATGCTCCCAGTTTCAGTTTCAGTTTCAGTTTCAGTTTCAATTTCTCAAGACGACGTCTCCGCGCTCGCGAAAAATTCCATATGCACTAACGTCCACAGGTGCCACGTGTATGGTAATCATGGCACAAGCCTTAAGCCTGCACATAAACCCATCAGCTGGCCAGGTCCTGAGGCCCTGCCTAGACTATGTTTTACCTAGTTCATATTTTTTTCATACTAGTATTGCGTCAGCCTATCATTGGACCAATCTTAGTTACATGTAAGTAACATGCGTATTTGTGCACCTTATCTTCCAAAAAAGGAACACATATGCAAAATAAATAAAAAGCTAATTAACCCTTTGATTCCAGCACCCTTGTCCAGCAGCAACCTGTATCGTCAGCCACGCTAGCAGAGCAAAAACGTAACCCTTTGACATCTTCATCCTATCCATTAGCTTCCTGCAGGAAGCTGGTGGATAAGGTGAAGGAGTTAAAGGGTTAAGTTTTTGCAGTTGGTGGATAGGGTGCAGGAGTCAAAGGGTTAAAGGTCTCTATCACAACACAACCAGCTACTTAGTATAAACTTGTTTCACACATGCACAAGTCGATGCTACAAAGTCTCAGCTGTCTTTCAACAATGTGGAAGACAAATAATTATTTCCTTAGTGATACCTTCTGTCGTTTACTGCTAGTTATGTGACCTGACCGTTATGACCAGTTACGGACCTGACCATTGCATGTAACCGGGCCACTGGAAGAAGACGAAGAAGTGACTCAACACTTTCCGTGACCGATGACCCCCCCCCCCCCCAAGCCAGCGAGTTTTGCGTAACGGGTTATGTCAAATGTCCCATGTCCCAGCTCACCGGCCTTTGCCCTTTTCACCTTTTGAACTCCGAGCTGGGATCCTGTAGTTGTTGACCCTTAGGCGTGCCACACATTGTTGTTGTTGTTGTTGTTGTTCGATTTTTGCTAGCCGTGCTCTTTTGATAAGAGCTGTGGAGTCGAAATCTGGTATCTTAAATTTAATCCCAGCCCTCAAAAACAAAAACAACAAAAAACAAAAAACCGAAAACCAACCAACGGACAAACAAGCAAAGAACTAAAAGCGCGCGCGTACACACACACACACACACACACACACACACACACACCACACACACACACACACACACACACACACACACACATACACACACACACGTTCACACACACACACGCACGCACACACACATACACACACACATACACACATACACACACACACACACACACACACACACACACACACAAAAACACACACACACACATACCCGTGGAGATGGCGGGTGTTCTTTCAGTATAAACAGTATCTCCACCTTCTGCAAATTCTGTGTTAGAAATTTCCTCTTTTCTGTCAATCTCATTGGGTTTTTTTCTTCCTCCTTTGCTTTCTGTCATTTAGTCCTATCATTTTCTGCCTTGCAGGTCCATTCACATGTATGTGTTCGATAAAGTCTCTGGATTGATAATTGTGTACATGTATTAAGTGCATTTTCGGTTCCAGGGAAGTGAGATATGGGGAAGCAATTTTAGGCCCGTTTTTATATATGTTTTAGAGTCCTTAGTTATGTTTCAATTTGTATTCGGGTACGTTTTTTAAATCCCCTGTGCGATAAATTGGACAGAGTGTTCAACGCCAGGGGCATCTCCTTAGATTATGTGCGCGAATGCGTTGATCTGTGTACTTAATTTTCTCTTTCTTTTCTTTTTCCTGTCGGAGTATTGTGTTTGTTTTGAAACGGTTGTAGCCCTGATATGGCTCTACGCAGTCGGCTGGGCTTTAAGCAACAATAACAACATAACAATAACACACACACACACACACACACACACACACACACACACACACACCACACACACATACAAAACTAAAGAAACAAACAAAAAAAGTAGTGGTGATTAGTGGTTAACGCAATGGACTACCGACTGGAGGGTTGTGGGTTCGAATCCCCACAACTCCCTTCAAAACTATATCATAGTGGGATTTTTAGCCTCCAACCGGCTCCTTCTCAGAGTTGGGCGTGCTATGGGCTCATTGGGAAGACTGGGACCACACAGTCGAGTCTCATGAAATTTCTCGGATGTGTCATTGAGGGTGTTGCTCAAATCTTGTGACCAGCCCTGCATCTCTCCAGCCTGGTTGACGTCAGGATATATGAAGATAGTAAGCGTAGAGTATAGCCCTGTCACGCAGTCTCAATCCTAGTTGGAACTTCATAGCATTATGATCATCATCCTCATCGACATCATCATCATCGCATTGTTAAAAAAAAGTAAATAAAAGAAAAAGAAAAAGACAAAAATATGCCAGTTTCTGTGGCCATTAAATATGGCGTAGAAAATGGGACGAAAAAAAGGGTGAGCACTAAAAAATAAAAGAAAGAAAAGAAAAAAAAAGAAAAGAAAAAAAGAAAAAAGAGATAAAAAAAGAGAAGAAAAAAAAGAAAAACAGAAAAAAATTCTAGTCCCTGTGCGCTTGACAGGGGGCAATTGGCTGAGGGTTGGCGTCTTTTGTTGTTGTTGTTGTTGTTGTTGATCGAATATAAGCATTTTCATTTGGGGGGGGGGGGAGGTGGGGGAGGGAGTGGCTTGGTTCACTGGCTGTCTGGGCTAATACTGCCAACATTCTGATGGAGTCGATGTCCTTTAGTTCCCCTTTCCCTTTCCCATTTCATGATCTTGCCAACGCCAAAGTTTTTTTGTTTTGTTTTGTTTTTTTGCGTCGGCTCGAGGAATCTGCCAGATAACTGATAGCAAGATTTGGATGGAGCTCATGAGTGGAATACTTGTCCTCCATTTTGAATCAACTGCGAACTCCGCCCCTATCCAATTTGAGTGACAGGAGGTCTGTCTGTCTGTCTTCCTGTCTGTTTCCTATTTGTCTGTCTGTCTTACTGTCTTCCTGTCTGTCTGTCTTCCTATCTGTCTGTCTGTCTGTCTGTCTTACAGCGCATTGTGCGTTTGTTCACAAAGGTACACAGATACACGTCATGTACACATAATCAAGATTATTCCAAAGGTAGGCTGATAAAATACCAGTACAAAATATAGACCCAGTCATCAGTTACCTTGTTTACCCTTACTGTCCATGGATAAGGCAGCCCGCCCACTACATTCTGGATTGGATTGGCTGAAAGACAAGAGATGGGGACCGACTACAACTCCACTGTCCACCAAGCTCTATGGCAGTCGGCAGGAAGTGAGGACTCTGCCCCTCAAATAAATAAATGAATAAATAGATAAATCAATCAACCAATCAATCAATCAATAATAAATAAATCAATAAACAAATCAATAAATTCAATAATAGATAAATAAAAAAAATGAAATAAATAAACTCTATAAATAGATAAACGAATAAATAAATAAATAAATAAATAATATAAATAAATAAATGAATAAATAAATATATAAATAGATAAATCAATTCTACAAATAAATGAATAAGTTCTATAAATTATCAAATAAATAAATTGAATTCAATAAGTGAATAGATTTAATGAATAAATAAGCGCATAAATATATAAATAAATAAATAAACGCATGAATGAATAAACAAATAAATAAACGCATGAATGAATAAATAAATAAATAAATAAATAAATAAATAAATAAATGATAATAAATAAATAAATAAATAAATAGATAAAAAATAGATAGATAAATAAATAAATAAATAAATGAAATAAACAAAACAAATAAATAAATAAATTCAATAATAAAAAAAAAAAACAATTTCAATCAATAAGTAAACAAATAAATAACTATTTCTTTGTTTACTTATTTATTGAATTAATTAATCAAAAGCAAAACAAACAAAAATAAACAAAATAAAAACAAAAGAAAATTAAATTAAAAAAAAAAAAAGGTAAAATAAAATGAAATAAAACAAGACAGAAAACAAATTAAAAGAAAGGAAAATAAAATACAAATTTAAAATAAAACAAAATGAAATAAAATAAAGTGAAATCAAGATAAAATAAAACAAAAAAAATGAAACAGAATAAGATAAAATAAAAAAAATAACAAAAAAATACAATCAAAACAAAATAAAATAAGATATAAAAATAAAATAAATGAAAACAAAAAACAAAGTAGAGGAAACGAAAACGAAAATAAAATATGAAACACAACGGTCACTTTCATAATCAGATAGTTCTAGGACAGAAACGGCAGGCCGAGTGGTCTCAACACTTGCTTTTCTATTTGGAAGGTTTGGGTTTTAACCTGCAGGTGCTGATGGATCGAGTGTGGGAGTCAAAGTGTTAAAAAGGAACTTTGAAGGCAGGATATAGGTTGTTTATAATGTAATAAAACAATAGGCTATATTTGATGTCATCCCTTTCAACACGGGTTAAGTTGGGGGTTTAACTTTGTTTATTTCAACCCAACATCGGCAACAAAAAATGCACACGACTCATTACTGCCATCGCCGCCCCTACACATACATAATTTTTTTCGCGGGGTACCTTAGAGTACCCTATATCAAAGGTATAGATAGATCTGTTGTCGTTAACCAGTCGCTGTGGTGTAGTGGTTAACGCAACGGACTACCGACTCGAAGGTTGTGGGCTCTAATCCCCATCAGTCCCTTCAAAAATCATTGTAGGATTTTTCGGCTCTAACCGGCTCTACCCGGAGTTGGGCGTGCTATGGGCTCATTTTGAAGACTGGGACCACACAGTCGAATCTCGTCCACCTTACGGATGCGTCATTGAGGATGTTGCTCAAATCTGTGACCAGCACCGCAGGTGTCTGTATCTCTGGGGCCTGGTTGACGCCAGGTTATATTATGATAGTAAGTGTAGAGTACATCCCTGTCACGCAGTCTCAAACCTAGGTGGAACTCGATAGCATCATGATTATCATCCTTATCGACACCATCGTCATCGCATTGGAAAAAAGAGCAACAACAACAACAACAACAACAAAAACTGCCAGGTTCTGTGGTCATTAAGGTTGTGTGGATAAATAAGATGGAAAAAAAAATGATGAGCACAAAGGTAACCTCCCTAAGTGCGATGACCCTTAAAAAAAATCTGTTGTCGTGTTGTGTGTGAAGGTATTTCATTTGGGCAGAACTTTTACGAAGGTTAATTACCACGTGTAAACACAACACACAGATCACATGCACAAACACACACACATACGCACAAACACACATCCCATGCATAAACACACACACACACACTCCTGCACGCACGCGCACACATATGTCACCCACACACACACACACACACACACACACACACACACACACACACACACACACACACACACACACACACACACACACACACACACACACACACACACACACCAGAAACTCATGGTAACTGTATTGGCAATAACCACGGCTAAATCCATCTACTCATCCCCGATGACAAAATGACGGGCAGCCTACAGTTCATTCCATCTTCAAAGCAGAAGGGTAGACAGGTAAAAACTATGGATATTGCCACAGCAATACAGTGAACACTCACCAAGAAGGACAGACAGGTAAAAACTATGGATATTGCCACAGCAATACAGTGAACACTCACCAAGAAGGACAGACAGGTAAAAACTATGGATATTGCCACAGCAATGCAGTGAACACTCACCAAGAAGGACAGACAGGTAAAAACTATGGATATTGCCACAGCAATACAGTGAACACTCACCAAGAAGGACAGACAGGTAAAAACTATGGATATTGCCACAGCAATACAGTGAACACTCACCAAAAAGGGTAGACAGGTAAAAACTATGGACATTGCCACAGAAATACAGTGAACACTCACCAAAAAGGGTAGACAGGTAAAAACTATGGATATTGCCACAGCAATACAGTGAACACTCACCAAGAAGGACAGACAGGTAAAAACTATGGACATTGCCACAGCAACACAGTGAACACTCACCAAGTCTGTCACCTCTAGGATTTCTTTGCTCGTGAGAGGTTTTTTCCCACGCAGGAACTTTCTGTTCACATTTGCTGTAGAAATGCTATCACGACCACAGGATATCTAATACATCAAAGAGTTCGACCAAAGTATCAACAACAAACAAACGAAAGTTCCACAAAAACTTTGCTGTATTTAAAAAAAAACTCTTTAATTTCTCAAATTTCTCTCGCCTACCAAACTTTGTACATGTGGAGTCTATAGAGGCGAACACAAAGTATAGGATCTCTACCCTACTCAAGAAATTAACCAATTTGAAAAGAATTCAAAACGTGGCAGCCCCTGGTTCATAAGCTGGCGATTTCACCCTCGGAGACACGAGCTGCTTAACCCGACTGTTTCAATTGGTTGTAGTCTGTTTTGAGTTGGTTGTGGTGTTTTATGAGTTGGTTGTGTTCCATTTGAAGTTGGATCTGGTCTGTTTTGAACTGATTGTAGTCTGTTCAAACTTTACAAGACTCTTGTTAGACCTTTGCCTAAACCGGTATCATGTATAACGTTCGTCGAGGGGATACCACTGCAGGCTGCTCCTGCTGAACAATATGTTCAGAGCAGCAGAAGAGTATAAAATATTCCAGTAGTGCGACTGAAAAAAAAAAAAATCTTCAAGTCTAATATAAAATCTGCCAGTAGTGCGTCTGGAAAAAACAATCTTCAAGTCCAATATAAAATCTGCCAGTAGTGCGACTGGAAAAAAACAATCTTCAAGTCCAATATAAAATCTGCCAGTAGTGCGACTGGAAAAAACAATCTTCAAGTCCAATATAAAATCTGCCAGTAGTGCGACTGGAAAAAACAATCTTCAAGCCCAATATAAAATCTGCCAGTAGTGCGACTGGGGAAAAAAACAATCTTCAAGTCCAATATAAAATCTGCCAGTATAAGTAGTGCGACTGGAAAAAACAATCTTCAAGTCCAATATAAAATCTGCCAGTAGTGCGACTGGAAAAAAACAATCTTCAAGTCCAATATAAAATCTGCCAGTATGAGTAGTGCGACTGGAAAAAACAATCTTCAAGTCCAATATAAAATCTGCCAGTATGAGTAGTGCGACTGGAAAAAACAATCTTCAAGTCCAATATAAAATCTGCCAGTACTGCTACTGGAAAAAACAATCTTCAAGTCCAATATAAAATCTGCCAGTATAAGTAGTGCGACTGGGAAAAAAACAATCTTCAAGCCCAGTATAAAATCTGTCAGTACTGCTACTGGAAAAAAACACTCTTCAAGTCCAAAATCCACACCAAACCCAAACCCAAACCACGACATGGACGTGTACACACGCGTTGACCTGCTCTCAGCGTACACAAAAAGGGATCTGGAAACCCAAAGCAGCAGAACTTTGTAGACCAAGTGGCCGAACTTCGAGTCCAACCGTTGATGAAGTGTTACATAGAGTCGCCTCTGAGACTTTTAAACAGGACATCCAACTGACCACACAGAGCTCAGAGAGTCACACAGGTGATCAGTGAAGAAATTCTCCATGAAACAATGTCACCGAGTGTGTTTTGTGTGTGTGTTTAGTGTGTGTGTGGTGTGTAGTGAAGTATGTGTGTGTGTGTGTGTGTGTGTGTGTGTGTGTGTGTGTGTGTGTGTGTGTGTGTGTTGTGTGTTTGTGTGTGTGTGTAGTGTATGTGTGTATGTGTGTATGTGTGTAGTGTGTAGTGTAGTATGTGTGTGTGTGTGTGTGTGTGTGTGTGTGTGTGTAGTGTATGTGTGTATGTGTGTAGTGTGTGTGTGTGTGTGTGTGTGTGTGTGTGTGTGTGTGTGTGTGTGTGTGTGTAGTGTGTGTGTGTGTGTGTGTTGGTGTGTAGTATGTGTGTGTTTGTGTATGGTGTGCGTGCATATGTGTGTAGTGTGTGTGTTTGTGTGTATGTAGTTGCGTATGTGTGTGTGTGTGTTGTGTGTGTGTGTGTGTGTGTGTGTGTGTGTGTGTGTGTGTGTGTGTGTTGGTGTGTATGTGTTGCGTGTGTATGTCTGTTGTATGTGTGTGTGTGTATGTAGTGTGTGTGTATGTGTTCGTGTGTGTGTGAATGTGTGTGTACGTGCGTGTGTAGTGTGTGTTTCTGTATGTGTGTGTGTATGCAGTGTAGGTGTGTGTGTGTGTGGTCTGTTTGTGTGTGTGTAGTTGTGTGTGTGTGTGTGTGTGTGTGTGTGTGTGTTGTGTGTGTTGTGTGTGTGTTGTGTGGTGTGTTTTTTATCGTACATTAGCTGATTTAGTTATGATTTATGCCAATACTCACCTCAGGTGATATGGCCGACAGGGATAACCATGTTCAGGATGTGGGAAAACCGAAACTTACCTAATCCTACTCCAACACCACCAGAACAACAATTATGTTAAGATGGGCAATAAGAAGTCCAGTTTGAAAGGAAGGTAAAGCAATTCTATTTGGATGGTCAGTAAGAAGACCAGTTTTAACCCTTTGACTCCTACACCCTGTCCACCATCATCCTTCATTGTCAACCATGCTAGCACAGCAAAAATGTAACCCGTTTTATCTCCCCATCCTATCCACCAGCTTTCTGCAGGAATTTGGTAGATAAGGTGAGGTAGTCAAAGAGTTAAGATTTTGCAGTAGGTGGATAAGGTGTGGGAGTCAAAAGGTTAATGTAACACATCCTGTGGTTCGAACCCACCACCATTAGTCTGTGAAATTTATGCTCAACCAACTGAGCTAATGAAGCGCGCAGTTTAGTGATCCAAAGGGGGAAAGTGGTAGAATGGTTCAGAAGTTCGCCTGCCAATATCTTAACTCGAGGCTCCGGAGGTCGTTTCCCGTTGAGGCCTTGACTTTTCTCCTAAGTTTGACTGAGAAATCGAAATGAACGTCTAGGGACGAAAAACGAGTCGGACTCGTGTGTCTTCTGGCCTGCGCACGCTAAAGATCCCAGTAAAAAAGGAGGGTGGTGGTGCTGCGCTGCGGCGACGTGCTCTCAATGGGGAAGAGCAGCCAGAGTTTCACTTGGTAAATCCATTGTGAGAAAAAGAAATGATTATGACTATGAAAACGAAAGGTGAAAAGGGTAACGTGTGTATAGGATTTTTCTCGTCTATATCTTTGCACACTGGTTTGCCCACATTGTAGAAGCAATGCACACATTGTAGAAGCAATGCACATATTGCACAGACAATGCACACATTGTACAGGCAATGCTCACATTGTAGAGGTAATGCACACATTTTACAGGCAATGCACACACCGCACAGGCAATGCACACATTGTACAGACAATGCACACACCGCACAGACAATGCACACATTTTACAGACAATGCACACATTGTACAGGCAATGCACACACCGTACAGGCAATGCACACATCGTACAGGCAATGCACACATTGTACAAGCAATGCACACATCGTACAGGTAATGCACACATTGTACAGGCAATGCACCTATTGTATAGACAATGCACACATCGTACAGGCAATGCACACATCGTACAGGTAATGGACACATTGTACAGGCAATGCACACATTGTACAGAATGCATACATTGTACAGGCAATGCACACATCGTACAGACAATGCACACATCGTACAGGCAATGCACAGTCTGCATACTTCGTCTTCGCTGGGCGTGTGTTTAGAAGCGAGGGAGAGGGGATGGGCGCCGCCCTCGTGGTGCTAGCCCCGGGAAAAGTTTATGTCTCTACCAAATCACCCCCTACGACCACAGGGTTATGGAACTATAGGTAGGACCTCAGGACCTGGCCAACTCGTGGGTTTATCATCATCATTATCATCATGTGCCCTACCGCATGGCGTTGGCGATCATGGCCCTCCATATGCATCTATCCTTTGTCGCTGCAAGCACATCTTCCACCCTCTCTGTCCTCAGCCACCCTGCAATTCTCTCCAATGTTTTCACCCTGAGTCTACCTGGTGCTCTCTTTCCCTCCAGCTTCCTTGTTGTGACCAAGTACTCAAATTCCCCTTTCCTTATAGAATGGCCTGTAAATGTTACCTGTCTTTTCCAATCTTCCTTATCAATGCTCTTCTTGTGTCTGCCTCCATCAAGACTATCTCTTTGTTTTTTTGCTGTCCATGGAACTCTCAACATTCTTCTTAGAAACCACATCTAGGCTGCCTCAATTTTGTTCTGGTTTTGCGTAGGTTTATGTGCAGGCTTAATTTAACAGAGGATTGTGCCGTGATCATTCTGGATCTTCTCCATCACATGGCGCCTGTGACGTTAATGCATTTGGAATTCATTCCGAGCAGGGTGACGTCATTTTGAGAAACTGAAACTGAAACGGCATGTTGGTTGTTTTCATGTTTCCAAACCCACCGGATACTGACATGACTAACAGGATCTTTGACGTGTATATTATAGTAACTTCAGCGTACGTATTCACATGAACAAGGTTTAAGTACAAGCAGGTCTGCACTAGTTGACAGGAAAAATCGATGAAGATCTCTATTCTTTATCCTTCAGACAGGAGATAGGCCTACCCAGTTAGGATCAAGCCCTGTGGCGAGTTTTCTAGCGTTAGAGCGATAATTCTAAAATCAAGCTAAAGCTGGATACAGAAGCTAGCTAATCAAAAGCGAGTTTCTTAGGCGTAACAACAAGCTAAACTGATATGTGCTAAAAAGCGAGTTTCTTAGGTGTATCAAATCAAGCTAATGCTGGACGCTAGCGGCTAGCTAATCTCGAGGTAAGAGTGTGTTTTCTCATGCGTTTCGTCATCTTCGATTCGCTAGGTTTGCTAGATTTGCTACAACCAGTTTTGTACACATGATCACCCCTAGATTAGCTAGCCACTAGCATGTAGCTTTAACTTGATTTGCTACCCCTTAGAAACTTGCCTCTGGTCGTAGTGAATCTAGCAAACTTAGCAAATTCAAGATGGCGGAACACAACACACACACACACACACACACACACACACACACACACACACACACACACACACACACACACACACACAAAGAAAACCAAAACATGAACTTGCTTCTTCTGAGTGAAATTGCTGACAAACCTTTGCCTGATGTCTCTTCATCATATCGTGATCGCCATCTTGCTTTGTAAGCTAGCACCTCTCGAGACAACTACGTTTCGCTAACAGAGCCTCTAGCTTTGCTCGCGCAAGGGGACCGTAAGAAACCCGCTTGCTTGATTGGCTCTTTTTGGCTAGCTTTGTCTCATTTTGCTACGCCTAAGAAATTCGCCTCGGGTCTTTCAACTGAAAATCTGGCGTTAACTCACTTGATTAGTAACCAGTCGCCGTGGTGTAGTGTTTATGCGCAAAAGACTACCGACTGGCAGGTTGTGGGTTCGAATCCCTATCAGTCCCTTCAAAAATCATTATGGGATTTTTCGACTCTAACCAGCTCCTACCCAGAGTTGAACGTGCTATGGGCTCATTGAGAAGATTAGGACCACACAGTCGAGTCTCATCCACTTCACGGATGCGTCAGTGAAGGTGTTGCTCAAATCTTGTGACCAGCACCACAGGTGTCTGTATCCCTGGGGCCTGGTTGATACCTGGATATATTATGATAGTAAGCGTAGAGTAGAACCCTGTCACGCGGTCTTAATCCTTAAGGCTTGTGCCAAGATCATGCTGAATCTTCTCCATTTCGTGATACCTGTGATATTAGCGCATATAAAATTCATTACGAGTGAAGAGATGTCATCCTGATAAACTACACAAAATGCCTTAGAGGGATGTTCAAGTATCACAAAGCTGCAAGACTGAAAAAGAGATTCAGATACACAGAAAGAACAAGGTATAATGCTTTCACTCAGGTAACAGAAAGAGAGAGAGAGAGAGAGAGAGAGAGAGAGACAGACAGACAGACAGACAGAGACAGAGAGAAAGAAAGAGAGAGAGAGGAGAGAGAGAGAGAGAGAGAGAGAGAGAGAGAAGGGGGCCCGAGGTCACACAGACACACAGACAGACAACAACAGACAGACAGACAGAGAGAGAGAGAGAGAAGAATTAGAGAGAGAGAGAGAGACATGGAGAGAGATAGAGATAGAGAGAGACTTAGATAATCAAGATCTTCTAACATTCTCTACTTCTTTTTCTTCTTCTTTTTCTACTACTACTACTACTAGTACTACTTCTACTACTACTACTACTACTAATTATATATTATTATTATTATTATTATCATTCTTCTTGTTCTTGTTCTTGTTCTTGTCATCGTCATCGTCACGCATTATCATCATTATTATTACAATTATCATTATTATTGTTAGTATTTATTATCACTATTTCCATTACTACTACTACTGCTGCTACTACTTCTACTCTACTACTGCAGTTATTGTTGTTTCAAACCCAGCCGACTGCTAAAGGTTATATTCAGGGTTAGAACCATCTGAAAGACACACACCACCACGATGACCCTGGAAAAGAAATCTGGAGAAAACAGTTAAGTACATTGGCGCACATAATCTACGGTATGCCTCTTAGCGTTGACTGTTCCGCCCAGTTTATCACCAGAGTTTAAAAAAACTGAATGCAAATGTCCACAGAACTCAGGAAACTAAAACATTATGAAAAGTAGCATGAATTACCTAAAATTGCTTTTGAACATCACATTTCCTTAGAGCTAAAAATGCAGTTATTACATGTTCCTAGTATCAGTCCTAGCAGGAAGTATGTAAGGCTTCACAGAACACAACAGATCTAGATGAATGGACCAGCAGAAAGTAATAGGAGGAGATGACAGAAAGCCAAACAATGAGGCAGAAGCAAAGAGAGTGACAAGAATAGAGGAAATTGCAAGCAAAGAATTTCCAGAAGGTGGGGATACTATTTATACTGAAAGAGCCCCCCCCCCCCCCCCGCAAAGCCACGGAGGTGGAGATTGGAGGGGGGTGGGGTGATGGGTATCTCAGCCCACCCTGTAAAAACTGGCCTCTTTGCCTCCCTACCTTAAAACCCCGGTTATCTTGATAGCATAAGTTAGTGTTTCATAAGTCCCATTTTCCGCTCCAACCCACACATACACAGCCACTCTCCCTCTTTTCCCTTTTAGAAACCTTGCTGATGCATAGGGCTTTTGTGCACGAGAATGATAGACAATGATAGACAGACAGATAACTCCTGGCAGATTTGAGTAGACAGATCATCGCTGACAGATTTGAGTAGAGCGTATTTGGAATTGTCTGAGCGCGATGAATCCATTTTGAACAAAGTCCTAAACTCTTTAAAAGTCAAACACAAGACTGTAACATGATAGACGGGTCAAGGTCAGAGGGGAAAGATCACAAGACTGTAACACGACAGACAAGACTGTAACACTGAAGAGTGTTCTGAGCTTACAGTTTTTGTGCTTTGTATCTGCTTCTATGCTAGCTGAATGGTAGCGCAAACTTTTGTTAGATTTGAGAAGTTCTACAATATGGGAGAAAATTTCTACGTGACTCTCAAGAGTTATGTTCTTTGATTAAGACTGTAACACGACAGACTGGTCAAGGTCAGTGGGGAAGGTCACAAGACCGTAACATGACAGACTGGTCAAGGTCAGAGGAGAAAGGTCACAAGACTGTAACACGCTAGACTGGCCAAGTCAGAGGGGTAAGGTCAGCAAGATGACGCAACAAAGTCCCCTGTGTGCCCCTTAAAAAAAAGTCTATTGGTCAGTGACCCTCAAACGCCAAGGTCAACGGCCCCTCAGTCAAAAGTTCCAGGGCCTCACACAAACAAGCAACAGGTCAATGACTCTCACGCCCTTGGCTTCTGCTCGCTGCCTTGAAACAAAATTGTTGGTCAAAACGTACGTACAGTCTTCACTGTCTGCCACAACAAAGGGGGATAACAGAAAAGAAACACACACACACACACACACACACACACACACACACACACACACACACACACACACACACACACACACACACACACACACACACACACACACACAAATCTTTTCATTGTGTTATGTTGTGTTGTGTTGTGTTGCGTTGCGTTGTGTTGGGTGTTATGTAAAGTTACGTAAAGTTATGTAAAGTTATGTTATGTTATGTTGTGTTATGTTGTTATGTGTGACGGATGTGCTTTATTATTTTCACACTATTGTTTTTATATTCGTTGTTACTGTTGTATAAGGCGTTTTGACTCATTTTGCTTTTGTGAAATGATCAAGTGTTTCTTTTGCTGGCACGTCACTGATGACAATGATTCTGCTGAAACGTCATCACCATGAAAAAAAAAAAAATTGCTTTACGTGTTTACATACATGATACATGACGTAGTTATGTAAAACTACGTAAGGAACTATTGATTGGGTTACTAAGGCAACAGGACAAGGGTTTTTGGAAAAAAACGGTATCAGAGGAGGACAAGGACGAGAGAACACCAGGCACTGAGGACAGAGGTTCTCTGCGGGGAATAGAACGAGATCTATGCAACGGCACCGGTGGTCGTGTGATGGCGCGGCAGACCATTCTATGACTGTAAAAGTGTGCGGTGGTTGTTACGAAGCTACGTTGCTGTGACGAAGTGTGCGCTGGTTGTTACGATGCTACGTTGCTGTGACTGTAAAAGTGTGCGCTGGTTGTTACGATGCTACGTTGCTGTGACTGTAAAAGTGTGCGCTGGTTGTTACGATGCTACGTTGCTGTGACTGTAAAAGTGTGCGCTGGTTGTTACGATGCTACGTTGCTGTGACTGTAAAAGTGTGCGTGGTTGTTACGATACTACGTTGCTGTGACTGTAAAAGTGTGCGGTGGTTGTTACGATACTACGTTGCTGTGACTGTAAAAGTGTGCGGTGGTTGTTACGATACTACGTTGCTGTGACTGTAAAAGTGTGCGGTGGTTGTTACGATACTACGTTCCTGTGACTGTAAAAGTGTGCGGTGGTTGTTACGATGCTACGTTACTGTGACTGTAAAAGTGTGCGGTGGTTGTTACGATGCTACGTTACTGTGACTGTAAAAGTGTGCGCTGGTTGTTACGGTTCCTGTGCCAGGCTGGGCCGCTATTGCGGGCGCTATTGCGTGGGTCCGCTATTGCGCGACCGAAGAACATATCATCTATAAGAAGCGGAATAGTTGCCAAGGTGACGGGGCCTACCGAGCAGCCGTTCCGTGGGGGTGTTACTGGCTGCATTGTGGCTTACTTTGATTATACCTTAGGCTGCATCGTATATTATACCTAAGGCTGCATCGTATATTATATCTTAGGCTGCATCGTATATTATACCTTATTCCGGATTCCCGCACAAAGTCGGTATTTTTGGTTGCAAATTAGGTAGTTTTAACTAAAGTAGTCAAGGGAAAGAACATTTGAGAGAATTTAACAAAAAACCGACTTGGAACACGTTTGAATGATTGTCAGCACAGTATTCTCTAGGCTGCGTCTCTTGGCTTTGGCTATTTCTGTTACACTGTTTTGAGAGACTGGTTGAATGACAAATACTATAGTCACCGCGCAATAGCGGCCCCGCGCAATAGGGCCCCACGCAATAGCGGGCCGACCCCCTGTGACTGTAAAAGTGTGCGGTGGTTGTTACGATGCTACGTTCCTGTGACTGTAAAAGCGTGCGGTGGTTGTTACGATACTACGTTCCTGTGACTGTAAAAGCGTGCGGTGGTTGTTACGATACTATGTTTCTAATAACTGATTAGACGTTGTATATTTGTCTTTATTATTATATGTTTGGGGATGAACTGAGGGATTCTGACTGATTATAAAATATTTAAATTTACTATTTTGTTTGCAGAGGTTGTTGAAGTGACTGAATGGAGGATTGTATGTGATTGGGGAAAACACATAGAACACGCACCTACACACATACAATCTACTTTCATTCTATTTCTGTCAGTCACACATAAACAGACCTTCTGTAACATTATGTTGTTCCGTTGTATTGTGTTATGTTATGTTATGCTATGTCATGTTATGCTATGTTTGTTTCTTTGGTTTTGGCTTTGGTGATTAGTTTTGGAAGGGTGTCGTTTGTTTGTATTTTTGTTTGTTCGTTTATTTGTTCTGTTTAATTTTTCTTTCTTCTTTCTTTGTTATTTATTTGATTGTTAGCCAATGTTACGATTTTTGTCCAACGCGTGTGAGCACGTTGTATTGTCCCTACTGCGCAGGCAGTATTCCGTTGCATAGTCTGCACACTCCATCTGGGTGTGTGGGCGTGCCTGCTGGATATTTTCAGGTTTCCCTAAGGCACCAGACATTGGCATCACTTCCAGGATCTTCACACTTGCAGGTTTGTCGTTCTGCGTGTGTATACAAACGAAGGGTTGGGGGTGCGGGGGGAGGGGGGGGTTAAACACTGACAGGTCTGCACCACACTTGTTAACAAGGCTTGTGTCATGATCGTATGGATCTTCTCTATCACATGGAATTCATTCCTGGGTGGAGAGAGGGGGGAGAATATTGTAAGAAACCCAAACTGAAACTGACCTAGGAGATAGGGAAAATCTCTGTTTTTTCCTCATGAAACTATCTCCATTTTTTACCCACGGAAAAACCTCCATCTTTTACCCACGGAAAAATCTCCATCTTTTACCCATAAAAAAATCTCCATCTTTTACCCACAATGAAAAAAAGTCCATCTTTTACCCACGGAAAAATCTCCATCTCTTACCACGGAAAAAACATCCATCTTTTACCCACACGAAAAAGTCTCCATCTCTTACCCACAAGAAAAAATCTCCATCTTTTACCCATGGGAAAATCTCCATCTTTTACCCATGGAAAACTCCCATATTTTACCCACAGGCCCATGGGAAAATCTTCAACTTTTACCATTGAAAAATCTCCATCTTTACCTACGGGGAAATCATCATTTACCCACGGAAAAATCTCCGTCTTTTACCCACGAGAAAAAATCTCCATCTTTTACCCATGGAAAAATCTTCATATCCTACCCACGAAAAATCTCTCTTTTTCCCCACAGAAAAATTGCCTTTTTTTTTATCCATGGAAAAATCTCCATCGTTTACTCATGGAAAATTTACCATCTTTAACCCATGGCAAAATCCCCCCCCCCCCCCTCTTTTACCCACGGAAAAAATCTCCATCTTTTTCCCAGGGGAATTCTTCATCTTTTGTCCACGGGAAAAATCTCCATTTTTTAAACAACAAAAACAACCTTCATCTTTCACCCACAGGAAAATCTCTATCTTTTACCCACGGAAAACTGTCCATCTTTAACCCACAAAAAAAATCTCCATCACTTACCTATGGGAAAAATCTCATCCTTTATCCAGGGGAAAATCATCTTTTACCCATGGGAAAATCTCCATCCTTTACACACGAAAAAATCTCCATCTTTTACCCGAGGGAAAATTCTTCATCTTTTACACATGGGAAAAATCTCGATCTTTTACCCACAAGAGAAAAATCTCCATCTTTTACCCACGAAAAAAATCTCCATTTTTCACTCATGAAAAAATATCCATTTTTTACCCACAAGAAAAAAAAATACTTAGCGTTTATCCATGTAAAAATCTTCATCTTTTACCCACAGGAAAATCCCGATCTTTTAGCCACGGAAAAATATTCGTCTTTTACTTATGGAAAAAAAATCTTTTACCCAGGGGGAAAATCTCCATCTATTACCCACAAAAAATCTCCCATCTTTTACCCACGAAAAAAACTCTTTTACTCTCGAAAAAGACTCCCCCACGGTGAAAATCTTCATCTTTTACCCATAAGAAAAAATATCCATCTTTCACCCGGGGAAAAATCTTCATCTTTTACACACGGGAAAAATCTCCAAAAATCTCCATCTTTTACCCAGGGGAAAAATTTCCATCCTTCACCTACAAGAAAAACATCTCTATCCTTTACCCACAGGAAAACATTTTCATCTTTTATTTACAAGAAAAAAATCTCCATCTTTTACCCAAGAGAAAAATCTCCATCTTTTACCCATCAGACGGGAGGTACCCAGACAGGATCGAACCCAGACCTATCTGGAAGTCCAACGACTTTCCCACTTGACCACCGTGCCTTCTGTAGTTTGTCTTAAGTCAGATACGTTCGTAATCTACCGTGTCTGTATCTAATATAAAGAAGATAAGAAATAAAGTAAATAATGATGATAATAACAACAACAAGACTTATAATAATAATAACAACAACAATAACAATAATAATAATAATAATAATGATAACAATAATAATAATAATAATAATGATAATAATAATATAACAAGGGGATAATAAAAATAATGACAAGAAGGTAGAAGGTAGAAAGAAACTCTAGGGAGAGCTAGACAACAGAAGGTCTTCAGAGAAGTAACCCCCTTTAGACAAGTGTTTCGGCCCTGAATTCCTTACACTCTCGGGGGGCCGGGCCACATCCAGGTCATGACTCCTGGATGCCCTTCTGCTGTTGTCTATTTTTTTTTTTTTTTTTTTTCCCCACGCCGGGATTCGAACCTGGGCGATTCTGCGCTTCAGAACTGCGGTACGCGGTTTTACCAATGTGCTAACGGGGCACACATCATCTGTAGGGAATTTAATCCTTATGAAGTTCACTTTTTTCGTTCCTCCTTGCCCAGATCCAGCTTGAGCTCCTTTCTGCTGCCTCTGCCATCGCTTTAAGGGCTTTAGTCCTCTTCTTCCCAGAAATGGCGAGTTGTTTCATGAGATCATAAGCGGAGGTGCCCACAAACCCTCTTGCCCCGACCTCTATGGCGAAGATTTTGACCCGCAGACCTGCTTTCTTCA